>VWZQ01000137.1:552521-591474 GCA_013397015.1 Myiagra hebetior
CCTTTCGCGCGCGCGGGGACCCGGCCGGCCGTGTGCCGGGCTCCGCGCGGCGCTCCCCGGTTTGGCGCGGCCCGGGGGAGCCGGAGGAGCTGCTCCCGCCTCGGGAGGCCGGCGGCGCTGCCCCCGGGTCTGGCTTGCCGCTCCGTTCCCTGCCGCACGCAGCGCAGGGAGCCGCAGGAGCGCGCCGTGCCGAGCCGCGGGGCAGCAGCGCCTGGGGAGCCCGGTGTCTCCGGGATCCGTGTCACTCGTGCGCCTTCCCGGCGTGCCGCCCTTGGGCACGGAACAGTCGCTAACGAAACCGTCGGACTTTAGTTTCTGATGGTAATCTGAGCTCGTGGAGCCGAAAATCTTGTGATTTTCATGCCTATGTTGCCCCGCTTTTATAAAATCTACAAGGATAAAGCGTGGTTGTGGTGCTTAAGCCTTTTTTTTTTAGATAAACAAAGAGTAAAAACTTACACTTTCATGCTTTTCTTTCCTTCTCTCTCAGGCTAAAAAAATAAACAGTTGAAGTCCTCTTTATGAAACCGATCCTCAGTCAAGTATAACTTTTGATGTATGGTCTCTAAAGCCCCCCACTATGCCAGCAGCTACCGTAGACCATAGCCAAAGAATCTGTGAAGTTTGGGCTTGTAACTTGGATGAAGAGATGAAGAAAATTCGTCAGGTTATACGGAAGTATAACTATGTAGCTATGGTAAGTGGGTGCTTGATGTCTGTCTAGCAAATTACTGTAAAAATAGTGACTTCAGTTGAAGTCAGTAAACTTGTTCATCCTTTTAGATTGAAAGCGTAAGGAAGTCTTAATGATGAATTAATGCTGTATGAACATCTGGATCCTAATCTTTTACCTTTTTAAAAGTTGAGTTTACACACAGTACTCTTCAGCTACGAAATGGTTAGATAATATGTTTTATTGAAGATGATTAATGTAATTCTATATAGTTGTCATGTGTTCAAGTTTTAATTCTGCTCTTGCAGGACACAGAATTTCCAGGAGTAGTTGCAAGGCCTATTGGAGAATTCAGAAGCAACGCAGACTATCAGTACCAACTCTTACGCTGCAATGTCGACTTGCTAAAAATAATTCAGCTGGGACTGACGTTTATGAACGAGCAAGGAGAATACCCTCCAGGAACTTCTACTTGGCAATTTAATTTTAAATTTAACTTGACGTAAGTGTTCAGTTTCTGTGCTGCTAAATGTATGTTTCTGGGCTGCTGAAAATGTATAAATGCAATAGCAACTTCGTTATCTATCTGATTGGAATGCCATAAATACTCACACAAGGAAAACTTATCTGCCAAATGTGTTATCTTTCCTCATTTCTATGCAGTCTGTCTTACTGTTGGTAATTTGGTCAAAAATGTTAAGCAGTTTTTTAAAAAAGTTGTGAAAGGCATTTATACTTAGTGCAAGAGTCAGCTCTGTGTTTTCATGTTTAGGATTTCAGAGTGCTTCTGCCTTAACTTAGTTTAACTCTTCCTAGTTGTTACAGAAATTACATATTGTTTCTGTACATACTTTAAATGGAAAATACCAACACTTGAAATAAAAAAGTAAAGTTACTGAAGTGATTACAAAAGTATGTCATATGTTATAATTCTGGATTATTTTGTCTGAAGTGTTGGTTAAAAAGCAAGCTGATTTTTACTATATTGGAATAATACCATGAACTTTATTTCATAATGTGATTTTTTATTAGTGATAAAACTTTTTAACTATAAACCTCACTTTTTCAGGAGGATTAAACAGTTACCTGGTGTTCTAATTATATCTTTAGCTGGTGGTTGACAAAGTTACTAGTATCTTGATATTTTTTTTTCCTGAAGTAAACATAATTGCTCTGATAGATTTTCATATGTTGATCTCTATTGAATTGAATATCAGTGCAAACACTTCTCACACATATAAGTGTGTTCAAGGCTTGGGGTTTTTGGCAGTTGTGTTACAAGTTGATAACAGGACAACTTTATATACGTGAGTTAAACCTACAAAGGAGGTTTAGAGACCAGACCTTTGTTTTTTCTGCAGATAAAATTACTTGTTTTCAAAGTAGTTGAGATTCTTAAGAGGAAAACTGCTGCTGCCTCTCTTGATCTCTGTGCTTTTTTAAACAAGCAGTGCTGTGGATTGTCACAAATCAGATTGGTCTGAGCAATGACATGCTCTGTTTAGTCTTGTGTGAATTGTCTCTTGAAAGAAAAGTAAGTGCACATTTAATGTTTTGGTATCTCTGAGCTTACCTGGCCATATGAATGCTGAATGGAAGTTACCCATTTTCTGAAATAGAAGAGAATATATTAATCCTACTAATTATGGGAGAAAGAGGAGTGAATTAATAACTTCTGAACTGTGATCTATGAAGAAGGGTCTGTGCTACACTTCGTTTATTTTCTGAGCTTCAAAGGTCTGCTTAATATCAAACAACTTAAACCAAAAGTAGTTTTCCATCCATTTGTGCCAGATGCTGCAGAGATAAGACAGCTTAGTAAGGCAAGATACAGGTAATCACCAAATTACCTTGTTATTAGTTGAATGGGGGGGGTAGTTATAGAGAAATATAAGCTTGGTAAGTATTGCATGACAATCGAATATATATTTATTTTTCTTTTACATGGATGGACAACTTACTTTTTTTTGTCTGTTTCTAAACATCCTTTTGGGTGGTGGCACTTTGCCAAGGGTTCTCCTCCTAAAGCAAAACAGCTGTTGGTTTTTCCTAGAAGGTAAATTTTTGTGTGTGTGGTTCCAGCCTGGTCTTGTTTTAGTGTGCTTTTAAAGAGCATAAATATTTCTCTATAGAGCAGAGCAGCAACTAGAATGAAACCCCCTTTTTGTTAAATGGTGTGTTTATTTTGGATGGGTTCTTTATGGAGATAGACAGGTGTTGAGAAGCTGATGCCTCAAAGCTGGAGAAGTAATGAGCAGCTGTGTGGGAGGGAGGAAAAAAGATACAACACATCTTGAGGATGTATCTGTGTTCTAAAGAACGATGACTTGCTATTAGGAATAGGGAATATAGGTCTATGAATGTAATAATCAAGTTTGATATATTGCTTGTCTTGTCTGGTTTTTTTGTTTGTTTGGGTGGTTTTTTTTTGTTTGTTTTGATTGTATTTTACTAAAATTTAAAACTGTACACTGAAGAGACTTTGTGGAGTTGTATGTTGTGGATAGTGGAATGAGTGTAATTTTCTAAGTAGACTTATGCTCGAATTATTTTATTTTTCTTTATTTAACCATTCTTTGTTTTTGTAACGATGATACAGATGAAACTTTAGGGGGATGATAAACTCCAAAACATGAATTTCAGCATGAAATCCTTAAGACATCACCAAAAAAAAAAAAGTTGGTGTTAAAGGGAATAAACACAGAGGAAGGAGGAGATCAAACAAATCATAGAGGAATTTTTATTTCATCCTGTTATATTTTAGGTCCAAAATAGGCTTTTAAAGTTGAAATGGGTTGTTTAGAAAGAAAAAGTTAGGTTACCTGAATTTTAAGGATTGACTAGATGGAGCAAGTACTCAATTTCCGATTTTATTGAGAAAGAAGTTTTGATGAACAAATGTCTAAACATTTATGTGAGCTTAAATCACAAAAAGCTTTTGTGAAATGTTATCCACAGGACTAATTCACTACTGGGATCTGGAGTGTATTGTTCCTAATTCTGTAATGTAATGTGTTAGTGCTTCAGCTGTTACATTTGATTTGTCGCAATTCATTTAGTTAATACAGATATTTTACCAAATAAGTTCCATAAATCCACTTTCATCTGTAGGCTTGTAAAAGACTGGTTATATAACTGGAAAGAGGAGCAGGAACTAATTTTTTAATGAAGATGGTAAGAAGGAAGGTGTTTGAAATGCTTAAATGATAGTGAAAGTTCAAAAAAAACTTTGAAAAATTGTTGGTTTTGTGATTACCTGGAACAAAGTCAAATTGCTCCTACTCTGTGCTAATGAAGTCTGTGGAATGAATAACAAAAAAGAATTGTTACCTCACTGAGGCTTGTAGGTCTTGGAAATTTACTTTTCCTCTCTGTTTTTAGAGAAGATATGTATGCTCAGGACTCTATTGAACTGTTGACGACATCTGGTATCCAGTTTAAAAAGCATGAAGAAGAAGGAATTGAGACACAGTACTTTGCAGAACTGCTCATGACATCAGGAGTTGTATTGTGTGAAGGAGTCAAGTGGCTTTCCTTTCATAGGTAAATTCTGCATGTTAAGTATTTGAGGTTTCAACCTTGGATTAGTGGTCGAATTCTAGAGCTTGGATTTCACATGTCCTGAATTTAAGTGCTGTGTATGTAGCCCGTATCTTGGTCGGTAAGACTTAAAAAATATTTCTGCTGTAATACCTCTAACACCGTTTTTTACTGGAAGAATAGAGAGGACTGGTGTTTTTAGCTTTGGTGTTTTTAGCTTTGTTGTTTACACAGTGACCAGAAAATGAGAGCTGAAAAACGTGAAACTGCTAAGCCAGCAGGTGGCACTGTACAAGTGCAAGTAATAACAGAAACGATGCTAAAAGCAAACTATTCCTAAGCAATCCTTGAGGAAATATTGTTTGTTTCATGGGAGACAATTATCAGTGAAGAGTTTTATAACGCACTTTTAAATTTGTTGTAAATTTACTGCTAATCTGGGCAGATGAAAATTACTCAGCTTGGAGGAAGATCCCTGCTAAGCTTTATGCATATATTTTACTGCTTATTCCATCAAAGGAATCAGTCTTTCAAGTGGAAGTAAGAAAAGTGAGCGCTAAATCTCTATGAATCTGCCATGATATGAAAGATTTTTGAGTGTTAATATGATTTAACACTTTAAAACATATGCAGTAGTCATTGTTTAGCCAACTACATTCCAGAATTTTTGCAAGCAACTGTGGCTTTATAGGCTTATTGCTATGTAATGCCCTCAAGTTGATGTCTTAAATGCTGGCTTCTAAGGAAGTCAGCAAGGTAAAGTGAATAAAGAAGGCTGTGGATTTCACTGAAATTGTCTTTGGAAATCCTCTTAAGACAGCAAATGTTTGTCAAACATGAGTAACAGAGTGTTTAAAAGCTTCTGTGCTTTTTCAGACCTTATTGATATACTGAGCACAAAACTCTGGAGTAAGTGGTTTAAGTTCTGGGGAAACCAAAATTGCACAAAGTTATAAAAGAGTATGGGTCATATAAAGTGTGCCACAAAGAATAGTGAACAGCTGTTTCTAAATACATCTTTGATTGTGATTATGTTCTGTTAGTGGGCACTTAAGCAGCAGGACACTCAGTTGAAAATTTGTTCCATTTAGGCTCTCCACGCAGTTGTTCTTTGACTACTGATAAAGTTGGGCTTGGTAGTTGCTGACTCTGCTGTTGCCTCTGTTTCCTTAAAATGCTTAAATTACTACTATCTCTTACAATTCGAGTCCCATAGTAAGTGGGCAGAAGGAATTTCTCTTTTCTCAGAGTGTGATGTTATGGTTTGGTTTTCATTTTCCAGTCTTTGATTTCCTTGAACTTTTATGCAGTTTATTCCTAAGCTCTTCGCTTCTCAAATAGTTCTCTTTGTGTGCTTTTTATCTCTGCGTTTGATGTAGCTGCCTTGGCATCCTGACATGTTGGCAAATCTGTGTGGACCTGCAGTTCTGTCAGATATGAGTGAAGAAATATTTGCACTGTCACCAATTCTTGTGCGTTGCAACTTCATAGACAACTTCATCAAATCTTGTGTGTGTGCACATTAAAATGTATTTGAGTCAATGAGAGAGGAGGGGGAAGCCCTGAATTTATGATTTTTATCACAGTCAGAAGAGCTGTGAGTGCTTGACAGTCTAGCAAGGTAGGAAGGAACAGCTCAAATGCTGATTTTGTGCTGCTGAAGTTTTGAGTGTCCACTTGTGTGCAACCTCCTTTGTCTACCTCTGGGGGGGTCTGTGAAAATACGCTTTTTTGAAAACAAAAACCCAGATGTTTTTGGGATGCTGGAAAATTCCAAGCTAATGTGTTTCAATAATCATTTGTGTCTAACTGATTTTAGTAAGATTTGATCTGTTGGCTCATTTCTGTTAGTGCTATAAAATGAACTAAAGCTCTCCCAGCTCTTGCAATTTTTCGTTTATTTCAGGGGCTTGGTGCTTGAGTAGAGTTCACTGTTAATTGGCTACCTGAATTCTTTCTTAATGGTAAGGGAAAGAAATAGAGGCATGTTTGATCTTTACTCTTGTCTTGTTGCCTAGAGCAACATGTGTCCATATTCAGTGAAAAAACAAATGTCTGTAAGAGTGCTTGTGTTGTATAGCTCCACAGATTGTGGCTTGCTTTGCTGAGCAGTTTCAGATGATTATATTAGAAATGGTGCAAGTTTTTTAAGGCAAGGAAGCCTATGTGCTTCAGGGTATAAAACAACCACTAATCACTGTTAGAGTATTAGAGTAAAACTTCTTTAATGAGCAGGTAATTACATAATTGCTCACCATGGACTTTCTTAGCCTTCTCTTAGCACTCAGCAGTGGCCACTCAAAATTTGTTTTACTGGATCTATCTTAGTCTTGAATTAGAGTGACAGTCTTTATGTCTGTAACCTTGGAACTGCTACAATCTCCAAGTGAAAAAAGTGTATAATTCTCAATCAAAATTGCTATTTGTAATAGCCTGCTCCCTCTCAATATGAATAGTAAAGGAATATTGGCTTTTCTTTTATTGAAGTACTTTCTTCTTTAAAGAAACTAGTTTCTTCTTTAAAGAAAAACATTTTTTTTGAAGACAAGTCTAAAACCCTTTTTTTTTTGAAGAGGAGTAGTACAAATACGGTTTTTTTCACTTTAAAAGTTTTGATATGGCTGTTATATTTGAGCCTTTAGGATAATCAATATTAGGAATTCAATGAGTAGAGGAGTAAGTCTCCTTAATCCTGAACAGTGGTTTTTTGCTTCTTTTTGAACAGCCTTTTTTGCTAATGTGGCTTTTTCTTTTTTTCTTCTATAGAGGGCTTTATGCTGATACAGGCTTTCCCACCACTTCCCTCCCTCTTCAAATGATCTAATAAAATTAGACTTCCAAGCTACTGTTTTGCCAAGTTTACTACAGTTTTTACTTTGTAAGAGTCAACTGAAATCCTTCTTTATCTTCGGCTCCTTTGCTCCCTGGCCAGTGGCTGTTGCTGTGGAGATTGGAGGGTGGCCAGCACAGCTTCAAAGCTCCAGATGCAGTGCAGGATTTGTTCAACATGAAATTTCTGCTTAGAGCGCTGGAAACCCCCGTGGGAGATCTGCAACAGTCTACAGCTATTGTATATCTTATATTAATAGACTCGTAGCAAACAGTCCATTTACTCCCAGTATGTTCAAGGTTTTTCTATCCTCTGTCTAGAAATTCATAGTATAAAGATGACAGAGATAACCTTATTGTATACAAAAGGTTCAAAAAGTAAACTTATTTACATTGAGTGTGCAAGCTGGAGCCTTGAGCCTACATCAGAAGTCACCGCTCTTCATGGATCCTAAATATCTGCAGGAGCAGTGGTATAGTGCTCTTAACTGGTTTGTCTTTTCTTTTGCTTATCTCACAATTAAAGATCCTGGTCAGTATTTACCAAATTGCAAAATTCTTGATTTTGAGCCTGATCCTTGTGTAATCAGGAATGAACACAAAGCCTTAAACTGGAAATTTGGAGTCTGTGGTGGCTATCTCAAGGAGGTCTGATGCTGGTCAGGCACCACGAAGTCAGGACCTTCCTAGAAAGAGTGTCCTGCAGAGAGCCACTATTCTAGGGGCCAAGGCAGCCTGCCTGCACAGCGCTGATCTCAGCAAGTGTAGCGAGATTTCTCAGCTACAAGTGATTCCAGCTCTTGTGATCCAGCTCTGTGTGAGACCACCTGAGGCAAATTCGGGGACAGAGAGACAGGAGCCGTGTGTGGCAGTGCCACAGAGGCAACTTTATTGTCCAGCAGTCCCTGGGAAGGGGAAGCCAGGGACAGCAGCTCCCTGATTCAGGGCAGATCCAGGGCCTTTTTATGGGAAAGGCAGGGGGTGGGGTAGAAACCAATTTACCAACTGGATACAAGGTATTGCCATATAGAAACAAGGCGTGCTGGGGGTGGTTCAGTCTCTCACAGTAACCTAGAGAGAGGTTTCTTATTTCTCAGTCCTTTTGCCCTCAGGCTTCTCTCCTCCAAGGGAGTGCAGAGGACTCCTGAGTCAAAAGCTCACAGCCCTCTGCAGGTGGCCACTTGCTCAGTTGAATCATCTCTCAGCTCTATGCTAAGGTTCCTTAAATAGAAAAACTGATGGAGCCTTCAGTAGAGGTAGCCCTGCTGTGTGTTTTCATCTTCTTTGTTAGTACAGGCATTTTTTAAATTGTATGTCAGAAAAATCTAGGAACTGATTTGGTTCAATGAAAACTTAATAACATGGAAGAGAAAGTATCACTCCTCTGTTTGGTGCATATGTGCATGAGCAGTGCTGCAAGTACAAGGGATCAGAACAGATGAGATTCATGGTCAAGTCATGAATAATCTGGTTTGTAATCACTGCCTTCCTAGGAAAAAGCATAATTAGTCATCACTGCTTTTTGTTGTGGTGTTCAGTCCTGCTTTAATACCTGACATCTGTCTTTCCTGTACTTAACCCTCTTGTTTCCTCTCATAACTCTTTGTAAGAGTACACTGTTTCCCTGTTACTGCCACGTCTCATTCTCATTTCCTCTTTATTCAGTTGAGCTATGGAGAAGAAAGACTTCCCAAACTGTTCTCTCTGTCATGTACACACTATAATATCTCAGTTTCTTCTAACAAATAAGTACTGCTCAGTTATCTTGCTAGCTCCTGCAGACTTACATGTACACACAAAAATTTTTCCAGCTTACTCTCTCATTGCCTCCAGAAAGAGTAATAGTCTACAAGCTATTAAAGTTTTTAGTTGACTGTGCTGATTTAATTGGAAAAGTTGAAAGACAATTCCTCTTCTTTGTTGCTGAGGGTTAAACTTTCCTCCAGGCATAAACATGCATTGGCTCTGGAAACTCATTAATCTTTTGGATTTCAAGAACTGTAGAAGTCTCTGTCTGTCTCAGTTTGTAGTAAGAAACTCCAGTCTATGTGAAAGAAACCAGCTTAGGAGTCTTTCTGGTGGAAGTTCTTGTTATCAGATGAAGACTCAGCAGCCCTACCTTATTTTGAGATTTAGAGAAACTCCTGTAGGCAGACCTTTTTTGCGTCTTCACTTGGCTTCATTCAGACTAAATTAAAATGTTTTCTCTGGAATCTGCAATGGGGCCAACATTGAAGTTTACTTTTTTCCATAGAAGTTGGTCTTAATGGCACTGAATTTGGCAGAATATGCTGTCAATGTGCAATGAAGTCTTGATGTTGGAGGTCAGAAGGATGCTTCTAAATCACTTGCTTATATTGGTTTTGTTATTAATTTGCAGCGGGTATGACTTTGGCTATCTAATCAAAATCCTGACAAACTCCAATTTACCTGAGGAAGAGCTGGACTTCTTTGAGATACTGCGATTGTTTTTCCCTGTCATCTATGATGTAAAATATCTCATGAAGAGTTGCAAAAATCTGAAGGTAAGTAATCTGTTAATGGTTTGGAACAAATTTTGCATTTGGAGACAGAGTACGTCTTGCTTAAAAATACTTTCTCAATTATTATTGTCTGGTTTTGCTTTGATGGTGCATATTAAGCATTGTTGTCTCAAGCTTTATATGTTTAATATTAAAGGCATTGTTAGAAGCAGGCAGGAGTACAAGTAATTTTTTATAATTCCTTACCAGTTAAAAATATCATGTTGGAACGGTATTTATAATACTTTGCTGATAGATGATAAACCCATGTTTGGAATTAATTCTTAGCCATGAGAATTGATGGGTCTCATATACTCTCATTTCCTCATTGTGCAGTCCACTAAAGGACTGCAGTCGTCTAGGCAAAGGTGATTGCAAGAAGATGATGTGGAAGTGTCTTGGGAAGAGAAATGAAGTGAAGAATGTTTCAGATGGCCCCGTAAGCAAAGATAAAGAACAGCATATGTTCAGGGACAACATGTGACTTGTAGGAGAAAAAAAAAAGAAATAGAAACCAATGTCTCATGTCAGGCCAGCGAGGCTGCTAATTGGCTTACTCTTTTAGGCATAAAATTTGGATACCTTATTGGACTGGAGAATGAATGGGAACTGGAGCTAAGTGTGTGAAAGAAAGATACTAAAGGCAGTGTTAACAGCTTTGCTTGCCAAAGACCTGTTAAGAGTCTGGACTGCTGCTGGCCTGAGGTGCATCACTCATCTGAGGCAATTGATGATTTTTTGCTTTTATGGAAAGTAATTTAACTCTAGGCTTTCTTAATGAAAACCTGCAGGAAGAAGAGACTACTCACCTTAGTAAAACCAAATCCTAACTAAGGAATGGCTTTCCACTTCGTCATGCTGAACTACTGATCTGTGTGCTGTTATTAGTCCTCTGTTTTTTTCTGAGATGAACTAGCAGAGTGTGTCACTTTGAGTAGTAGCCTACTTTTGTGGGAAATACATCGTGTGAATCCTTTGCTAATCAAATTAATGCTGAAAATGTAGACCACTCTTCCAACTAGTAAGAAAAGTGTACTTACTTGTGTTCATATACAGTTGTTATTGGTATAATCATCTGGGCAATTGGCTGTGTATTAGAGGACATCTTAAAAACACTTCTTCTCCACAGAGGCCAGGAGCAAAAATTTAATGCTCCTAAACTTCAGGAGGCTTAAATTAGGGGTGGGGGGAACCCTCCCCAAAATGTCCTCACTTTCTTCCTCCCAGTGAAGCGAAGTAGAGCATCTGGTGCCTATCTGGTGACACACTGTAAGAACAGAATGTATATTCCAAATTCAGTGACATAGAAAAGGTGACAAATTGATGTTCCATGTCACCATTCAGAGGTGACATTCCCAGTGGGCTTGGGAAAGAGAGTATTGTAGTTTCTGACATAATTAAGGCATAGTTGTGTGTAACCTGCATTGTTTAGAGACACTAAGATTTTTTTGGAAGACAAGAAAAACCTTCACAGGTCTTATTTTGGCAATCCATAAGAACAAGGGTGATTTTTTTTTTTCAGAGCTGAATATATAGGTCAGCTTTCCTGCAGTAAATTTTGATCCACTCACCTAACCTGCAGACTGATAGTGACAGCAGGGGAAGGGAAATGGACTATCTTACCCCTCCATATTTACCAGTGATGAAATGATGGTGGACTTGAATTGTACTGAGAGAAGCTGCCTGAAACAAATTACTAAACATTCAGTGTTGTAACTCTAAAAATGCATATGCTGTCTCCTAATGTGTGTCACTTTCAATCTTTATTAAATTGCAGTGAACTGAACAGCTGTGCAGTTGTCTTTTATTGACTTGTCTAAGTTATTTTTTGTATGATAGATCACTGATCTGCTGTAGGTCCCCCAGTCTCTGCCCCCACACACCCAAAAAAGATTCTTGGCATTGGAAAGAGAAATAGACTTCAGAACTGGAAATCTGTTTGATGCTTTTTTTGTAGAATTAAGTACTCTGTGAATGTACAGTACGTTATTATGACTTTACTGGCATGCAGATTGAGAGTTTATTGAGATATTAATGTACTGTAGGTTAAACTCTTACTTATTGTCTGAAAATCTTTTTATGTAGACAATTCCAAACCTTTTGATAGTAGTGGTGGCAATCCTAAGTAATGTAGATTGGTAGACCTGGTTGGAAACTTGATTTTAAATTGGGGTTTTGTACAGAACAATAAGCTCTGGACTGTGCTGTGAAATGAGAGTTTGAAGTAGATTTGCTGTTGACCATGGCTTTGTGATTCTGTAAATTATTGTGGCCTTTTTCTTGGAAGGTTGATACTCTGAAAATCTGGGAAGAATTCATCCTTCTCCAAGAGCGAAGCATACCTATCTGGAGTGCAAAAGTCTTACATGAAAGCAAATCTCAATAACCTATTTTTTTTCTTTTCTGTCCAGCCAGGACAGGGTGGAGTTTTGCAGTAACCAGGATGGGGCATGGCTAGGACATGGAGGTTATTCTGTGACACCTCACATCACTTCCTGGGCATGGGGGAAGCGCGGGCTTCCAGGTCAGGGTAGTGTGGTGGAGGGAGTGATCAGGTATTGTTGGGGGTTTCTGTGGGTGAGCGATAATGTTTCTTTTCTTGCACACTATCATTAGTCTTGTTGCTATTTCTGTTTGTTTTCTTATCTCACTGCTGTTTTCCAGTTAATTGTTCATATCTCAACCCATGATCTTTCCTTTTTGTGCCTCCAGTTCTTCTCTCCAGTCTGCCACAGGAGAGGGGCAGGGAGAGGAGGGAGTGAGTGAGAGGCAGTGTAGTTTGAAGTGGTTTCAGTGGGAACACTAAATTAGAGAATACCATTCCTAAACCATGACAGCCTTACTTGGCACCCAGTGTGGGGCGTGAAGGGTTGAGATCTGACCAGAGTGGGTTACAAACAAATTTCATCTAAGCATTTGTCCTATTAGATTCAGAACCAATGGTCACAATGTTGCTTGGTCTGTTTGTGTGAGCGTGCTACCTAACCCTGTATATGTTTCTATATATGTACTATGTGCCCATAAGGGTGCTCTTTTTCAGATCAAGATTGCTTTGTTGATGTATTGTGGGTTATTAGTTTATGACGTGATAACATCAAGGGCAATGAGGATCATTTGAGATGTGTATTCAGTGCTATTCTCCTTGTGGGAATCCAGAGTGCAGAGAAATCATCTCTTTTCCTCCTTACCAACCTGCTCCTCGGCTGTGGAAGGACCGTCCAAGACTGCGGACAGATTCAAAAGACTTGAGCAAACTGGAGAGATGTCCCATGCCCCGCCATTATGGACCAGAGTCTCTGCTATTGGGAGCAAGTGACCTCCTGCTCGAGAGAGAGGGTACCCACCACAAGGTAACCTGTGGTTTTACCTGCATGACCACGGAGAGGACATGAGGAAGTGGGGTGAAAAACCCACCTCTGCCCTATCAGCATGGGTACATGAGCTGAGAGGAAGAACAGGCACCGCAGGAAGTTCAAGGATAAATGCTGCTCCAGTTTCCAGTGGGCAAGTCTTTAGACAGAAGAGAAGGACTGATGTTACTTGTGATCCACTCAAAGAGACCTCCAGTTGATACTGACAAGTGACCCACATGTACTATGACCACAACCAGCAAGCTGGAGGAAAGGGACGATTGGATCTACTGGACTGTGTGGATCCAATAGCCTGGCACATCAGACTCAGAAGATTATATAAGGCTTTAGTTGATGCCAGCAGCAAATATACCCTGGTGCCATCAAGATAGTAAGGGCAGAATCCATTTCTATTTCTGGGGTAACAGGTGGATCCCAACTGCTGGGAGTTGGGACTGTTGGAAGCTGAAGTGAGCCTGACTGAGAGTGGAGGTGACAAAAACGCCCCATTGGGACAGGCCCAGGTGCTCTGTGCATCCTTGGCANGTGCATCCTTGGCATAGATTACCTGAGGACCCAGAAGGGCATTGTTGGGCTTTTGGGGTACCATCGGTGGAGACAGAGGAAATTAGACAGCTTTCCTAGTTTCTCAGAGGACTCTTCTGCTTTGGGACTGCTTAGGGTCAAAGAACAACAGGTACCAATCGCGCGGAGATGCACAGCAGTGCACCATCAACAATACTGCACTGACTAGGACTCCATGATCTCCATCCATGAGATAATTTGTGAACTGGAGAGCCAAGGAGTGGTCAGCAAGACTTGCTCACCCTTTAATAATCCTATATGGCCTATTGACAGTGGACTATCATGGCCTGAATGAAGTCACACCAGCACTAAGTGCCACTGTGCCGGATATGCTGGAACTTCAGTATGAACTGGAGTTGAAGGCAGCAAGGTGGTACCACCATCGATATTGCTAATGCATTTTTTCCCATTCCTTTGGCAGCAGAGTGCAGGCTGCAGTTTGCCTTCACCTGGAGGAACATCCAGTACACCTGGGACTGACTGCCCCAGGAGTGGAAACAAAGTCCCACCATTTACCATGGACCAATCCAAACTGCACTGGAAAAGGGCAAGACTCTAGAACACCTGCAGTACACCGATGACGTTGTTGTATGGGGGAACACGGCAGAGGAGGTTTTTGAGAAAGGGGAGAAAATAATCCAGATCGTCCTGAAGGCTGGTTTTGCCATAAAGCAAAGTCAGGTCAAAGGATCTGCCCAGGAAATTCAGTTTTTAGGAGGAAAATGGCAAGATGGATGTCATTAGATTCCAGTGGATGTGGCAACAACATGGCAGCTAGATCCTCACCAACCAGCAAGAAAGAAACACAGGCTTTCCTAGGTGCTGTGGGTTTTTGGAGAACGCATATCTCAGATTACCGCCAGATTATAAATCCTCTATATCAAGTGACCCAGGAGAAGAATGGTTTAAAGTGGGGTCCTGAACAACAAAAAGCTTTTGAACAAATTAAATGGGAGATTGTTTATCCAGTAGCCCTTAGGCCAGTCTGGTGTTTCACATCAGACAAGGTATGAAATATGTGCTTTACACCGCAGCTGGGGAGAATGGTCTGGAGCCTCTGGCAGAATGGACCTGGAGAAACTTGAGGCTGACCTCTGGGTTCAGGGGATTGGGGATACAAAGGATCAGAGGCCTGCTATAACCTAATTGAAAAAGAGATCCTGGTATCTTATGGAGGGGTTTGAGCTGCTGCAGAAGCGATTGGCACCAAAGCACAGCTCCTTTTTGGCACCCCAGCTACCAGTGCTGGTCTGGATGTTCAAAGGGAAAGTCCCTTCCACTCATCGTGCGACTGATGTCTCATGGAGGAAGTGGATTGTGCTGATTTCAAAAACAGCCTCATAGACACCTGGGCGAGAGAGTGTGGTATGGAGTGGGTGTATCATGTTCCCTATCATGCACCAGCCTCTGGAAAAATTAAATGGTACAATGCACTGTTAAAAACATTGAAAGCAGTGGGTGGTGGAACCTTCTAACAGTGGGTTCTACATTAAGCAGAGGCCACCTGGTTAGTTAACACCCAAGTTGAGCTGGCCTTGCCCAATCAAAACCTCCACATACCATAGAAGGGACTAAATCCCCATTGTGCATATGAGCAACATGTGAGGGAAGACAGTTTGGATTAGTCCTGCCTCAAACAAAGGCAAACCCATCCATGAGATTGTTTTTACTCAAGGACCTGGGTGCGCATTCCCCACAGAGGGATGGGGGAATGTGATATGTACCTCAAGGGGATTTGATTTTTGGGTAAGAACAGTTTGTAATGTTGCATTGTATATAATATTGGTTGCCACTGCCACTGTACGCCATAACTGCTGTGGCCAATGAGTGCAGAGTGGTCCAGATACACCACTTAGGAGCTTCTGATGCAGCTTGCTATGAGCTGACAGCACATCAGCCCTCCTGCCCTGGAAGACATCTAGGATAGATAAAGCCCCCAATAATGGACTAAACTAACAGACATCTCAGAGGGAATGCCATTGACTATGGAAATTATACCTGTGCTTGTGTGCATGTGTATGTCTATATAGTTGGAAGTTGTAAGATTTGAACATGACATAGATAGTATAGAATAAGGGGTGGATAATGTCCTGGTTCCAGCCAGGACAGGGTGAATTTTTGCAGTAGCCGGGATGGGGCATGGCTAGAACATGGAGATTCTTTTGTGACACCTCACATAATTTTCTGGGTATGGGGGAAGGGCTGGCTTCCAGGTCAGGGTAGTGTGGTGGAGGGACTGATCAGGTATTGTTGGGTGTTTTTCTGCTGCTCAAGACAGACTAAAACTAGCTATAGGTTTTCATGTTAGTTTGTAGGTGTTATTTGGGAATGTTATTATTGAAGCTTCCATCTTTTTAAACAAAAACCTGGACCCAAATCTGTTGCCATAAGATTCACAGGAATTTTCATAATGTATGATCTGATCTTCAGTTTGGACTCCTTTATAGCTCCATGACTTTTAATTTTGACTGTTACGCTTTTGCCTCCTACTGCTTCCCTTCCTGTACTTGAAACAGGTTAAGAGTGCAAGGGAAGGTGAACTCTAGGCATTCTTTATTTAAAAGCACTGCCTCTGTGCAACATTTTTGCCTTGAAAAGCTTATGGCTGCACTAAGGATTCTATCTTTTTTTTCTTTTTAATCTTTCTAGATCTTTAAAAATGTGCATGTACTTTAGTCTTGCTAGTAGCTTTATTGCTTAATGAATTAAAAAAAGCATTTTTTTTTACTATTGTGCTCACAACATTAAAAGATTGCATTACAGTATTACATGTCTGTCCTTCTCCTGATCAGTGTTAACTATGTAAAACCAAACAAAATTCTGACAGCTTTGCTCTCACATGTAGAAGCTATTATTATTTTGGAGAGGACACAAAGTGATGTTTATTTAGTCACTTTGCAGTTAAGGGGATAATTTTTCAGATAAGCTTATTGAGAAGAAAATGTCTTTCAAAACTGAAGAAATTTTACCTTTTGGAGAAGATGGATTTGCAGCTTTGGTGTGTTCTCTACAGCTTCATAGTCTATCCTTTTAAAGTGTTGTGTCAACAGTCATCTTGAAGGAATTGTTAAGTAATGACATCTGGGTCCTGGAGAAGCTGTAACATAAGGAGTACTAGTTTTGTTGGTTGCAGATACTGCTTTATTTAGTCAATACTGACACAGAATGTTGATACTGTTTGATACTGAAGGTTTGATTCTCCTGGTATGCATTTATCTAGTATAATGACTGTTTCAACTACTGTGCAGATATTAAAATATGCCTGTATAGCCTGTGTAAAAGATTTTCACAAATATAGCCGTTCAGTTTTCTGATTTAACTTTTTTCAGCATTCAACAAAAATGTTTTCTTTTTCAGGGTGGATTACAAGAAGTGGCTGAGCAGTTAGAGCTGGAAAGGATAGGACCACAGCATCAGGCAGGATCCGATTCTTTACTCACAGGAATGGCCTTTTTCAAAATGAGAGAAGTAGGTGGATATACTGTTTTTATTCCCATGATAGTAATGTGCTGTGATAGTCGCTTGGAATTGCAGATTCTGATAAGTCTGTGGTATTTTTAGGAGGTCTCTGAAAGGCCTTAGGGGTCAATCCTTTCTTAACAAAAATGAGACCATCTGTATTTTCTCCCAAGTAAGTGTGAACCAGCCTTACTGATTCCCTTCTTTGCCTGAGTATTTCTTCCCAGTTCTAGCCTAGGCCTGACTTATGGATTTTTTGTGAAATTTTGTTTTGGGGTGTTTTTTTCTTCACCTGTTTTGCAGGGTGTCTTTTTTTAGGTGGCTGCTGCAGTGAGTTAAGAACTGCTGAAGCCAGACTCCTTTCTGGGTGACTGTACTCAAGCCAGTGTTTGCTTTTTTTTTAGTTTCTGCTCAGTGTAATATCTAGCTGGTATGTACTCTTGCTTGTGGCAGGCTGGGACGTGGGGAAGGAGTGTTGACTAACCACTTCTAGCTAAACTTTCAGGCTAGAGGTATATTAAATAATGACTTACAGGCTGCTTTGGAGAATTTCCAAGTATTTGTTTTCCCTCGCCATTGAGTGAAGCACAGTTTAACTAAGGTTCTAAAAGATTATGTAGTGGTCAGTTAATTCAAGGTTTACAGCAAGGGCAGTCAGGTCTTAAAAGCTTCACATTTCCTCGCTACTTGTCTGCATACAACAGGAAAACATTAGGATATTTTGCACTAGCAGAACAATCAAATGTCAAACAGGCCTCTTCTGAAAAGCTGTTGCACTGAACAAATGCCACTGCATCAGAACATGGCATTCTTCCAGCAATTCAGTGTCATTTACCAAGTCAAAATAGATGGCAATATCAAACCTCATCTTTTAATCATGTTAAATACTATATGCTGAAGTCCACCTTCAGAAATCCAGCCTTTTGTATGAAGGAGAAAATGACCACAAGATTGTGGCAAATATTAGTGACACAGCAAGTGAATAATAAAAAATGATGGTTTAAGCTGGTTTGCTCATCCTAACACTGTTCTGCCTCTGCTGGAACTGTTGCAGTTGTCAAGCAGGTCATGGGCTACAGATGCAATAAAAAGGATTACATTTTTTTATTTAATAAAAGCTTTTACCAGAAGTAGAAATCGCTGAGGGTTTTTTAGTGCAACACACTTGCTTAATTAAGCCAACAGACATGGACTGATAATGATTTTTTTTTTTCCTCAGTACTTATAAATACTCTTTGCAAATACAGCATTTTTGAATAAGAACACAGTAGTAAGCAGGGAGAAATACATTTAATGTAGATTTTTAAAGCCTTTCCAGCAGAGTTCAGTGTTTAAAAATATATTTCTGAGTAAAAAGGCTTGACTTTACAGTGCTTTTAGAGGCACAGCATCTTGTTACTAATTGCTGTGAAGGAGATGGAACTTGATCGCTGGGTCTTGGAGTGCCAGCCAAAAAAGTTACTGATCCTTTTCTTTCCATCAGGAATACTTAAATAATGATACTACAAGAGTAGAGTTATTTTGGGCTTTTCCTACCTGTTTTATTTCATTAAGAACTCCTGGGGACTGTAAAACCTTTAATTAAAGTCTCTGATTCCTAGAGCACAGAACTTTCCATCCTGACTGTGCTGCTAAAAGCAAAGCTTGAAGGGAGAAGTTTTGAGCTGTGTGGTATATACAGGCCTCCATGTTTAGATGGTGTGTTGCATCCATTCTGTTCCTGCATACTTCTGCTTGTCTTAGATTTCTGATATTGGTGATGACTCACAATGTGGACCACTGGAGTGTCCAGGATTGCTGTGAAGGTTTTAGGGTGAAAAATGTTCGTGTGTGTGTGTCTTCTTATTTTTGGAAGACAATTTGTGATTTTGTGCTTAAAAACCTAAGTCTGAAAGGCTGAGTATCAGGATATCGTGGGTTTTATTTTGTCTTCCACTGAAAGGTTCCATGTGCAATTTAGACATGTGCAATGTGTAAATGCAGTCTTGGTACAAAATTTTGCTGTTCCTTGTTAAATGATGTCCTACTCTGTGAGGAGCTGAAAATGCATCTTTCTGCATTTCTCTAAACTGTATAATGGGTTTTATGGTCATCCTGCCCACCCCCAAACCTATATAATATAAATCAGGACATATCTCTATTTCAAGACAGAGTATGATGAAAACTTCACACTGAGGAGAGGTAAGGGAACGGGCACTGATGATGGATGGATGGCTTGTGCCTGTTGTAAGAAGCACCATAGAAATCAGGTGGAGAAATACCTTTGTTGCACTTGCAGATATGTGAGTGAAGACTAATAATACAAAATTGTGAAAACATTGCATTTGGCCATTCAGTTGGGAGAGTTGCACAAGAAGACTGATTGTATTTCTTGACAGATTTAAATAATTGTGTCAAGTAGCACATTGGGATAATGTGTTGAGATTGTGTGTTATTATACTAATTATATCGTCTTTTGCACCTTGGGATTTGATATCTTATTTTAAAAGAAAGTAATTTAAAAGCCTTTCTAAAGTTCTATTGAAACCAAACCTTTTATTTTGCAACAATTCATGCCTTTCTTTTAACTTTTTAGATGTTCTTTGAAGATCACATTGACGATGCCAAATATTGTGGCCACTTATACGGTCTCGGTTCGGGGTCATCTTATGTACAAAATGGCACAGGAAACGCTTATGAAGAAGAAGCCAACAAACAGTCATGACATGAAATGAAAGGCCGTCTTTTTGACCTCCACATGCTTGTATATAGGTTTTATCTCTGGTTGAACCCCTTGGACAATTAAGGCTTCCCCCCCCCCACCCCTTTCTCAGCACACTTTCTTTTCTGCCTTTCTATGTACTAAACTTGACTGTTCCTATCACAGATTTTGATCTTAATATTGATATGTAAAATTTTCTGGGTTACATTTTGGCCACTTAACAAGCCCGTTTGTAAAGAAACATGTATAGGATCAGTGTGGCAGAGAGAAGGGGAAAGTTGAATCATAATGAATATTCTGGTAAACCTACCTACATCGTTATTCCAGTTTTTGTCTTTCCCTTCCCTTCACTAAATTAATTGGCTCTGATTACAACTAACTTCCCCCTTCATGTCTGTTCCTTCCAGTATGCAGGCGTTTTAGCTATTCAAGATTGTGGACCATCAAATTTGCACTTTAGAGAGCGTCTCTGACTCAGATCCTGTTTTATTTGAAGTTTGTTTAGATTTTTTTCTTTTGCCCTCAGCTAGAAAACAATCACCTGCCAAGTTCAGCAGCTTCAAGCTGTTACTTCCTTGGTATCTCAGCCCACACAATGGGACTTATTTGCTGCATAATCTCTGTTTGTTCAAGCAAAACAAACTACTGAAATCATAGCAATTGCTCTTACTTTACTAGTGTTTGGTCATCTTCCAACACATCCTGCACATGTCAACTGCTGGTTGCCTGCTGCTTTAAAACCGCTCTGTAATGGGGGAAAGAGGCTTGAAAAACCAGCTTTACACCCTTCAGGAAAAGAACAGCTATGACTTTAGCCTTTTTGCCATTAAGCTGAGAGTTGAAGGATATTGGAAAAGTAGGAGTCTTGTAATGGCACACTTCCCTTGATTAACCTCGTGGCTTTTATTCTAGTAATGTACACCTCAGATATTTTTTATGGAAGTCATATTTATTATGTACTTGATTTCATGATTTTTGTAAGTCAGTTTAGTTGAAGATAAACCCCAAAGATCTGAAAAAATAGTATTTAATTGAATTATTGAATTTGAAGGACAATTAAATCATGCTTTTTTGTAGTTGTTACAAAGACAGATGTTACAGATATTTGTTGTAAGACAACAAAATATAAATAACTTACAGCTAATAAAGTTACCTGAGGAGTGTAATGCTAGTTTATTTTTGAGTATATCTTACAATATATTTTAGATATATTGTTTTAAAGGACCCTAAAGTATGTTCTTAACTCTGCATAGCATGTATACAGAGCAGTTGTGCAGGAAGGATTTTTGGTATTGAATAGCTAAATACTAGCCTGAAATGATGGAATGCGTGACATTGTGTGTCTGTGCGTGTGCGCGCGTACGTGTGTTTGACACGGAAATCAATGGCAGACAAATCTCCAAATGTTCACCAATTACTGTTTTATCTTGTACTTAAAAAGCAAAAAATCAAACACCTTTTTCTCATTGAATTATGATGATGTAACTGGGCGGTCCTTTTTAAACAAGTAATTTGCATAACAGAGGGTATTTGTTTTTAAAGCTTTTGTAAATAAAGGCCTAAGAAATGTTTTCTTACATAACAACAGACTGGTGGTTTTGTTGCAAAATTTTTCCTGGAATGTGATTATTTAGTCAGTTCAGCTGTTTTGTTAGGCATGATAGTTCTCTGCTACATGCTTATAAAGGGATCTAACTCGCTGCTCCCTGACTGATTCCACATTCAGAGCAGAACTGTGTTCATGTGTTTCCAGTCATTTAATTCTTACTGTCCTGAGTTGCAAGAGTGGTGACTGCAATTTACTTCTGAGGCATCCTAATCCCTTTAGTAATTTTATACCATTATGCATTAGATGATGGTGACTTGTTTTAACTTCAGTTGTCTTTAGCTTTAAGATAGTGGTAGTGAAAGCAGGATGAATTCTTACTGTGGCCTCCAGGGAAAGTTTGCATGCACATGGAATGAAGAACCCCTGAAGTTTGATGCATTTGCTTTAAATTAGTAGCTTTGCCTAAAGCATGTGGGTACAGCTATCTCGTTAACTTGAGCAGAATGACTCTTCGAAGGACTTTAATGGGTTTTTGTTTTGAAGCAACTTTTTAATCGAGGATCAAAGGAAGTTCTTAGAGCCTTCTGAATGTCTGCCTACAGTAAAAGTTCCAGTGCCGATGGGGATGTGCTTTTGAAGTGACTGCTGAGCATCCCATATGCTGTGCTGTGCTGTGCTTTTCTTTGCTTCCTGTCATAGAATCATTGAATGGTTTTGGTTGGAAGGAACCTTAATCTAGTTCCAACCCCCCTGCCATGGAGAGGGACACCTTTCACTAGAGCAGTTTGTTCCATTAGACCAGTATTTGACTTCAAATAATTCTACTCTTGAGTTTTCTTCCAGTAACAAAAGCTTCTCTCAAAAGCCACTGGTCAGCATGAAACAGAGTATGTTTTATTCTGTGAGAGAACTCTTGGTCTGATCACTGTGATCTGTGTGTTGAGAGTTGATTGCAGGTGGGGAGACATCTGTGTATCATTCATTTCCTTGGCAAAATTAGATTTAGTTTCCATTAAGGAGTGATTTAAATTGTGAATTGTAGAGATTATGAAAAAAGTAATTTCATACATGTAGGACCATTTTGTGTAGACTTCAGAGCCTGAAATCTGTTTCCAAAGTGACCACCTTTAATTGCTTTAGTAAAAATTAATTTGCAGGCACAGTTCCAGCTGTCTAGACATGCACCTTTTTGTTCAGAGACAAGAATTCTCTTTCTAGGCCTCTGCTTTTCCCAATCCATTTAAAATACACTGTTGTTGAGTAGGTTTGTCAGAAGAAATGCAGTATCAAAACCTGTTATATTTGATCTTTCTATTTTTAATCCACTTGTATTTTTGGCTTCTGGAGTCAGATGAGTGTTCCAGGAACCTTATGTTCTCTGTCACTATTTTTTTTAATGTATATAATTTTTATTTTAAGCATTTAGTTCCTTTCCTCATTGAAACTAGGCAAGAAGCATCCTTGAGGTGGAAGAAAATAGGTCTGGAACACATTCAGAGTATTTAAGGCTTTTTCCTGTATGAATTTGTTGATGACCTGTAACCTCTGACATCCAAGAAATTTCTCTTACCTTATGTGACTCGTTATTCCACGCTCAAGAATGGTACATTCCCTTATTCAGAAAATCCAAGAAAAGTAGCAGGAAGCCTGCAGTCATGAACAAGGTGCTTCTGATTCAACTCAGAACACAGAAAGGTGGAAGCAGGACACGTGAAATTGTCTGAAGTGTGGATGAAGGGGTTGGTTTAAAAAAAGCAAGGCCCATCTGAAGTTGATTTCAGTGAGGGACAGGAGAAGCTTGTACAGGGACATCAGGAGCAATGTGACACTACTGCTAAATGGGGGCAGGAGACTTATAAAGGACATGGAAAAGGCCAAGCTACTCAATGCCCTCTTTGCTTTGGTTTTTACTCTTGGGACCTGCCTTTAGGAATCCCAGGTCCCTGAGATGCCTAGCAAAGTTTGGAATAAGGAAGACTTATCCTTGGTGGTGGAAGATTAGATATGTAAAAAAAAAATGGACATAAAGAAGTTCTGTTTTAAAGTCCCAATCGGTTTTTCAACCTTGAATTAACTAATAACTCACCTAAACTTATGTGCACCGAAAGAAAACACTTCTGTACTGAAGCAGTTTTTAGAACTTCCCTGGAGTTTAATATTCACGTCAATGGATGTAGGGTGGTGTGGGTTCATTGCAGTTTATTAACCTGTAAAATAATTAACTGAAATTTTAAATAAAACAGACTTCTCAAGATTTTTATTTAACACCACCATGTCAGTGATGGCAAAGAAAGCAAAAAGCCTCCAGTAGAACTGTGGGTATTTGTCAAACTGAATTGTTGAACAAAAAAAAAATTTGAACAAAATCTCACAAAGAATAAATCCCAGTTTTTACATAGAGTAAAATCAGTTATCTCAGTGTACTTTTCTGTTCATACCATGAACTCATTTTTCTGGTACATCTGATGTTTAATGCACCTTGGTTGGTTCATGGGAAATTGTTTAATTTCCCTCTTGCATGAGGGTGCTTATTTGGTGTTTATTTCCCTCTTGCACCACCCTCACACAGGTAGTGAAATGAGGATGATTCTCCTGCATTATTTTAGCAGTCTTGGGTTGGGAATAAATCTGCCCCTTGATGCCAACTGTGAAGATCTGATTTCTGCAGAGGCTGGTGTTGTCCTTCTGCCAGCACAGATGAGATACTATGTTCTGCCTCTGTTGAAGTAGGAGAATTGTCTTGCCCAAGTGTGCTCTTTCCTGTGGTGGTAAGACACTTGCCTCAATTAACTGTGCTGGATAATGTGAGGGAGAACTGAAGAAAGGGGAAGGGAAGCCTTTTCCCTTCTCTGTGTATCAGGTAGAACTTTGTTAAGCTGCATTACAGAAAATGTGCTTTATCTTTTGTAGAGCAGCAAAGCAGAGCTGGGGCTGCATTGGCAATACCCTTTCTTTGCTTTTCATCATATAATAGCTGAGCTTGGCAAGCTCCTTGTCTCCTTCATTCCTGTCCCTCTGCATGCTCTGGAGGGTAGCTGTGATAGTGTTTCATATGAAGCTACTGATTTTTACTATTGTATCTATCTGAAATACCAGCCCATTAAATATCTCGATGTGATGGAGAAAATAACTGGAAACAACTTCCTGTTGTTCAGGCTGTAACACAGTTTGTGTGTGTTGTCTATTTTTGCCTTTATAACAGGAGCTCTTTCTTAAGTGAACTAAGAATTATTCTATTTTCAGAAAAAAAAAAAAAAAGGAAAGTGACTTCATAAAGTGATGACTGTCAGAAGTGTTGGGTCTGTTCCAGTTATGCCAATCAGTTAAACTGTGAGCATGCAGAGGGGGAGAAAGGGGAAATGGCTCACGGCACACTCTTTCAACTGCTGCACTCAAACTATCGGGACCATCTGCTTGAGATCACAGTGATCTAGGATGAAGGGTGTGATCAATGCCTCAAATACTGGATTCCAGGATGACTGAGTTACTGGATTTCAGTGATGCATGACAACTTGGAGAAATGAAGGAATTACCTATCTAGAATCAACTTTGTGAGGGAGAAGAATAAAGAGAACATAAGTAGTGATTGTACATTTCACAGTGAACACTTATAATCTGGACTTCTATGGAAGGGAAGGAGAAGAGAGAAAGATGATGAAAAATTTAAAGAGGGAACAATTGAAAAACTGCTGAGGGAATTGGGAAGGCTTTCCTTAGGTTATGTCAGAAGTCACTTGCTCAAAGTTTCATTCCAGAAGGCTGCTGCTTTTCCTGTCCTACTACAAGGTCACTGATAAGCAGGTGCTAGATGCAAGTGAAGCAGCAATAGAGACATCCCACCACCCCCACTGCCTAGCAGCACATTCTTTTTTTTAATCTTATTTTGGATGAGGATGTTTGGGTATGGTTCAATACCAATATTTATGGAAGGGTTTTAAAAACAGGATGAGCTTGGACCATATAGTGCAGGCTATGTCTGAAATGGAAGAGGTAAAAGCTGCTTTCATCTTTACATAACTTCTGCAGTTTTAGAGGTCCCTGAGCAGACAGTCTCACTCCTCTCTGCACTGGAGGTGGATCCAGCACTTTCCTAAGGAAGACTGTTAGGAAAGGGGAAAGTCAGGCAGCTCTGAAGAATCTGGCATGGCAGGGGAGTGGAGAGCCCTCATGAAGCAAAGCTGCTGTGGGTGTCAATCCTGGTTAGTAACTGCCTTTCTTGTACCTTCTGACGTCTGTAAAGTACAGGGGGTTTAAGACACACTGCCCACCCAACTCCCCCAGCCCTTTTTTGGGGGACAAAATTCCACCTTTTTGATCATCAGCAGTTCTCAAAGGAGTGCAGCATAAAGGCATGGAGTGTTTTGCCAGTGAAAGATGATATAAGAATTGGTTCCTTCTCAACCTCTTTCAGTGCCAGTGTGTTGTGAGGTGCACCCTGGAGAAGGGAAATATACCTATAAAAGTCCAAGACTCCTGGTGAAGGGGTGAGGGGGGACATTTGCAGCAACTCTGTTGTTAATGAAGCCCCAGTAAGGATGTTCTGCTCTTCAGGTACACCACCAGTAAAACTGGTAATAGTGTGTCAATGACTACCACGTACATGACATGCTGAACATGAAGCATTTATTTATGTGAGCAATACATTAACAAGTGGCAGAGTTATACACTAAATTTATGTAGAAATATATTTCCTCCCACCCCTTCACACACCAGTCAACTGAATCAGGGGAAGAACTCAGTCCAAATAATGGTGAAAACCAGCTCCATGCACTAAAACAAACTTGTGTCCTTTCTGGAGTGTCCCTCACAAGAGATACTCAATAACCATTTAACCTGTGCTCTAGGATGATCCTGCTCCAGCAGGCACCAGATAACCCCAGTGGTGGTCCCTTCCAACCTTAGCCACTCTGTGATTTTGTGTTTCATTCATTACCTGCCCAGTCATAGTCTACTAAAGAACTTTCAGTCTGTAACCTAAACTGGACAGTGTTTTTTCTCTCCAGCTAAGGAATTAAAGTGCATAACAGTAGCTGTGTCTGAACTGCTCACCAAGACTGTGTTCCATTCTCTTAAAAAACACAGTTCTCTGTGAAGACTGAGCACTCCATCACCAGTACATCAACTGACATAGAGTATGTGTGTATTACTTCTGGTGCAGACATTTTGGGTTTGTTCTAACCTACAAATAAAAGAAATTTGTTACATGTGTAGGGAGCTATGGTTCATATGACTGTTTACATATATACAAAATAAATTTAACTCTGTTGTCATCTGGGACTCAGGCCCATCTGAGGACTCTGCAGAACACATCCAGTTTCCACTAAAGCTTGAAAAGCAGTCATACCTCTAGACAAATATCAGGGATAGTATTTTCTTTTTAGCAAAAAAGTAGATTAGTAACTGTACAGTAGGTAAAAAGCACTCCTTAAAAAAAATACAGAAATTACACAAAAGGCTGTAGTAAAGTGCCTAGCAAGAATATAAAGGACAGGAGAATCAGTGTAAGCAGACAAACAGCACTGCATCCTTGCTACCCTGACTTCTTCACAAATTCTCCTGCATGCATTGTAACACTGACAATGGTCAGTATGTCAAAAAGAGACTTTTCACTTTGTTATAGAAAGTATTAGAAAGCTTAAAGCCAAGAATATAGTCATACCATCAGAAATTATACTTTGGAGCATGATTAGATCACTTTTGTCCATACTCTACACAGTGAGAACTGCCAGGAACCCTCAGAGCCTGCTGACAGTGCTTTTCATGGAGACACAGCTCATGGCCATCCAGAGAACAGATGGAGCTACAGCCCTCTGGTCAGACCTGCTCAGTGTTTACCTCTGAGCTATCATCCTTTCTTTCCCTTTCTCCTCCCTTCATCCGTGTCTGTTTCCCATGCCTCCACCAGTTTTCTGTGAGGGGGACAGCCTCTGGCTGCAACGAAGCTGCAGATTATTTAGGGCTATTGTGCTTTCCAAGTGTGACTTCTGAGACATGGAGAAGCCAGGCCATTTCTTGATCCCTTATCTCTGTCCTTTCTCTACACTGATCCCCAGCCTTACTGAGAGATCCCAGAGCCCTGGACACAGAGAGGCTGACATCTGTATTAGAGAGATCCATTTCCATGACATGTTTTGCTGGGGAAGAAATATTTTGTCTTTACATAAAAATATGGAGCAAGATACACTGAAGCTGAATTTCAACTTTCTACTCAGTATTTTTAAATGCATGCTCCATGACAAACCACCCTGTGACTAACTGCATAAAAAACAAGACTCTACAGATAGAGAACCTGAAGTGTTAAAAAATATATTTTCCCTCTCCCCCTTATCCCTTGACAAGTTCGCCTGTAAACAAACAGAAATATGAGGTAAGCTGACAGAACACTGAATAAAGAGCTGCAAAAAATCTTTTGGTAACTAGATCTCTGCAGGCATCATGTAAACTGTATGCTACCTTCATGCTAGTTTAAAAAAGGTGTTCTACATCAAGGGATCCACACTCCGGCACTTCTGGCAATAAACAGATGTTTTCAGGCTGGTAAAATTCTGAGATTAAAAAAAAAAAAAGTAAAATAAATACATTTTCCCTCACTAGAGAAAAAAAAGCCACATTTTGCTACACTAGCTATCACTAAAGTTGCAAACCCAAGAAAGACACATTTTGAAGTTACCTGCTGGTAGAAGAGTTAATGATAGTATCTTTTGCTTTCAGAATTGTATCACTTAGTCCTGCTGCCAGTTTCCTGAACACATGACTGGCATTTTTTATACTGTGAACAAAACTACTAAATAACTCAGGTTTGACAACAGAAACACTTTTCTGTTTCAACTGAACTCAGCATAGTCTGAAGGTTTTAACTTTTTTCACTTTTTTTTTTTTCTGACTAGTCTTTTTATCTAGCTCCTTAGAAAGCATAACTAAGTTCCTCCTAAAGTTGTTTTCAGAATAGAAATTTGCATTTAAATGTAAACACTGATACCATAAATGTAGTGTATACAAAAGGCACAAGACAATTAGATTTGTGTTGCTGAAACTTCCTTGACTTTGAGAGACAAAAATGCCTCTTTATTCTGGTAAGTAAACTCTGATCCTAAGAAAGCTGCCAGGTCCTAACTTAACTGAATGGGATTTCCTATGTGCAGCAGCTTGGCTTTTTGGTATTGCAATCAAAAGTCCATTGTCCTGTAAATGCAAATATCACAAGCCATAACAGTAAGTCTCCTCTACTGTATATGGTATTCATTAAGTTATGCAATAAGAAAGGCAGTGTCCTGAAGAATAAGTGAAAAAAGAAATCTGAGACAAATACTGATTAGTAAGAAATTAGTAAGTGGCCCTCAGTAACTAACAGAGGTTGGTAAAAAGCCTTTTAGATCAAAGTTCAGGGCCAACATTTGCTTCCCAAAGGGTTTAAGAGCTCCAAATGGGACAATAAAATCCCCATTTCATAGGACTATCCTGTGCAGCTCCCATCAAAATCCCCAGCTGGCAGTTTCATTTACTTTTACCCATCTGAGCACAGGCTTTTTATGGCATCACTGAGCAGTGACCCACTGTAGCACTCAATTAACCAAAGGATTTCTTTCCCTCTCAGCAACTTTTCAAACTCTTGGTAGTGCAGATCTGAGGGAAAACAGAACTTGTACAATAATGTTTTCCAAAAAATGTTCAAAACCAGTCAGACACTTCACTTAGGTCTTATCTTCAAAAATTGCTTATCAAGGGCTCAAAAAAAATACAGTCCACCAAGCCACTAAGCTATTCCTAATCAACACTGGCTGTTCTCCCAATTCATAAAGACAGTAGTGCAAAAATTTGATTTTAAAGCCAACTACTTGCAATAACTTGAATTAGGTGAATTTTCAAAACCAAGGCAAGAACATGAATTGATAGTAAGGAGGTCACATTTTTCTTGTGCTGAATATCAAAGTAAAACCAGCCATTGAATTTTTACAATTGTAAACGCAGACTCTTCTTTTTCTACTTTCTAGTACTCAGTCATCCTTCACCATTCAAACCCAGTAATTTTAAGTTGAAACATCCTTTATATGATTCAGAAGTAGTATGCTTAGTTTCATGTTTCAAGCAGTGACATGGAGACAGCTAATCATCTGTCAGTTTGTTTTCTGAGCACATCCATAGAGGAGCAGACAGGAGCAGCTGGCCAACAGGGCTGATACTCGGAAGAATGCACCTTCCTTCCAACAACAGCTTGTTCTTAAACTGGAACAGAACATTAATCACAAAACACATTATTAGAATCAAAGAATACTTAAAAATTATGTTATTGTAACACATCTCATCAACTTGAAGGGGAAAGTGACCAAGAGCAGAATAGATCTTCCACCCTGAAGAGGAACCCAGTAAGACTGTTCACAGTTATGTTATTAATCTACTTCAGGATGACAGTGATAAGTACTGACTACACAGCAAGCAGGCCACCAGTTTATAAAATGACATGAGCTATTTTTAAAGTACTTCCAGGTACCAACATAATTAAAAAACAATTCTCTATTACATTAGTGTAAACCACATCTGGCACTTTCAGCAATTAGTCCTCTGCTGAAATATGAAGGATTATAGGATACAGGATATTGAACAGATCTTTCATTGGGACAGAAATTCTAATTCTAACACATTGGCAGGAGCTGCAGGCTGTATTTTTCATATCTAAGATGAAATTACATGGTTTTGTTGTGATGACTTCAGCAGCTCAATTCAATCCCTAGGAACAAATATAACTCAAATATTGTCAATAAAGAAATGAAGTTAAACGCAAAGTAGCTGAAAGAAGTTTTTTTATGAGGGCTCTTATTCCAGCCCCCATTCCAGTATGTCACATACGTGTAGACAGTAATCTATCTTTTTTGTTACTTCTCCAGAAAGTTTTAACTGCCACATAGAAATATCTCAGAGCTAAGGGTACAACCAATCTGATGCTTATGCTCATGCCAAAGAACTACTAGTCCTTACTACCCTTGTGAAGGTGCATGAGTCCATCTGAGGCAAAACCAACTTCCAGAAGCCCCTTCCTGTGGCTTTAGACTAACTTTTTGGAACATAACTGCCTCTGAAAGTAGTCTCTCTTTAAAAAGCCACGTTTCAAAATGGAGGCTTACAAAAAGAAAAAACAGCACCAAACAAAGCTCCCAAACCCCAGGGAGTGAAGTAATCAGACTGCAAACACAAATCTTTCTCAGACTGGACTAAAAGGAAAAAAGAATTTAAAAAGAGCACAAGATGTTTATCAAGCTCAACAGCTGGGAAAACCCACCCACTTTTAACATCTTTAAAACAGTCACAGACCATGTTTGAGATTCAGAGTAATCTGAACGACCAAGTTCCAATAAAATGTAGACACTCTTCAAAAAAAGATTTTAAAACTATTGCTTAAGTAAATAAAGTGTTAGGACTTTAGAAAGTAGAACTCCAACCAAATAAAACTAGTAGTAATTAATGATATTTCTGTAATAATCCAAAAATCTGTTGCTTTAAAGTCTGTCTCCAATGTTTTACTCCTGATTAGTGATGACATGTAAGACATTAAATTAACTGAAGGTAAATAATTTAGTCTTTTCCAGAAGCTGTTGTTTTGTTGAAAGAACTGATGGATTAAGCAGGTCAGTGATGCAGCATTTTATATTTTGAACAAAGGGTTAGAAATGAGGGGTTTATATTCTATTAAAATAACACACACAGAGCAGTGAGAATTGAAGACACTGTCTGAGTTGCCTTCGCTCATTTCTTTAACTCTGTTCATCTGACACCCACATTTTCAACACCTCTAACACTTCACACCATCAAGTTTGCAGATGTACCTATATCTGGAACTGTGTCTTCATCACTGAACACAAAACCAGAATGTAAGGGCCAAGAGGTTTTTAAATTTCTTTAGTGAACCAAACTGAACTTTTGGGAACTTTTTGGTACAAGCTATGGGCTCATCTGTTGGTATCTGCACACCTGCTAGTTTTATAATCTGCCTTGACAGTGCAGTACCATTCCTAATGGGTCTAGTAACAATCACTGCAGTTCCCTGATGACTTTCCATTCATTTCCTCCATGAGGGACCATGAGCAACCTCAGAGCCACGACATCATGTCCAAGAATCATATCACACATAAATGAAGGACATCCACTTGAGACACTTTTTCAGGATGACTGAGAAAGTGCTTCCAACAGTCGAGAAGAAATTACCTTGCTGGAACAACTCCTCCATACCAATTATTTGGTATGCAGAAAATCTTAGGGTTGGAATAAAACTTTTTATACAGTTTTGAATACAAAATAGTTTAATTCCGTAAGCTTTGGTGGAGTTAGCAATATTCAAGTACTCGAGTAAATATGATGATTGTGCTCATTCTCCACAACCCAGGGTAAAGGTCAACTCCTGTTATGTACCTAACAGAATTTACTAGCTGCTTCTCAAATCTGCTTTTTGAGAAGTCTAAATTGCAAGATACTAATGCAAGAGATCAAGAAAATGTCAGCTGTTTTTGTCAACAGCTGATTAAATGCTCAGGAAGTCATATGGACACCTTTTGTCTCCAGCAGGCAGCACATTTTTACAATTAAATAGGATGCAGTTCACTACCTGACTCAGAGCAAGACACTGGTAGCTTATATATTAGACTACATCCTTTTTGCTTCATCATTTGGTAGACTTTTATCTGTTTTAGCAGACAAAGCTATGGCCTTTGCATTCAGTAGTAAGAACCAGCCTAATTTTCAAACTTAGTGCTACAAATATTGGCTGAACAGCTTGAATACTCACAATCTCAGTATCTTTCTAAAGAAAGGGAATAATAATAATAATAATAATAATAATAATAATAATAATAATAATAATGATAATAATGATAATAATATATTGGACTATTACCTAAATGAGCATAAAGATCAAACTAATTTACAAACATGACACATCAAGAAAGAGGTTTAGTTTAAAACTATGAATTCATGTGCTACAACACGTGGTAAAAAAATTAATTGAAGAAAAGAAAACAGGAAGCGTTTTAGTAGTTTTCTTTTGTGCATTCTTCAATGGCAAGGTATCAGTGAATAAAATATTAAGTACAGAGAATATTACCATACCTTTCCTTACATATTCAGATGTTACTTTTAAGGGAAATTAGGTTTCATTTTCCATGGTTAATGCAGGATTGCTCATACCTTAAAAGACAAAAAATAGTATTCCCACAGGAAAAGGTCTCATGTCAATTTCAGCAAATAATACAACCTTGAATTAACAATCATTTTAATGTCATTACACTATTACGAAGTCTATTCCTGTCCTGTGTCTATTACACAGCTTTTCACTAGCTGCAAATAGCTGTTACTTCTTTTATAAGCAATTTTTTGTCAAAAGTGCTATCAAGCCTAGCTTAAAAAAATAATTAGCACCTACTGGTTTCAGTGTTCTCAGTATCCCTTGGTCAGGTTTGGGAAAGGCACAGCAGCTTGATACATGGAACTACCTACAAGCATGTATTTAAAATAAGCTTCATGAATTTTGGTTCATGAATACAAACCACGTGACCGTGGTCACTGTTACCCTATATCCTCCAAAACTAGTTTATACAACATAAATCATTGCAGCATAAGTCAACTCCTTACCAACTTTGCCCTTTTCAGCCCTTGCAGCAGCTTCTGACCAAGATGGTGTATCTGTAAGTAGGTGGCTCTGGGAATCACGCAACGGCTTTGCAGGAAACAGATGGTTCTCACTGTAGTGCCAATAAAAAGAACATTAGTGAACTGCAGTAATTTTTCATCATCTTACCACACATTACAAACAGTTTGTCATACGCAGTAATTTCCTTACCTTACCTTGCTTCTTGTCTCATGAATCACTACTTTTTTATTATTACATACATTACACTGTAGTTGTCACAAATGCAAGCACAACCTAAAAAGCAACTCCCTAGCACAGGGATTTTTAATTTGACAGCAACTGTATATTAATACATGTACTTCAGCCCCAAATGCACTCTTGACATGATACATAGTGGAGGGAACATCTCCAGAATCTCTTCCCTAATGTAAGCTGTGGAATGCTGGGGTAAGATAGAACATCAGTAAACAGCTAGCTGAAATGTCGTACGTCTTTTATGAATAAAAGATCATCAATATGATTCCATTATAATTTCTAAGCCACATAATCAAGTCTACTATACTTATCACACTTTTCATTACATAAATGTTTCAAAAAAGATGCAATATGACTTTATTTAAAGGAGCATATGCATACTTTTCACACTTTCAAGATGTCATGTGCATTAACGATAAGAATTAATAAAATATGTTCTATTATCAGCAGAAAGAACACTTAATATTCAGCTTCCTGTGCTTTGGCAGAAGTGCCATTAAGGATTCCCTTACATGAAGCAGCTTTCACCAGACAAGAAGAAGCAGGGGTCCCCCAAAAGCCACGCAAGGTAATGCATTTCTATTGCAGGCAGGCAGGCAGACTATCTCCTATGTATGCAGAATAATAGAATGCTGCTGATATTGATTGTTAGGCAGGTGTGAAAAATTCAGGTCCTGGGATGCCACTGAACCAAGACAAAGCACATCAGGGGAAAAACCCACCCCATCTCATTTCCATAAATTTAAATATAAATCTGAGGATTACCTGATTTACAGCTTAACTGTTTAAAATCTGACTTGGATTTATTAAAAGGATACTCTTAATTTCCCTACCACTTTAAAGTATATTATACATAGTTTTGTTTATTTGTGCACAGGCAAAATAAAATCAACTATTTGAAATGAGTAACAAAAAGCAGATTACTTTTTGGATGATGAATTAAGTCCACCAGGTGTGGAAGCTTGCTCAGGATCCTGATTAACAAGGCAAGTTGGAAAGGAGCAACCATCCCCTAAACTGAAAAATTCAGAATTAGTGTCATACATACAAAAAACCTCTCAACTTTGAAGAACTTTTTTTATTAAAGTATTACTATATCTTATTTCAAAAAACTAACCATTCCCCAAAACTCCCTTGATCCTGATTATTCAACAGTTTAAAATAATGAAGCATTAGGAACAGTATACCTTGAAAACACAGGCAGCAACCAGTATTTCTTCTCATCACCAAACACCTGCCTTAGGTTTTTGCTGAAGCCCAAGCTAAAGCCATTCTTATCTGTTCTGTGACGAAATATGGGAGCTCTGAAAACCTCTGAAAAGAAAAAGATTATTCAGACCTCTTTGCGAGTTAGCATGTTTCAGTCTCCCACCAGCATTTAGGCAATTGCCCTACAGGTACCATCATCCAAGAGGAAAGGCTGTACCACCCAAAGGACTGAGAGAGAGTGAGTGCACTCTTAGAAGCCAAAGTCAGTGCTACACAGGCACTGTGCACATGGAGCAGCTCCAATGGCTGAGGGAGGGTGCCAGTCTCCTTCACTCTCCTCCCACAGCAAGGCAAGGAGGAGCGAGGAACTCACTTTTCAAGAAGGCATGGTATGTTTATATGAAGATTTCAGCATGTGACTACACTTCAGAGAGTATTCAAAAAAGAAAAACATAAACAAAGGGTTTATTACAGAAAAAGTAATGGGAAGTAAGAAAAAGTTAACCCAGTTTAGTAGAAAGACTAGCTTTTAACACCCTGGGGTATGAAAATACTCTGTTTTTACCACTGCATAAAGAAATGTCTTTGCTCGTAGACCCAGATTATTCCCCCTGGACATCCAACCTAAATTTCTGGAGAAGAGAGCTAAATATAGCTTCAAGTGTTGCAAAGTGCCTGAAGCAGAATATTCACTCACTTTCCACCAAGTGGCTGATAGCCATTTAATTGCCCTAACTGGCTATACATAGCAGGCAAGCTGTGTCCTGATGTCCTGACAGTACAGGACATGTCAGAACCATGCTGAGACTGTCCTCCTGCACTCAAACCTTAGCTAGGAACTGCTGGAAATGACCTTCCACATGCAGTGTGCATTACTTACAATGGGTTTTAAAGAAGGGGGAAGGGAAAATGGGGGCACCCTTTTAGATGCCCATGTTAGGCTAGGAAAAGAACTCCCAGGATGATTTAAGCACAGTCACATTTAAAGCTGTCATGGCTTCATTACCAAAATTGCATTTTTAAGGCTTCACATATTGAGCAATTTCCCGAAGTAAAATGGGAGGATACACTCAGGTCTTTTTGAGTAACTTAAGTATGCAGGAAACATGTTATATTACCAGTATGGGATTCCATTTGTTTTGAAAACATGAAATGTTGAATTAGAAGTGTAATGTATTATGGTTCCCTCTGAACAATTTTTTTTATACTAAAACAATGAGATGAGTTTATAAACAGAACACTAATTTATTTCCATTCAAATAAGAATCTTTAATAAAACTTTTCTTTACTTATACCTAGATAGAAATTAATACCACTAAAAAATAGTTCAAAGTCAATGATTTGTTAGAATACTGAAGAAACTCAAAAATCCTAGAGGAAATCTTGAAGTAAACAAGCTTTCTTCCACTGATACAGACATCTATTCTCAAAGTTTTACATTATTAACCAAAATCATCATTAATCATCATTAGCAATCCAAAGAGAACTGGAAAATACAGGCCAATTCACTGGCCTACTCTAATTCAGCTTATGTCAACAGGAAAGCACTTAGAGATTTAGAAATTTTAATGACTATATTTCAAATTGGCGTTTTTACAGTCCAGCATATAGTAGAGAAGAGGCACTTCAATGTTCTACACATTCTTTAATTTATTAAGATTTGTCATCAGACGTGCACTCAAGTGGAGGGAAACCGCGGTCTAGCGCTGCTATTCGATGCAGTTATTTACAGCACACCATCTCTGAGCTTTTTAAAATTAATTCATAACACAGAGGCCTTTCTATGCATCTGTGGGAGACAGCTCTCACAACTGTGAAGCTGCCTTTGGGATCTCTCCATTGTTCACTTACTACTAAATACAGAAGCGCTGCCTGTTCTGTCACAAGTCAGCTCTGACAGAACTTTGGTTCTGCAGGGGACAAGGGTGGGAACCACGAGCTGGAGCCACTGCCCTGACTGAGACACCACATGGGAGGACTCTGACCTGGGGCTGTGAATGCCAAACAAGAACCACGTGTGTGAGCGTGCAGTAGTCCATCTAACATTTATTAGAAATTTATCTCCATTTTATTTTCAGTTTTTCAGTTTATCTGGTTTCTGTTAACAAGCTGTGGGTGGAAAGCAGTGAGAGGAAGAAGGTAGGTTCATTAATAACTTGGCCCTTTGGGACAAGAGAGAAAGAGTCAGAATTTACAGGGAGCAGCAGAACTCAGGAGTCTTCTAACCAAGATCCAAGGAACCTGTATAGAATTGCCCACTTCTTCCATTACCCCCATGCATCTAAGATAGATTTATTATTTATTTTTTGCTGTCAAACACAGAAGCATTAAATCTACTTACCTAATGTAGATTTATTCTTGCTGACAAGCCAACAGTGATACCCAAAGAGAGAAGACAAACTGACAGAAAACATAGCTGCAGCAAAGAATAAAAACATGATGTGGAACTTGGCCTGAGTATCAGGAAGGCCATTCTAAAAATTAAAAAAAATATGCCATTAGAATTGGGGAAATAGCTGTTTAATTTGATTATTAATAATCCTCTATTCAGCCAAATCAAATTCAGCACACAGACAAATACACCACACAACAAGAATATAAATAAATGGATTATACACCTTCTATGTACAGAGAGCCATGCAATTAGGTTGGTAACAGTTAAAGAAACAGGCCCTTTCTTGCGAAACTATAAATACTGAAAGCAAGAACCTGAAATTTAGATCTGAACTTTGAAGTGTCTTTTAGAGAGGAATAATTTGTCTTTACAAAAACTGTGTCGTTTAATTAGCCTTTTCAAAACAATGAAGCAGTAAGTGAAATTTCATTAAAATATGATAAAGAGAAAATAATGGAGGCTATGATTTATTAAATCTTTTGTACTTTTGCACATGATATTAGGAGATATTAGTTTACAATGTAATGCCTTGGAATCACAGAATGCCTTGGCCTGAAAGGGACCTTAAAGATCATCTAGTTCCCAACGCCCCTGCCATGGGCAGGGACACCTTTCACTAGACCAGGTTGCTGAAAGCCCCATCCAACCTGGCCCAGAACACTTCCAGGAACAGGGAATTGGTAACTTCTCTGAGCAACCCCTTCCAGTGCCTCACCAGTAAAAAATTTCTTCCTAATACCTAATCAATATCTGCCCTCTTTCAGCTTAAAGACATTTTCCCTTGTACTATCACCACATGTGCTTGTAAAAATGTCCACCTCTAGCTTTTTTGTAGGCCCCCTTAGAGTCTTAGACTTCTTGCACAGCAGTAACTTCACACACTCCAAGTCAGTATGTAGTTTGGGGTACTTACTGTCCAAAACTTGATAAAGTACTGCAAATCTGTTGCAGCAATGAAAAGGCAATACAGTAGCGAGTAAGCCAAGAAGAGAAGAAAAAATTTGTAATTGGAGAATCCTACACAGTTGTTCACCCTGATAAAAACAACAACAAAAAAAAACCCTCATAAAAATGAAATATCATGAAAGTTTTCTTTGCTTTCATCAAACTTAAATTCAACTTATTTACTCTAAAAATGTTTATACCAGCATGCAAATCAGTTTTTTCTTCCTATCTCTGTTGCCTCAAGCTACTGGAATGGATTTAGCTTCAATTCTCAAATTAGTGTAGTAATCCAAACGGAAACACCACCGCAAAAAAGGCCAAAGAACTTTACCAGGTAACACTGCTTTCAACAGCTTACTGAAATGAAATTTTCACTCATGGTATGAAACGTGTTCTCCACACATCTGATGTAAATGCAATTGCAGTTAGCTGTTTTTTTAGTTTGCAGCTAACTATCCACATTATACCATTAGGCATACTGCAAGTCAGCTGGGATAATAACAAGCCAAGAACTGAAAACTGAATGAATTTTTTGAGAATAAAAGCAGTGTCATGTAATCCAGATCATCCTTCATTAATCATACAATATACTTAAATCTTCTCCTACTACAAAAATTCTTAGTAAGATTCTCAAACGTAAGAGCATTCATAGGAGATTCCTAAAATATCCACATTTACATAAAATAACGAGAGAAATGCTACTCTGGAACACAAAACATTCCATATCAGTGACAAAATGACAGGAAATAAGACATTAGAAACACATCTCAGTGTTAAAATAAATCTCAAGATATCATTTTCACTTATGGGCTTTACGATCACCTGTCTCCCATTTGTAAAGGTTTTTATACATGATAATGAGCAAGTAGTATACACTATGAAGATGAGGGTGCACTGAGTACCACAAGCTTCCCATTAGAGACAACAAATTAAGTGTTATGAATTTTAGAGCTCTATTAAACATATAATGATACTACACCCACCAAATGAAAAAATATTGGAGTGCTCCCCACAGGCAGTTTATTGGTAAACTGCTTCCTCTTTTATTTGGTTGCACTGAGAAGCTAATCAAAGTTATCTTTGTGCTAACTTTGACAGAACTCCTCATACGAGTTTCAAAAAACCTAACTGATATTGCTGTCAGAAAGATCAGCCAATTAACAGAAGACTACATCCATAAAGATACATGTATATTGATAATTCTAGAAAAAAAAGAAAGAAAAGAAAAAAGAGAAAAAGGGGAAAGAGGGGAAAGAGGGGAAAGAGGGGAAAGAGGGGAAAGAGGGGAAAAGGGGGAAAAAGGGGGAAAAAAGGGGAAAAAAGGGGA
>VWZQ01000137.1:591880-614203 GCA_013397015.1 Myiagra hebetior
AAAAAAAAGAAAAAAAAAGAAAAAAGAGAAAAAAGAAGAAAAAAAAAAGAAAAAAAAAAGAAAAAAAAGAATGTGTGGTGAGGCTCAGCTTTAGCTTACAGAAGTGCAGGACAAGCTACCACAAATGTTCTCTTCTTTAGGGTGATGGTGATGCTAATGGCAGGAGACATCCTAATCAGACAAGGGTAAAATCTTAAAATAGCAAAGAAATTTTCACTGTACATTACTGTTACCCATTCTCAGGGTGGGTAGTGAGAGTTGGGTCGCTTTGTTCTAAGTTTTGTTTAGACAAAACATAACACCTTGGCTGAACATTAAATTTAGCATTGTCATTTAAACATGCAGCAATAGCTAAGCATTTGTTTAACTATAGTTAAGGGCTCACAACAGATTGCTCCAATTAAAGAAAAAGAAGATATATTTGTAAGCTCATCATTATTCTTATCGAAAAGTAAATATAAAATTCTCCACCGTGAAGTGGGTTTTTTCATTAAATATGTCAAAGTAAGCAATTCCATGATAAACTGCAAGCAATTCAGGTTCAAGTTTTCTATGATAATCCCACTTTCCTTTCATGATAATTATTTTTGGACTGTTCTTACTTAAGACACTGTTTGATGTGAGAAAAGAAATACCAAGTGAAATGCTATTCCCTGAAGATGAAGTTTCTTGAATCAAAGATTTATTTCTAACTATTCTTTTGCCCTATGGCATGTGGTACACATGTCAAAATGAACTTGCATAAATTATTATGCTCCCTTCAGTTTTGACAAGGCCCCACACTGCAGAGGTCTTACTGGAAAAGAATAGTTCAGCAGAAGATTGAAGAGAAAGTAAACACCAAGGTTTTGTAATTGTACTGTTTGAGGACGTAGCACCAAATCTTAAATCCCAAGAACGGTGGTTAGATATGAAGTGTAATGTTTCTGAGAAAGAGTAAAACTGATAAATACACCAACAACTGACTAAATAATGGTATGCTACTGCAGTGAAACATTCATAGAGTCAGAACAGTCCAGAATAACAATTTGGATTACAGCTAACATTTTAAACACTTCATTTTCAAGAACAAAATAATATATATCATTCCTGTCTGAAGGGTTAGTCTACTGAAAATGGCAGGCAAAGAAATAATTTACAAGGCACTGAAAGTGATACAACTCAGTTAACAAAAAGCATCACAGAATCTGGAAGATGCTAACTATTTGGATTACTCAAAAGATAAAGGAGAGATGTTTCAAATTATTCCGAAGGTGCTCCTAAATGCATCTTGTTAGTACTAAGAGCATTATACACAAATGGTATTTTTGGTGATGCCTCAAGCCATTGGATTCCCACCTGCAGCTCCATCTGTATACAGCGAGTAGCAGCAGCACTAGAAATCACTAATGCATCACTTAAACCTTTTAGAGTAGTTTGTGGGCAGTTAGCATTAAATATTTCCGTTTATCACAGCACTTCCATTAGCGCAGGAGTGACAGCCAAAATACAGCCTCCCAGAGAGAAGAAGACAGCTGACTTGGGGCTAGGACATGACAACATCTTATTACCTCTGCCTTCCAAATGCTTCATCTTACTTTCCATTGGTTATTTTTACCCATCCTCTCTCCAGAAATCCTTCTCCTAGTAAAATATTAGAGGTAACTCTCATTGCTGTTTCCCTGCTCTCCCTAAGCATCATGTGAGTTCTTTCCCCCTTCCTCCCCACCCAACTTGTACCCACCAAAAAATCCCAACATGAAAAGCAAAGCAGAGCCTAATGATGTTCAGAGAGGCTAAAACCCATCCATTATACTGAATTACACCCTTACTTTTGCTGGCAAGACAGCCATAGATTTCCCTAAGAACCTTTGAACATGGGTCTTTACAGGAAACTATAAAGCTTGTTTAGCACCTCTGCAGTATTTCAAAACTCTTTCATCTCTTCCACATAGTCCTTTTTTTCAGGGTGAGCAAGGAACTGTGAACATCTGCTTGAATTAGGGAAAAATGCACAAGGCCTCTTTTTCTTAGTGCATTTCTGTTACTTGGAGTACAAAAGGAACATCTCTCAATCAAGAAGCATTACACATCTTTCAATTACCTTCTCCATCTGTATTTTTGTTTTTTGCACCCATTGCTTATTAGATGAAAAGCAATGAGCAATGTAAATACTCTCTCAAACAGGGTATGTTTATGTTGTTAGACTGAATGCAAACGTGTATAGTAAGCAAATGCTACTGAGAGGAGAACAGTTTGTTTTCCTAGAAGTTTCTGCCCCAGTGAAATAACACTTCACTGTCCCTTTACACAAAACCTAAGTGCTGTTTATGATTTGTTATTTGATACGATGGATTTTTTCTGAAATTGAGGCTTACATTAAGGACGTTTTCATGTAAATGTCTTAAGACAGAAAAACTCAAAAAATCCCAAAGAGACCACAAAGCTTATAAGGAGTGTTTATAATACTGAGTATTAATAGTCATGTTGAGACTTTTCAGTGATATTTTGCCAGGAATAGCCCGGCAGCTGTTTTTGTTAGAGCTTTCGACAAGGCAGCTATTAGAAAGCTGAAAAAACCACTTTTTTTGTTATAAGAAATTTGTTCCACATTCAATGGTTTTACCTATTTGCTTTGTTGTGGGTTGGTTTGTTTGTTGTTGTTTGTGGGTTCTTTTAAGAAGCACACTATTAACAGTGAACATCATCAATTTTCACATGCTGGTTATCCCTACAGCAAAAAAGCTCTATCCTACACTGGTAGCTATTTCTTTCAATTGTACATACCATGCAGATGCAAAATAAGACAAGATTCCTAAAATCAGATTGCATTATGGCAGATACTGTAGTTAGGACAAAGAGAAACAAGGGGAGCCCAGCACCCCTTCCTGCCCCAGGACAGAGCCTCCTCTGTCCTAGAATTTGATACAAGAAAGTCTCAAAACAACTGCTTAGAACCATCTACCATTCAGTTTGTCCAACACAGGAGATTCTTCTTTTCTGATCATTTTATATGGATAAGAACTGCCATGTACCACTCAATCCTCTAAACTTGGACCTTTCTAAGCAATTATCTTTAATTATTTCTGTGAGATACACCTGCCAAACTGACATAAAATAATTATACATCCTGTCTATCCACTGGTTCCAAGGGCTGCTAAGAAAAGACAGGAGAACAAAACCACTGTGCGGGCTGACACTGCAGCAAAAGGAGAGAGGGTGGGAGGGAGAGGGGAGAAAGAACTAAAGAAAACAAAGAATGGGTTTTATGGGTATAAAACTAAAAGTGCTAACTTGGTGTTTTCCAGCAAGCCCAGTCCAGCTGTCCTGGGAGGTTCAGTAAAAGGAACTAGGCACAGCCTTGCCCTTTTGTTTTAAACCTCAGGTAGCATTTCATCCTTCAATGCAACTAAGACACAGTAATACTCAAACTCTATGAAGAAAAGATACAATTCTTAAAAGAAGTCCTCACTGGTAAGAAGTGTACTTCATCCATACTTGTAAAAACATAAAGAGGTACCTAACTCAAAGGTCCAAGGAAAATGATATTTTAGTTTCTTTCCATACGTCACAACTAGGAAAAGAGGAAGTGCAGTAAATAACTGTAACAGTTCTGCAAGACCAGTAACCACACATACACATCCAGCTCTAGGAAAACTGAAGCACAATCTTCATGGCAGGCCCCACAAAAGTGTATTTTATCGAATCAGAATGTAAGAAAAGAAAACCAATAGTACACTCACCACGGACAGTGATGATCCATTTTCAAAATGCATCTTTAAAAAACCCCAGCAGAATTCCAAGCATCACAAAAGACAAAAGAAAGGAAAATAGTCAGAAGCACAGTTACACGCCAGATTTAAATTATTTACATACAGATTAAGAATCACCCATATTTACTATGTGTTATGTAATCTATTTAATAAATACATCTATTTAAATTGACATAATACTGTTTACCCACGAGGGAGCTGCAGATAAGCCAAACTCAAAGCACTAGATCTGTCAAGAACTTAGTGGTTTAAGAAAATGCAATTTATAGGATTTGGTCAACTTTAGCATTTGGTCCTCAGTCTCAATAGATTTTTCAACTACTGTTAATTTTCTGGCAGAGCCTTAGAAACTGGGCTAATTCAATTACTATGTACTTAGTCATACAACTAAATATATTTCGAAGAACATGGACTGTTTTTATAGAAACATACATATACCTTTTTATGCATATAGACAAGGATTTAAGAGCTTACCTTGTATGAAAAATCCCAAACACTTTTGCAATTAATCACTCTCAGTTAATAAAATGTTCACAAGAAAATCAGATATGATTGAAACAAGCAAATTTTGGCAAGGTAAGGACAAAACAAAGGTATTCTACAAAATATGTTAACTCTTGCATTCTTCAAATTTCACTCATATTTTGTAGGATAACAAGTCACCGTTTTTTCTTCCCTAGAAACACACATGACTGTGTTCCTATCTGACACTGAAACCATCATTCCATACAACCAAGATGCTCTTCCTGCCTCAAATCTGTGTCTCTTTCAGTGCCTCTGCTGCTTTGCTGGACAAAACAGAATGTCTTCTCCACCTCACAATCATGTTGGAACGTTTGGTCAGCTGAAGAGTATTTGGAAAAGCCTTAGAGCTAAGAATAAATGAGCCTCTGAGGAAGTATCTTCTCTCAAAGTTAGAAATTTAAAGCACTGGGGGCCAGAATGAAAAAACACATCCAAGCTAAATGGAGAAAGGTCAGAGAGAACAGCCAAAAGAAATTAAATTAGAGAGCAATCAGACTTCTGAAGAGTATGGATATGAATTTCCTTTTGTCTCAGACAAACAAAAACTTAGTTTTATGGCTTCAGTTAGAAATGGGAGAATGCTTGGCTGTTTCTTTCTTTAAACAAAAGTAACCTGAACGTTATTCAGTAAAAAATAGGATATTAAGTTTATTACCTCAGGTAAGATGTAAGTGACATCAAGATTAGATTGAGATGGGTAGTGATGTTTATTCAGATTCTAACAAAAGAAGCAAATTTTTGTTTATCAGCTATTTTTGGTTACATTCTTAAGGAAAATACTTTATTAATATTTATAATTTTTAACCATTATGTAAAGAATGTATAAGACCATATAATCCATGCTGGCATCAAGGAAGTCATCAAATGAATTAGACTAAGTTACACACTTCCTTAGAAATAAGTAAATGAAAACTAAATCTCAAAAAAAGAAACTCTAAGGGGGAAAAAGTGTATCTGCCAAAGCATTAAGCCTGAAAAATCTACTCATAAAAAAAATAAAAGCTTCTGTGCTAAGAAAGGAAAATTGATTAAGTCAGAAAACCACTTATTTTTAAAAATATTCTTACTTGTCGCATACTGAACAGTGATGGCAACGATCTGGTTTTACAAGATGGCATCTGTCACAGTATCTGATTGCTAAAGAAAAAAGTTCCAAGATTAGATTTCAATGTACAGTTACACAATTTGATTTCTGAAGTCTGTGCAGAAGTAAATATTATCAGCTCAGCCCAGCAGAATCCCCAGGAAAACATTTCAACATGATCAGAAGCAGTTGCAAATACCGAAGCATTCTTCAACTACTTGCAATGCTGAATCTATCAGAGTGAACCCAAAAAGCTCAGTTTTTGCAATCTCTGCTAACCATACTAATCAGGTTTTTTTTTTTTTAACCCCCAAGCCCTTCAGCTCTGCAAAACAAACCAGTCAATCAACAAAACCCACAAAACCCTCACTAGACTGGAAAAACTTTAAAGACTGTTCAACAATATAGCCATTTTAAGCTATTATTCTAACAGCTTTAATTTATTATGTGAGATTATCTCTTGGATTTGCTTAGCTAGCCAGTATTCAAAAACTGACAATATGACTAGGGTTAGATTAACTCTTCGTTTGGAAGATCTTTTGTTCCTGCAACTGAACAACCAACAAGTAGAACAGTAACAATTTCTTACTGTGATCTGTCTAGCTCTACATGACAAGCTGATAGAAATCCTGGTTTTATTATTATTTTTTGAATTTATGATAAAAGAAATCTGTGCAGTTCATGACTGCTACAGCCTCTTCTGCAGCTTGTTAGTATTACAAGCTATTTGTTAATATCAATTTGAAAACAACCAGCAAGGCATTGTCAATCCACTTTAAAATCCTGAATTCATGCTGCAATTTAGTTCCCAACAATCTTTATACACTGAATAAATGTAGCTGCACAAAGCTAAATTAAAGATAAGTTTTTAAGTCACTTTGTTATTTTATGAAGTATGAAAAACACTTCTTCCCCCCTTCAATCTAACCCTTGAAAATTTTTTTTAAATTAGTTTAGGTGGGACATCAAGACACCTGCCTTTGTTAGTCTCCTGAACACCTATTTACCTCCAGACATTGTCCGTGTATAGATAGGAAGATCCTTGGCTGCCCGTCTTAAGACTTCTTGCTGGGATTCACCTCTAGGCTCCCTCTCTAGGGACTCCTTGTCTGAATATGATAGATGAAACTGGAATGATTTTTAAAATCAAAGAAATATTAGCAAATTACAAGTTAAATAACTGTAGATGTGTAAAGAGGAATAAATATTCATTATATAAAGACAGATTAACAACATGTACAGGGTATTACAGCAAATAACCCAGTGTTCCCACAACAACTAATTCATTTTATGGCAATTGAAGGCAAAATTAAAAACATTTCTGATTTAGTATTGATGCAATGCTGAATGCTTCCAGAAGTATTAAACAACATTCTTCAAGAGAAGGATCAAGAGCTTATCATTCCCCTGAAAGGCCAGATAATTTACTTCTGTAATGCCAGATACTGACTAGTGAATATAACCTAGGGGTGTCAGGCTTTAACTGAAAGAAAATACACTACTAGTAATAGCAGAAAAGACAGCTTTATTTCTCTTCTGGTGTCTGGCATTTTCCCTTTTATCATTTGTCACTGCTGTTCTCTTCATGAAGGTGTTAGGATCTGTTTTTACTTTAGAGACTGGCTGAGAGAAGGAAGAGATGGGTGTCCTGTATGGCAAAATAACCATATCTTGATTATCTTTTTGAGTAAAATGCCAGCTTCTGTCACTGCCCAAAACAATAACAAACATGGCTCTAGCAAGTGCTGAAAAGGTAAAAAATTACTGAAAGAGATGCTTAGTATACATGAAGAAGTACAAATTTCTTAAAACTCTAAGTTCCCTGTGACACAGCAATATATCCAGCTTTGTCACTGTAGCTTCTAGAAACAGGCAGAAGTCTTTGGTGCTTCCATCACAGAAAGATGATACAAAATCACCTTTGGACAGAAGTCCACATTTGGAAGGAAGAGCTGTCTCTAACCTGTGCCAGAAACAAGCCCTCTGCACAGAATTTACGTTTTACAGGAAGCCTAGTCATTACAATAATATTGATTTTTTTCCTAGAAGAAAGTGATGCATGTAAAAATAAAAAAGCAGACAGAAACATGCAGTTAGGAGCCTATTCTCACCTCCATAGGGAAGGCACCACTCCACCCTTCCTGACAAAGCTCACAGTCTTCCAGCTGAAGCTGGATATTCACTGTTTAGCCTGAGTTTCTCAGGTCACCATTATTTTTTCCCTTGCAAGAACACACTCTTACCAACGAGTTAATTTATATTGGGATACATATGATTTCTCACTGCAGAAACTTAGTTCAGATTACTTTTTTTTAAATGCTTGTTTGATGCAAACAAAGCTACTGTTCCATCTTTTTTATGGTTCCTCAGAGTAGTCCTACATCTAAAACCTTCATGCCTGGGAAGGCATTTTCACTCCCATCTTCATGCAGTGCTTGTATAAAGCTGGTATGCACAAGTACAGAATGGCACACACTACAGTAAAGTCCCTCAAAATCTACTTCATGTGTAAAAGTTTGAAATAAGCTTAAAAAGAAAGCTGTGTAGTTTGCACCAGCTGCAGTATTCATGAAAACAAAATGGAGAAGTTTTATCTGTTTTTCAGCCTTCAAATGAGTATTTGCTAGTTCAGTTCACTTGAACATAGATTTTTTTATATTTACAGAATTCATCCTATAAAGGGGAAGCCAAGCAGTAATTTAACATCACAAAATACCCTAATTAAATTTTTAAAATACTGCTCTAGTAAAATAGGAAAAAGACATGGAACAACGAAGATGTCACTTACTGCCAGCAACACTGTGTAAATTCAAAGAACACAGGAACACCACACATTGCTTTCTATTACTCAACTTCAATACTTTTCCTACCCCATTTGAAGCTTTCCAGTAGCATAGGATGACGGCTTTGGAATTGTACTATAATCAGCAGGATTTGTCAAAATGCTTCTATTGGCATCAGCCCAATGATTTGAAAGCCCTTCTAATTATCACTACAGTCACCATATACATGCATACATTTTGCTATGTAATTACCAAATGAAATAGGTTTTTAATTTATTTTGCAAGCTGTAGTAAAGACTGCAGTGTGAACTCCACTGAAGATAGCAATTAGTTTGAATTATCCACTTGCTTTCACAATTATGTATCTTAATGGTGAATGAAAACTATTCGGAAAAACCTCTGCATATCAGACAGTAGAAATCACAAGCTATTCATTTTAGGTTGACATGGTTCTGAGAGCAGCTAGAGTTGACTCCATGCCAAAGTAAGCGTTCGCTTTGTGGGTATTTGCAACTACAGAGCAGCCATAGCATGATTCCTCCCGACCTCAGGGGTTGTGTGACACAGCACCTACTGAGGACTCAGGGGTTTCTGTACAAAAACAGAATGGAGGAGGCCAAAAAGTTGTGCTAAGCTGTAAACAGCTGCATGGGCAGAATTTCCATCACGGCCATTGATGGAAAGCCTCTGCAGACCTCTTTTTTCATGTGGCTGTTCTTCACTAGCTCCCTTCCTGCTCAGCCAGCTGTGGCTTCCCACTATCAACTTACCTAATGTGCACTCCGACCACAATCCACAAGTTCCTTCACACCAAAACAGATGGGGAAGAAGCTTTAATTCAGAGGACAACAGACACATGCTGACAGGAAATAGAAGTCTTAAACACAGGGAAATAAATTTTTGCCCACATAAAAGTCTGATATTCCTATGGCAAAGATTTAGGCTACTAGTTCAAATAACTCACATTTTTCAAGTGGACAGGATTTTTTCTTCTACCATAAATATCTCATTTTAAAATATCTATTTAAAAATCCTTTAAAACTTAGAGAAAGTGTTATTTTTTTTTGTTTTGGTCACTCCACTGATTGCAGTCTGATTCCTACTAAGAAGCTGTAACTGCCATCTGTTTTTCTACACGGTGTAAAACTAAATGAGATCAGAGACTAAGTTATTCAAACACTACAAAATCAGACATTTGGCTAAGCTATTTCATAAACAAAAGTTAAGTTTATCTTACTTCTTTTGAAGGATTCATTGGTAGCGTAAAGATTGTTTTCCAATATGACCAGACGAACAGCATGAAAAATATGTGGTAAGCAACCAGGCACACAACTAAAATCAGAAGGGAACAGGATTAATACAAACAGACCAGTGATATTGTAGTACTTACAAACAGTGCCTGTAGGCATCACAGATAGCTCTCTAACAGATGTAAATACAAAGGCTCTGGAAAAGCTTTGCAACAAAAATACTGCACTGCAACTTTACATAAGACAAATACAAACTGTGTGGGGAAAGTCATGATACAGCCTACAGAGATTACAAAAGTTTGAGGAAAATGATTAATAGCCTATTAAAGCCCCATAATTATTTAGCAGTCTCCCTTACACATTTGTTAAATCCTAATTAATGGATGCATCCATGCCTTTTAGCTTTATAAACCATGTCGGGAGACTTCTAGCCTTGCAAACCCCCCTCTGCCTCCCCCCAGCAAAAGCCCCAACCCCCAAAGGCGTCTGAACGATGACAAGAGTGAGGGGAGCCTTGGGGTGAATATGCACATGATACCTGAGCAGTAACCATATCCAGTTTATTTGTTCTCCTAGATTTTAGGAGGGAGGACAGTTGGGTCATTTTTAAAACCTGCAGTCCTTTAAATTCAAATATTCATTCACTACTTTATATTCCTCACAGCCAGTCAACACTTATGTTTTTTAATATACAAGAATCAACATTTACCATGTTGAGTTTTACTAGAGTACAGAAGGCAACAGTAACTTTTCCAAAGAGTCTGCCATAGGTTGATAGGTACTTCCATTTAAAAGCTCTCACTCTAGTATGCAATTCACTACAGCAAATAGTAAATCAAACTCATATCCCCTGATTAACTTACTCTAATGACAAGAGAAGAGTATTCTTCTACAAATTCATAAGATCATCAAAAAACATCATAATGGGAAACCTGCATACTTTCACTACACTGTCCAAAATGTTGCCCTTGTATGGCTAGCTCTTGGGGTCTTTTTATATGTAATACTATTCAGTGCTGGAGAATTCTTTAAAGCACATGCGTGATGGTGCATATAAACGCAGGAACAGTTGTCCAGTATGTTCTTACTTTTTGCAATTTTGCCTCAAAAGTAATACTGAATAAATACTTTTGGTGTTGAAGTTTGTTTATTCAAAAAGCAGCAACATTATAAATATTTACTCTTATTCACGAAGCAGTTAAAAATAATAAACAAAAGCTAACAGAATCTGAGGAGTGACTCTGTACAAAGCTTTCGGAACAACAGGGGCAAAGAGTCATATGCCATGTCTATAAATTGAAAGAAAAATCTCATCAGCATAAATAAGTGATAGAACTGGACTCCACACAAAGCACAATACACTAAATCACCATCTTGTTATTGTACAAGCATCTGGACAGGAACAGTCCACACTTTTATCAGAACATTTCTATTAACGCTAAAAAAACTTGATTTACTCAAACAAAATCAGGTTTTTTTAAACAACAGTGTATTCATGGCATACAGTGAGAGCAAAGTAGAACAAGTCACATCAGTTCTGTACATGATGCACGTACTAATCTGCATTGAGTATTTTGTTGTTGCAAAAAACCCCACAGAAAGTGATGGACAAGAAAATTGTTCATATATTAAAAAAAACCCCAAAACTAATGCCTAAAGACATAATCCAAAGTTTTCCCTTTGAAGTCTGAACAAGACTTAAGCCCATCCTGTTTGATCTTGAACGTCAGTTCTCCAGCCTGGCCCAGGTCCTGAGTGGTCACTCCTCCCAGGTTATCTACCCACCAGTTTCCCTGCACTGTGATGGAGACCCCGGGCTACCCAGCTGCTCCACTGGGCCTGTGGGTGCTGCGAGTCCAACCTAAGAACTTTGCTTCCCTTGAGATAGTTAAAGAAGAGCTGTCTGCTGCTCCCTGGCAGAAATCCTTCTATTTTGCACATTTTCTGGAAAAAACCCCCAAACTAACCAACCAAAAAAACCGCAATTCAACCAAACAAAATAAATCCCAGCCCAAATGGTGTATCACCTGCTTGAAGGCAACCCATTTACAGCTAGCTAGCACAGCTACAGGTGCTTGGAAATCTGAGGCACCCTGTAGCATGGCTGAGCCCCATTTGCCAAGTTTTCACTCCTGAAAAAGTGTACAGAAGTACAGCCAGGGTAAGTTTCTTCTGACTGGCTGAAGCCCACCAAGGCTTTGAGTGAAAATAAGGAAATTTAATGTTCCCCAATATATATTGCTGATAATTTTAAAGTGTTTTGTGAGCAATGCCTATCAACTCAGTTTTTTCCCCTCCCACAGACTATGGAGCAGCAAGAAACAAAATCGAAGTCTGCAGATAACACACACTCATATGGGGGATGAGATCACTGAACTGAAAAAAAGTTTTTCAAGCAAATGTTTCTTAATTGACAAACATGTTTTCTAAGTGAGGGAGTTGCCAATGATTTAATGAAATCTGCTGGAATTACACAAACATAAAAAGCTCTTCCTCCAAAAGCTCTGCAGCCCGACACTTTACACTTCCATATTGTGCTGCAGTATTAAAATAGCACCTGGACAAACAATCTAAACATGCTACAGCCTCAGGGTAGGAACTGCAGTGACTGCTAACTAGGCAGTTTTATTATACTCTGATGAGGCTACATATCTGGAGGATTCTGTTTCTTTAAACACATTAAAAAGAAAATGCAGGATAAAATTACCTCCCATTTAAGTATGTTGCATCTGCACAAATTCACGGCTCATCTCTAAAAGTCCTGCTTTTACAACAGCTTTCTGTATTATGAATACATTTTTTTAAAACCACAATATAAGGATTGTTTTAGTTGACACATCAGAAAGCCAGTGAGAAGAGTAAAAAAATTCTAATTTTTCTCATCTCTATTTGTAATGGCTAAAGCAATATTCAGGAATAGCAGGATAATAAAAGGAGCTGAGGAACAGAAAAAATACAAATCCAACTGTTTTAAGTTAGAGTGTTTCTCAATTCTACTAGTGAACTATTGTTCTACTCTGATACATGAATTACATCTGTAAACATGTAATAAAAATCTTACCTTTTTCTCCAATATTTGTCATTGTCACTGAAAAAAAGAAAAAAAAGGAAATAATAAAAATTAATGTTTAAATAGAAAATAATGTAACTCAGTATTTAGTTCTTTTTTTTCCAACCAAAGATGGAAGAGTAATCATCAAACAATACACGTTTAAGGTCACACACTCTCAAGCCTTTATGCTGCCTGCACTGATCACAAGAACAGGTACACAATATCAATTGCTTATAAGGTTTTTTGGCTCCTCTTCCCAGGCTCGTTTCCTGAGAACTAGGATTTCCATCTATCTGAAGCTGCCAAAGTTTAATCCAAGAAAAGCCATCTCTGAAGAGCAGACATTTCTTTTAACTGTGGTTGTACAGGTTTCACTCTTTATGTTCTGTTCTTGAAGAGGAGGTATCAGACTCCAGAACTGGTTTTGCCAGCCATACTTGGTGATACCTTAGATTTCCAAAGCATGAAATCTGAAAGTAGACTAAAGTTACATTTCCTTTAAGAAATTGCATGTGGATTACAAGATTTGGGGATAGTAAGAGAGTGAGAAAGGGCAAGTATGTCAGGCATGGAAGGGAGCACACAGATACCACAGATCACTAACTGCATTTTCCACTCTTGGTCACATTATTTAAAAGTAACCATCCCACAACAGGTATCTCAGAGAGATCAGAAACTCCCAAATGATCAAAACCTCTTTTCACCCAAACCACTCCACCACAGATTTATCCATCCCAGTTAAGCATTCTACAAGCTGTGATACACTGGTGCCTACAAAAGGACAGCAGATACATAGAGCTCTCATCCACTCATTTTCCTAATAAAAATGATTGCACAAGGCTGGTCTTCAAGCAGCAGGCACAAGGCGACTCCTACGGAAAAGCCAAACAGCCATGCCATCTGCCTGATGGATTAAACTTAGGCTTGGTGACTGAGTTAAAGTCAGTATTTAAACATCTTGCATATTGCAAGGGTGCACCATAGGACCAGTGCTGCTCAACACCCTAACTAATGCTCTGGAACAGTGAACACTAATGAAGTTGCAGATGACACCACCCTGGGGACAGCAGCTGGTACATGCAGGACTTCATCCAGAGGAACCACGACAGGCTGGGGGAATGAACCAATGGGGCCCTTGTGAAATTCAGTGAGAGCAAAGACAAAGTCCTGCACCCGTAAAGAAGCAATTCCCTACAACAACACGGCCTGGGGACTGCTGGGCTGGAGCAGCTCTCTGGGAGAAGCCATGGAGTTGCTGGTAAGCAGCAAAAAAGGGCCACCAGCCATACGGGCTCCATCAGCAGGGGCATGGCTGGTCAGTGAAGGGAAGGGTTTATCCCCCTCTCAGCAGCATTCATTAGACCACATCCAGAACACTGCAGGGCTTTGAGCCCCCCAGTACAACAAAGACCAGGAGGAAGTGACGAAGCTGGCAAGGACTCATCCTCTAAAGAGAGGCTGCACAGCCAGGGCTTGTCAGCCTGGAGAAGACATGGTTTTGGGAGGGCCTCACAGGGGAGCCGGGCTCTTCATACTGGTGGCAGGGTGGGACAAGAGCCAGTAGGTTTAAGTTGGACTGAAAGGATCAGAATCGATACAAGGAAAAGCATTTCCACCACGAGAATCATCCACCAGTGGAGGAAGCTGTCCAGACATGCTGCACAACCTCCACCATTGAAGTTTTTCAAGACTTAAGCCTGGTGTGACCTCACACCCTGCCCTGCTTTGATTAGGAGGCTGGGCTAGATGGGCTGAGGTCCTCTCAAACATGAATTATTCCACAATTCTGTAATTATAAAATAGGTCTATTAAAATAGAGGTTTGGCTACAGCTCTACCGAAACAAGCATCTACCTTACCTGAGGGAAAACAGTAAGCAATTATGTTTACAAAGCTCCTCAAAAAAATCAGAAAGACACCACAGAAGTTGCATAAGCCACTATAAAGTAAACTATATTATGCCCTCAGTTTTCTGAAATCTTTAGGATTTGATAAGCTGAATATCCATCTAGATGAGCAGACATGTTCCCCTACAATAATGTACAAGAACTGTAAAATTGTAAGAAAACAGTCATCCACCAGGTGACTGTTTACAAAACAAAAGACATCTTCAGAGCTGATGTATAATTTAAAAGTCACGGAATTGTCAGACTAAGACAATTTAGCTACTATTCATACTCTGATTTTCTTTCTCCACTTGGAATGGTCAGCAAAGTGCGCAGAAATTTCACCAGTCTTCTTGAAATAACTACTCACTGCTAATTAAAAAGTCGCAGCCAAGCATATACTGCAGAATCACCAGTTTCAAAACAAAATCTACTTCACCAGCCTTCACAACGATTTGTGGTATTTTTCTCTCCTTACAAGGGAATGGCATAGAACATTGCTGTGAAAGGAACTGTAATCTTTTTTTCCATGCCTTATCTTTGGATAAAATGCATTTACTAATGTGTCTGAGACTTCTAAATTTTCCACAATGCCTACAACTAAAGGACAGACAAATCCAAATTTAGTAATTTCTACCAGACAGCAAACCTAAAGCTTTTCAAAATTCTGTCCACCTCCAGAGGGAAATGCACTCCCCAGAGTCTACACCTGCTCAGGGGACTGTCTTCTCAGTTTTTGCAGTATCTAGCTTGGGAGTCAAATGCTCCTGACAGTCAGGACCATGAAGGCTAAAACACAAGTGCCCAGAGATGTCCAGTTAATCCCAGGAGGGTGAGAACATGTTTTTGGGGTTTTATTACATGCATCTTGTAATTTTAATTTCTTTTACCAACGAATATAAATCAAAAGTTATTTCATACACTCCTGAGTTGCAACCACTGTAAGAGACCAAAGCAGAGGGAGGGGGACAAGGCTGAAAAGAGATGCCAGTACCTTCAATCTTACCATCATTTTTCTTCATACATATTGCAACTGGTGTTTACAAAGGAGCCTGGCTGTGTTGCCCAGCAAGCATTCCTGCATACAGTGGCACAAAGGAACATGCGAGATATCCAATAACCCTCATGAAGTGAAGTACCACTCCTTCTGCTTATGGCTTTTTAAATCATCTCTGACAAAGGCTCCCTGGAGGAGGTACAGTGTATGGGAAAGTAATGGACAAGCATCTACAATACAACAGCACCAGAGAGGAAATGAAGGTGTGGGGGGCTTTATTGGTTGGTTGGGATTTTTTTTTTGTTTGGGAGTGGGGGAACTGTTTGCTTTGCACCAATGTGGCAGAACTGACCAACAGGAGAAAAAATTTCTCTTACAAATCAAACTCTCTCTTAGATTTCTCCCAAAGATTTAAGCTTTCTCTATTTGTTGAATGACCATGATACAAAGACTTTTTAAGGTAACTACAAGACGTTTACCCTAAGATCACACTAAAATCACACTATTTAAGAGCATGGAAAATAATTTCTAATATGAAAAAACCCTCTAATTTTTGATTTGAGCAAGGAAATGTTTGCTGTTTTCCCTGCCTTCTGAATAGCACACGATACGTTTATTTAAAGCAATTCTTGTATTTTTCAGTAGATTCAGTGATACAACTTAACTATATTATTCAATAGTTATTTGATCATATAGTCTTTTCTTAACAATTTTTATCAGTATTTCTGGCAGTTTCCTCATTTCTCTTTCAAGGGGTTACACTCACTGTGGTGAAAACTAGGTCAGACTGTGCATTCTGTCATTAATAAATATCAGCTGAAATGCTGCAAATGCACTTACTGATAGTCAAATAGCACAGAAATAATAAGGGCAAAAAGCATTTATGTCTATGATGACTAAAATAAACACAAAGGACATGGCAACCCCAACTGCTAAGCAATTTCTGGGAGAAAATGGTAAATCCCTTTGGGACCAAAATGGAATGATACTCCTGCATATTCAGAGATTGAAATAATTATAAAAACATGACCCGTCTTCAGGAAATCATTAAAAAGTTACAGCTTTGTTTGCCTGAGATACTGCAGGGGCCAATTTCATTAAGAGTCACCCTTCCACTGCTAAAGCATCGGGATGCCATTTACAGTTCAGTACTAGCAGACTGTCACATCATTAGAGCCTCTCTGGCTCATTACACAGCTTGCAGATGGTGCTCATCAGAATGAGGGACCAGGCTGGGACAGACACATGGTTTCAGCCAATGTAGATGCCAATTTCCTGAGCCAGAAACATTGCTCCCTGCTTGCCCCAAGCCACAAGCAGCCAGAAACAGGAACAGCACAATCAATAGCCAACGCCACTAAGCAGCCTGCTATGCAGAGAACGACTGCAAAGATGACAGAATGCTATGTTTCAAATGACTGTAAAAAGTCCAGGATGGTTTCCATCACCAAATTAGTTTGCTAGGAAGAGAAGTCACATCACTAGGCACCTTGCACACTGGGTCAGACTGGGATTCCCACTTCTTCAACTTCCACTCATTTTCTCTAGAAATCTTTATTTTCACTCACCCATGTAAAAACTAGGTAGACATCCATCTCCACATAGTTAGACACATGGCAAGACACATTGCTATCACAAACCCTAAAAGATTTTGAAAGATAAAATTCGTATCAAAATGTGCATTGGTTTTGTAACGTTACATTTTGCTTGACTTCTAAACCCAAGGCTTCTGAACTGTAAATGTAATTTAAAAATAAGGAGAAAAAAAGAAAACTGGAGAAAGCAATTAACTTTTTAAAGCTGTGATGAAAGTGGATATACAAAATTTTGCTTTAATCTTTAATGTACATTTTTGAAATATTTAAATCTTTGGAATGGGAAAACAAGATACATCTGATTCAGAGACACTGCAGCCACATCTTAGCTGGTTCTCTCAAACTTTTATGAAGTTTAACATCTTGGATCTGATTCACAAAACTAAGTACATATTTTATCTTCATAGCATATTTGAAGCTGTAAAACACTGATCTATAGACGCAGTTTAACTCAGCTCTGTGCACACATGAAAGTGTTTTATAGTTGTGACAAGTGTTCTGTCATTGCCTGCAATAGTCCTTAAGTAAAAATATCAGTGCTTGCAATAAAAACCTACCTCTCTGCTAGACAGAGCAGTGATTTGCATTGATTCAGAGTGACAAGGTGCCACCAGAGCTTTGCTTCAGAACAAAAGTAACGGAAATATTTCTGGGATGTTTAAGGTTGGCATAGGTATTCATCAATAACCCATAAATTTGCATTTGATGGTATTTGCAAATGTTTCAGAAGATTCATTTTAACCCTTTGCCCATCAAAGTGCATCCCTGTCCACTTGCCCAGCAGGAAGCTGCTATTTGGTACCTTTGTAGGTAAGGTCACAAAACCACTGCTTTTGTATAAGGTATGACTAAGAATTTACTTTATCTTTCTTCTTTACAAACTTCCCATTTACCTGCCAACCCACAAAGACAGACTGAAGAATGAAAACTCCTTCTACCAAAGTTGTAGAGCCACACACTTTTCAGCAAACAAGAAGTACACCCTGGCAAGAACATCTCCTAAAGTTACGTATCAAGCAGTGTTAAACCTTTACCTGAAAACATAATCTTGTCCAGTAACTATATCTTCACCATAGACCTTAGGTTTTCAACTGCAAGCCATGGTTTAATTTCAAGGCACAAATCCTCCAGGTGATACACTGGGCACTACATGGAGAGATAACCAGCCACACTTAACATAGACTTCAACTCTGTTTCAGAATTGTAGAATGGCAGCTGCCTCTGGAAGTCTGAGAAAGCATTCGAACGAAATTTGGGAAATCCACAGGAGCACTGCTGCCTGTAATTCAGAAGCTGATTCTACTTCAGCCACCAGTTTTGAAACTTTTCTAAAAGTAACCACAGATCTCAAAAGAGGGGGAAAGGTAGTATTTCCAAAATATGGAATAAAAATGCAAACTTTCTTTGACCAAACTAATTTTGTACCTTAGCAGCTAATGGTATTTACAGGGTATTTAACCAGCATTTGACAACAGCCAACTGCAATGTTACAATGTACTTGTATTTCTATAGCCAAACCCAAGCTCTAAATGGTTACAAGACATACGCTGCAAGTACCATAAATCCTTTAATCCATCTGGAGAACATACCGAGCAAAGAGCTCGAATCCAGATGACCATATCCTGGGTCTAAGTCTTTTTTCTTCTAGTTCCCCCCCTCCCCACCCCAGTCAGCTTCTATCTCCGTATTTTCTGCCACTTCTGATGCCCTGATGACACTGTGCCAAGCCTACAGGGCATGTATTAATTCTGCCTCTAAACTGTGATGAATTAAGCAGCTTTATATCCTGTTATAATTCCAGTCCACTGATGGTTCACAGGGTCAAAAACCTCAATTCAGCACTAATCAATCTGATCCTCCAGCAAAAATCTTTCATGATCATTAACATCTTTAGCAGCTGGATGTCCTTCCATGCTTTCTGTTCCATTCTGAAGGTAGCTGTGGACAGACACCAGTCATATATTCTACAAAAACCCCAAAGATGTGACTTATGAGCATTCCTGACAGTACTCTGAATGTCATCTTGTATCCACACTTCAGCTATGCTGAAGTAATTTATTCTTTTTCAAATCAGGCAAATCACTCACCAGGTGGCAATATTTCCTCCCTTTCCCTTCACTGGAGTAGTCACAAAAAGCTTATTGCTCGTTTGTTCCACAGTAAATCTATTTTCCTTCTTCAAAATTACAAAATCAAGCTGCATTTTCTGACAGGATTCCCTCAGCATGAACATTATCCTTTGAATTAAAATTAGTGCCATGTAAAAATGGATCAAAACTGAACATAAACATCTATTTTCTATTGGATACAGGATATGTACAGGATGACCCTTGTATCAGCTAAGCTGCTATTTCTACTAAAAACATCTGTCACAACATTGCCAAATTTTTATGTTTTCTTTCTTATATGCACCTCCAAGTCATGAACTGGTAGGAAAACAAAACAAAACAAAAGGATCTCAGCATCCGCATTTGTCAAGAACATTTCTGACAAACAGCTGTCAGAAACTGCAAGTAACTACTGGTTCTGCCTTACCTAAATCATGGAGTGGATAACTCCTCCTAGCAGTCCCTTATGGTTCTGCTAACCTGAATTAGAGACGTAACTAAGAAGGGAAATGTAAGAATAATTTTTTTTCTTTGCATATAAAGTATGCAAAGACTTTAATAAACACTGAATGCTCATTTGCAGGTTTTCATAAACACTGAATCCAATGTGTATTTTCTAAGTATAGACACATGGATACAGGTGCTGGGGTAATGTATTTCATTTGTACTTCATGCTACTGTTGTTTCCTCGTCTTAGGTTGAAATTTCAGTAGCTTGAGCTATCAAAGTTCACTGTACTCACTATGTGTCACCTGTATTTCCCCATTTCTTTTAGAGAAAGGACAACAAATCTGTATCCCTCAGGCTCCCACAAATGCACTCAAGCTTTTAAGGGAGGGAATACTTAAAGGCCCAATAATTTTAAACAAGAAGGAAGCTATTCAGAAAAAAAAAATACTACTGCTACACAGGGGTTGTGGGATGACAATACTGGCAAAATCAAGAGAATGGCACTGGACTAGGGGTAAGCAATTTTTAGTCGGGTGTTTTAAGACCAACTCAAATACACATTTAATTCCAGTATTCATTCTATATCCAGCAGAAAGAACTGTTTGCTAGCGTTCAACACTTTTCCCCTTGTTAAAGGCTAAAGCTGCACGGGCACTTACCTGAATCCACTAATAACAGAGACAGAACTCTAGACATGGCAATGCTAGCTTTAAAAACAGTGGATTCATTTTTCTGTTTCTAAAACTCTTGTTTCTAAAATGCCACTCAATACTGTAACTACTCTGCTTTTGATATATAAGGAATCAGCTTAGTAGATTTCTTTAAAAAAAAATTGTCTCTCCTATAATAGTCAGATAAAATCATTAAAAAAAACCCCAACAAATAAACTCCAACCAAAAAAAAGCCACAAAACCATCCAAAATACTACATTTGAAACAGTTTCTCATTACTAAACGCTCAAATAGACCACTTACATTACAACAGTGCAAAGTCCTTGCTAAGTCCTACTGCACAACAGTTAACACTGTTCCCTGAATGTTGTCAGCCTCAATGACAGAAAGCTGCAGAAGAAACCCCGGCTATATACGTCCTCCTTAGCATTCAGTGCAGCAGGAATAAAAGATGCACTGAATAGACAGGCTGGCTTCAAAGCAGTGAAATGCTTACAGTCTATTCCTGCCGTTGGCTTTCATTCCCAGAGTTGTTAGTTATTCCTTCTGTTGTTTACACTAAATATTCATTAGTAAGGCGAGACATAAGCTTATTTTATTTTAATATGCCAAAAATGAGGGAAAACATCCAGATATAGATAAAAGATGGAATTAGTGGAGGTCGTGGATGACTATTATGCTGAATTAAAAAACTAGTGAGCCAGGTCCCACTGGAAGGTGTGGGGTGGGTGGGAAACAAAACAAATAAACAAAAACATCACCCTTGAAATTCCATAGAAGGGAATTCAGTAAAAGATGCTTCAGCTGAGCCCTAGGATGCCACTTCCTTCCCCTCCTATTGCAGGCCTTTTGCTTTGAGGGGTTCTTAAGGAATTAGTGAACCCCAGTTTATAGTTTGAAGCAAGTTTCAAGCATGTGATTTCCTTAAGAGGTACCTGCTTTCAGGTAAGCTAAAACCCCATCTTCCTCTGTTGTACAGTTATGCAGAATAAAAAATACAGTCCATCACTGAAACAGTAGTGCCCAAAATAAGCCTATTGTAGCTACCACAAGGCTGCATACATTAGGACATTAACTACAGAGTGGCTTTTCCCTGGAACATCCTTGCCCTCCTCGTGTCAGCTTACGGCTCTCCTTTCCAGGCTTGCTCAGTCAACTCCCAGAATCCTGCAGATAATTTACTTCCTTGTGCTGGAGGCAGACACTTCATTCCTCCTCTCATGAGGGCACAGCCACTTTATTGAAGAGTGATGTTTAAAACTAACAGATCTGAATGCTGTTAGTGAAGAAAAATGCAAAAAGCCTAACCTCCAATATAGGAACCTATACCAAGTCTTGATACTGCCCTCAAAAAACAGTGGTGCTAGGCCTGGCAATTGCTTTTTACTTAATCTCTCAACTGCTCAGCCAAGCATCTGTAGGACAAATGTCCTATGGTTTTGTATACAGAAATTGTATACCTATCAGTTTTCTGTATATAATTTAAAAAAAATCGAAAATAAAGTACTAGACTGCTGAGATTTTCACCATGAACAGCTGAAGACTGAGTACAGATAACTTATATTCCTGTGTGCCATTACTATGACATTGTTACTGAAACATCAGATTGCCACACATTAGCCTCTAAAATTCAGATCCAATGGTTTTATACAAAATACACCTACAGATTATACCTACAATTATGTTATACAACATAATAGAAACCAGGAAAAAGCTCTCCAAACCAAGGGAGGCTGATGAGCTGGTCATTTAGTAAATCCTTCAGGCTCGGCTACTCTAATTCACACGACTACTCGTATCCCACCCAGTCTCCGGTATGTAATTATCGATTACGCTAGGGATCAGGTGCCAAGGTGTGCGGTCAGGATGATCCCCACATAATGCAGGCTGCCGGGGACAAAGAAGGGATCAAGAAGTTGTTTCAGCCGGGCATTTTCAAGACGACTGAAGAGTGGCACAGGGAGACTCGCGGATTTCCTGCTACCTATTGCTGCATCCACGTCGGCTCTGTACATGTGTGTGTGTGTGTGTGCCGAAGGAACGGCGAACTCTGCCCAGCCACCTGCACACTCGGTCCCTCCCCGTCCCCGGGGGGCTGGGACCGGCCGCGCTCTGCGCACTCCAGGGAGGGAAACTCGCGCCTGTGTGAGTGTGAGAAGCCCCGTGCGCCC
>VWZQ01000137.1:614576-675331 GCA_013397015.1 Myiagra hebetior
CGCATCCCCGGCTCGGTGCCTCTGGAACGGGGATGGCGGCGCTACCACCGCGCTGCCAGGGCTCTAAAACACCCGGTGACAAAAGCCCTGCCGCCTGTGCAAATAAGGCTCGGAGCACCATGAACAACAAGTGTTGCGGGCGGCGGTGCCTTAGCGGGCAAGAGGCGGTGGCAGGACATGGGGGCCAGGCGTGGCTGGCTTGTGGCTTCTGGTGGCCCTTCGTGCCGGGGGAGGGGGTAGAGGGTTGTGCTGACTCACCCTTCCCCGAAAGGCTTTACGTTATATTCATAGTCATGAAACTCTTGTGAAGATCACAGTAAACCAAGCCTGCGTTACAGTATGTGCATCCAAATCGCTGCTGAATTATCACTGCGAAATTGGAAACGTCGAGCACGGCCTGTAGTATATCTGCAATCTGCTAGAACCTCTCAGAGCATCCGTGGCGCAGTAGGTGGGAAGGAGCTGGTTGATTAAAATGGGTTCGGACTTTGCAAAAAACCTCGTCTAATAACCTCACGCAGGAGAGTAGGCATGAAGATAAGTATCACTACCTGGAAGGCATACAGCTGGCACTGATTGAGAAAAAGGCTGCAAGAGAGGAAAATAATACTGCAGAAAAGACAGAATCAATAGTAGGTGTGCTGGCAGGTTCCAGAGCAGGAAAAGGAGTAGCTATAGTATGTTTATTGAAGAGACGTGAAAAAAGAAGTTGGCATATGGCTGCAGTGTTTTTATGTGATGCAAAATCATGCACCCCTCTTTATTGTAAGATCAAGCTGAGTAATTTGTTAGCCACAGTGAACCGAGTGAATGACCAACACAGGATGATGTATCAAGAGGAATAATATATATCCCATGGCAGTAAATCGTCTTTGCCTATTCAGGAAAAAGACTCATATATCATTCTGAAAGGCTCAGCAAAACCATCTCCTCAATGTATGGTTATTACAGTAGAGAAATGAATTAAATATGCCACCAAAGGATTGGAATATAGTAATTTAAGAAAAGATTCTGCATAATGGGGAATTATGTATTATACATTAAAAGGTAAGGATACAGCGAATGGTGCTGAAAAACTAGATTTGATATTCCTGCATACTGTATTTCTCAAAACAAGAGTAAAGGGACCAAAACCAACATGATGTAGACAATAAAAGCATTTTATTTTACCTTAATTAATTGTGCAATTCATTGCTGATGCCAGGATTTTAATAGGACATTTAAAGGATTTGACTTTACTATGTTTTAATGAAAACATCTGTGATTATTCAGCATAGATTTTAAAAGCATAAGGAATAAAATTACCATTGCCTGAAGGCAAACCCCATGCTCTACAGGCAAAAGTTAAAAGAAATGAAGGCAGTTTAATTTATGTGATGGCTTTTCACACTTATTTGGAAATACGTGACAGTGACCTCTCTCAGGTACCAAGGATAGTGCATCTATTGTGTTCTGTGTTTCCAGGGAGACTTATTTGTACCATGAGAAATTTGCAGCTGCATGCTGTGTATGTACAGATCAAGTAAGTTTTGCATCATCTTAGCATCTATGAAAAGATTTCTCCTGTAAACCATGTTAAAATGCTGTATGTGAGACAGGGCTTATTAACAACACATGCCAGGGAAACACAGTAAACATTGGAGAAAACTTAGTAATATAGTAATTTATTCTTTGGAATCATAGTTATTATAAAATATTATGCATATAGAGGTGGCAGTTTGCCAGTGGTGTGGGAATAAAAAGATGATGTATTACAAAGACCTTAAATTTTATCCTACAATTTCTGTTCAGAAGCTTTTCATTATCCCTTCATGAAAATGGGCTTGTGTAGACCAGCTTTCTACTTTTTCCGTTGCCACTACCACCCTCTGCTCACTGCTCAGCTTTCACAGTAATCAGAATTCTCTTATTTCATATACTAGTAATTACATGAATAATTACTATAGCGTGTGCTTTACCGTAGCTCCAAAATCATGGTCATTCTGGTTCAAAATTAGTGAAACAGGCAAACTTCACTTTAATTTAGATGGAGCAAAAAAGCTTGCCCTGACTAATACTCTCAGTTACCTTGGGGCATCCTTTGGTCAGAGAGCTGTAAAGAATCCCTCTCTCCTGTCCTTGTGTGTTCTCCCCATGGACATGGTCTCTCTAGCTCTCCTTCATGTCCATAGTTACTTTCTATTCCTTCCATGACTCTCATCACTCTCCAGCTGGGTCACAAGAGACCCTTTCTTCTGTGCCTTTCCGCCTCTTCTTCCCTCTGTGGTGTGACCTGCAGAAATTTTAGGTAACACCAGAAAAACTCAAGAGCAAGCATATTCAAAGGAGCATTGTGTTATGGCAGAAGTAAATTCTGGGATAATCTAAACCATTAGGTATTAATGGACAGGTTTCCCAAATCAGTGTACTTGGGCTGTCTCTCTGTAGTGAGAGAGGTTACTTGGGGCACAGTTTATTGCTGTTTGTATGAAATGTTCATAAGAAAAAGATAGAGGAAATGAAGGTAATTTTCTTGTCAGGATCTGGGCTGAAGGAAGCTGGGGTTTGAGGAGGCAGCTTGAGCATTTGGCAAATCGAAACAAAACATTCTTGTCATAAGCGGTACCACTCAGGCTTTCCCCCTACCAAGTTACTGCTGGTAGATTTTTAAAAATGTGTCTGTCCTGGCATGCATTTGGGTATTTCTAACTTGATCACTTCTGACTATTCTCTGTACCCAGTTGTGCAAAGGGATGTTAAAGGAAGGGGTTGCCACCCACAGCTCTGGGGCTGGGCATCCTCCTCCCTGCTGGAGCCCAGCATGGGGACCTGGTGTCTCTGTCCCAGGCTGGTGAAGGTGGCTGCTGCTTTCCTGCTCAACCAGCAGCAACTTCAGCAGCGCTTCTGCACAGGGCTCACACAAGTACCAGCAGCCAAGTCTCTTTCTCCCCTTTGGCTGACAGGGCTGAGGGTCACTGGTGAAAACACACCCGCCTCCCTCCCCTCTACCCTCACAAGCACATGCATTGTTGCAGATCCCCAAGTACAGGTGTGGCCTCCCTGGCTGTCTGGTACCCCTGCCCAGATCCCAGACCTTCTTACCTGCTTCATGGTCCCCAAATCACCAGCTGTCCAGCTTGGTGCTCATTGCCTTTTGACAAGGTTCTTGTGCAGCTGATCTGAAACAAGCATCCTCCTGCTCCACGTGTCCTTGCCAAGCACTCTGGCTGACTGGGGCTCTCCCTGCTGTTATTTCTCTGAGTGTTGTTTGGGTGCATTGTACATCTCTATGTCTGGCTTCCTCCCTTTGCCATCCCACTTGGTCCTTCACCAGATGACATTAACAAAGCAGGCGCTCTCTCCTTCCATATGCTCTGACAGGTAGATTCCAGCTGGGTTCAGATACAGAATGGGGAGTGGAAACTGTGCCTCTTTCTGAAGGAAGGCATCATGACACCCTTAGCATGCAGTCCTAATTAAAAACTACTCCTTTGCTAGTCTAGGGGGCTCTGCTCCTCTCTGTAAAGAATCTGATGTGGTGGAATACTTCCTCCCCAACTCCATCCCATGTATTCAGTGGAGTGGCAGGAGGAGGAGGGAGGAACACAAGAAACACGTATTTGCACCCACTCAAATGCAATACACAGAGCAGCAGCTAGAAGCAGGAATACACAAAGACAGACTGACAGGCACACAGCACTCAGGTGAACCAGCCAGCTCTGCAGGGATGCTCCTGGGCCTTCCTGACAGTGACTGTGCTGCTTGCTTCTCTCCAGAATGTCTGGGTGTCGGACCACACTTACCACATACAGGAAAAGAAACCTCTCTGCAGCATCTCTGGCATAAGATATCACCTAGACAATGTATGTTGCATCCCAGCTGGAGCTAGGGACCATCTGTGTATAATTCGTGGCTCCCAGCTACATGAAAACAAAGAGTTAAGTAGCCTTCCCAGTCTCATAGCTGTCAAATGTATTTTAATTGAAGGGCTGGCCCAGATGTATTCAACTTCTTGCTCTCCATCTCACCCTGGCTCAGTACGTAATTATTTGCAACTGTTTGGATACCCAAATCCATGTTGTTGTATGATTTTTTTCTTAAATTTTTGTGGCAATTTGCCTGGTTCTCCACAGGAGAGGCACATTTAACTCCTTTCTAATTCCTTCCTCAGATTTCTTGATTTCTACCTCTGTATTGATACAATACTGTATTTGTCAGAGTCTGCCTTCAGGGAAGTTTTTTCAAACCCTATTTGGGCTTATTATCCACCCACTCTTCTGTCACTTTCAGCAGTAATTTTTTCATTGCATTATTTTTTTCCCTGATGCATTCATCTGGGAATTTTCTTTCCCTTGCTGCTTTTCCCTTTGTCACATAAGATGGGAAACATGGGAAAAAGCTAAACCAGTTCCCATCAGTACTAGTTCTCGTGCAATGGAGATCTGTACAGTGCCCTAAGGCAGTCTCTACTTAGGCAAAAATCAAAACCCCTGCAGTAGAAAACCCTTCAAGAGCTGTATGTGAGAAGCCTTATCCCATGCTGTGTGCACCCCTGCTTTCTGCCCTTCAGAGTAGAAGTTATGTGATTTAATGATTGACTCCAAAAGCAGACATCTAAATTTAAAATGATCAATCTGATAACCCTTTTTTTCTTTCTTTGCCCTTTNNCACCCCTTCTCCGCCTCCCCCACTTCTTGCAGACAGGGTAATTTAAACTTACGTTTACAGCTAATGCCCTGAAATGCCTTGACAGACTTGAGCCACTCCATGCCTTGGTCATACATCTAGGTTTGGCTGTTGTCCAGGGATGAAATACTTGGCCATTGTCCAGGGATCCTCATAGTATGTCTGCACAAAATGCAGCAACAGCCACATTTTCTTTCTTTCCACTTCCCATGGAAATGTTTTAACTGCCAGTCTGTAAGCTGGTTTTGGTAATTTGTCCACTGTCTTCATGAAATGATACAAAAAGGCTGCGGGGTTCACAGCACCACAGAAAGTAAATGCTTCAGCAGCCTCTCAGGGCGTCTGCCTGAAACAGCACAGACTTCTGGATTCCAGTCTCTGCTCCATGTACTGGGTTTTATCACACGGTTTCCAAGTGCAAGGGCATTTTTTGTAAAGCCTAGGTAACTAACTTCAGACTCAGTATTTTATTGCAGAGATTTGAATACCTGAAAGTTTATTTTTACAGGGTCATACTCTTTTGAATCTAGGTTGTAGCTTCTGAATAGGGTTAGAGTTAAAAAAACCCCAGGAGTAATATATTGCTGTTTCTATGAATATTTATATGTACAAAATTATGTATTTTAATTTAAAAATTTTCAGGTGGGTACTAGTATTTTTATGGAATGCTACTAGCTAATTATAATGTTCATCTGTGGGAGGAATTTGTAAGTCAAACTAGTGGTGAAAATTAACATTACCCATTCAAGATTAAAGCACACCCTCATGTATTAAATTGTATGTGTAAGAAAAAAAATGCAATATATCCAAGGGCACTATCTGCTGACAGGATCAGGGTGCCAAACGCTTTCATGGATTCTCAGATATAGGGAAGAATACTGCACATTCAGACCTCACACATATTAGAAAATATTCATATAGATTTTGGCCTGATTTTCAGGGGATTTCAAACTTGGTATTGCTACAAATTAATTCCAGATTCATTTCTGAAGAGTGAGTTTTTGGTCTGATTCTTTTCATTCTGCAAGTATGAGTCTGGAGTTCTTTTACTAGAAACTGTCTTGAAAATATCCTCAGTGGGACAAGAGAGCAAGACACATCATTAGGTAATGATCATCGTATCGCACTGTCAAATCAAAGTGAAAAATTTATGTATCATTTTTCCCCCCTCTATTTCAATGCGTTTGTATCCTGATATTTAGGTGGAGAAGAAGAGATCAAATAACTATAGAAACCAGGCAGTGTGACTAACAAAAAGCTGAAAGTCACTGTTCAGTTTTTATTTTTTTTTTACCGTCAGACTGATAATGTTTTATGTCATACAAAGCGAGAATCTACAGTGGAAGGAGTTTGTATCCACTTACTGCTGAAATGTGCAAGGAGGGAAACTGCCACTGTGATCTTAAAACATCAGCAGATTATCAGGGAGCAGCCTGCACTGCAGGATATTCTACCAGGAACTAAGAGTCATCACAGCTCAGGCAAAAGTTGGTTAGTCTCACAAGGCTACCCAAAGCTGAAGGTTTGCTAGTTTTCATTTTATCCCAGCTGGTCTGGGCATCTATGGGCAGTTCCTAAGCATCCTCTGAATATTTACTTACATCATTACAGTTTTCTCAACTTACAGAGGAGAACAAGAGCTGGTTTTAAACAAAGACTTAATTTATGCAACTTTTTACATAATGTAGTTGCAGCATACACATTTTTCTGTGCTGCCAGGAATTTTGCAGATTTTGAATAAGGTTTCATTGAGCCCAATGACTGTTGCTTATCCAAGGGGTGCCTCTACAGCAGATGGCATGTGCCATTACCCTGACTTGTTTTCACCTGTCCTTGCATTTTCAGGTCTTTTATGCGGAATTCTGTGGCTGAAAAGCAAAGCTATCTACAGAGATGACTAAAAGAAGAAAACAAGTCTATTTTTTTTGTGATGCTGAGATGCTCTAATTCAACGTGCTTATACATTCATGTTACCAAAAAGAAAAAAAATATTATTATGACAAAAGAATATTAATTATATACACCACCAAGATAATTAGTTTCAAGTGCATTTATTTTGAAATAAACAAGAATATTATATGTATATATATTTATATTAAATAACATTATTAAACATGAAGAAAAAATAGTCTTAAAAACTAATCTGACACTTTCACATTCTATTTCATATTAAGTAACTATAGATAGGAAATATATAGAAAAATGCTAAAGTTGCCTCAAGCCAGCCATAAAAGCAAAGTGCACTATTGCCTAGGGCAGTGGAGGAGCAAAATGATGATGGTACTGCTGCTTCCCCCAAGGGGAGGATCACTGTGAGTGGGCAGTCATGAATGAAAAGGAAGGATGGGAACCCCTTCAGTGACTCCTCATGTTTTCTTCCCTTTTTTTTTGTCCTTCATCACTGAAGTAGTAAACTGGGTTTTGCATATGCTGACAAGAAGCAGTGAGACAGTTCTGCGTACCGAGACGATACATTGAAAACAGTTGATTCCCTAAATGATCATGCAGGGATTGCAGCTTATCTGTGTTCTGCTGTGTCAATTCAAGAACCTTTATCTCAATTAATTTCATTTTTTTCTTGTTGTCAGTAGTTTAAGGACACCAAGGTGGAAATTTTGAATTTATTTATCATGAAAATTTAACTGAACTATCATCCTTTGATAGTTTTCTGAACTGCCTTGGGTTTTGGGTTTTTTTTTTCAGACAAATGCCACACTTGGCATATATTTTTTCTACAATTCCCAGTGTGAAATTTCTTTAAAAAAGCTTCATTCTCCTTTTGTTTTTTCTATCAGAGATAAATCTTACTATAAATTAAGCATTTCTAAACTTAGATGCACTGTTACACAGATACCATACATCTATTCACATTACATATAAGATGGTAACTGAGCAACATGTGCACTGAATGAATTTTTAAAAAGTTTTCTTTCATGTGTTTGGAGTAGTAAGGTATTTAAAAGCATTTTTTTAGTTCTGTTTTGATTGTCTGACTACCAAACATTTGTGTTTCTGATGACAATTTTTTGACATTAGTTTAAGTGTGTGTGCATTCAGCTAAAAGTATTTCAAGGCACAGTCTGTTCCTAAACAGATACAGATTTATTCAATGTCCAGTGAACCTTTTCAAGAAGGGTGTAAAAAATGTGTTATTGTTTGTGCGGATTTAATTCCTACTACCTAACAATAATCTTAATAGGAAGTAAAGAAAAATGCTGTTGCTGAATAGCAAACAAGTTATATTCAAGTAATATTACTTAGTGTTGTTCTGTACTGCTGCATGCATTCACGTTTTTTTTGTTTGACACAAACACAAGCTATTTATCTAGTTTTCAGACACTGCATTCCAGAGTAGCAAATTAGACAACTATAATTTCTACTCAGTGGCACTTCATATAAAAGTGCACTATTCACAAGAAACACATGAATTTGTACTCTACCAGAAACATATCAGTGTATGGCAATAAAATTTATAATAAATATTAAAAAGTGTGTGTTACATGAATTTGAACATTTTGACTTTTCTTTGACATACTGCTTGTAAGACATCTTAAAATCTGTACTATTTTTTAAAGGATAAATTCATAAACATATTAATAAGACTTGGAGAATCTGAACATTATAGTCCATACAGTACATTTCTTAGGTAAATACCTATCATTCACATTATAATCGTAACAGCTTCACTCTCTTTGTAAAATAACAGCTTCTAAGAGTTTAATTTGTCCATTCAACTCATACATAATTGTTATGCTATTTAATGTAGTCTCATTTTCAGTTTAGCACAAACTTTTAATAGTGCTCTTCTGAAAGAAAATTCACAGTCTAAGCTGATGCAGGCAGCTTCTCTTCGCTGCCAAACATCCTCCTGCCCAGGTGTAAGACTTGTTTTTGTTTTCTTTTAAATGACAAATTTATCTCAAAATAATAAAAAATAATATTCAAAAGGTGTTCTTACAAAAAAAGGCTTCTGCCACTCATGTGGCATAGTTAGTTCATCAGTTAAATAAAATACATACTGAAAAGCAGTTATAAGAGTTGATGATCACTACACTAAATGGAAAAGAAGTCCTGTGTTTTTTACTGCAGCTGGAAGATTCACAATTCACCTGGGTTAGTTTGTTCTTCATTAAGAATTCATGGGAATAAATAATTCTAGCCAGTGCAGATAATCCTGACTTCTTCCTTTATCTCAGCATATCTCGTCTCCGAAATTGCTTCCATAGGTCTCTGAGATGTTCACTGGTTACAGTCATCACGCAAGAGTAATATTCCCTCCAACCATACTTTGGAGTCTCCTGTGAAAAGTGAAAAACATACAATTGGAGAAAAGATATCATTCACTAAATTCCTTAATTCTACCTAAAATTTTATTCAGACCCATACACACTAGATAGATTTTTTTTAGTATTAAAATAATGAGAGATCAAATTTACTTCTGTAAAATGAGGGTCATAAATCCATACACAGGTTAAGTATTCAAAAGGCATCCTCACCTCACAGCACACAGTTAGCATTCAACAGATAGTCTATTTATATTAAAAGATGCAAGAAAGTATTTCATCTTTATTCAGGTATGTCCAGCTCCCTCTCTAGTTTTGCTCCTTGCTTCTTTGTATTGACACCACACTAAAAAGTTCACCTATGACATCAAACAAAAAGCATAGAAAATTATTGATGTGTATTAAACTGAGGTACCAGCAAAAGCCAAATCCATATGGGCAGGTGACATGAAAGCTTCTTTATACTACATTACCTTAATCCTAAAGTGCATTGTAGTTCAGCAACATCAATAACTCCACCGAATGGAGAGGAAAACTGGCCAAGGGCTGGTCTGGGAGATTCACTGCTCTATGCTCCATACTATCTGTAGTTATGACTGGATCTCATTATTTCTTCCACTGTTCCTAACTCCACAAGTCTATTTTCATAGTAAGTGTAGAAAGATAGAGAGATACTAAGAATTAGAGCAAATGGGGAAAGAAGCCACTTTGCTCCTAGTTTATATGCTGAGCATGTGCCACATGGAATATCCCTTGGGCCAGCTGGGGTCCTGGCTCTGCCCCCTCCTAATTCCTTGTGCACACCCAGCCTCCTCACAGGTGGGGTGGGGTGAAAAGCTGGAAAGTCCTTGACTCTGTGTAAGCACAGCTCATGGCAACCAGTACATCAGTCTGTCATCAACAGCATTCTCATCCTATATTTAAAACACAGCACTGTAGCAGGTACTAGGAAGAAAATTAACTCACTCTTAGCTAAAACCAGGACAGATGGTGAGAGACTGTCCAATACCTTGTTTTGGTTGAACTGAGTGAAGATATTGAAGAGATTGCCACACTGCATACCTAAAAACCCACCATTAGACAGTGAAGTCTACATCTATTTATTCTTATCCCTAATCTTGTTTAATTAAAAAGCATAGAATTTTACAGAGAAGTTGTAAATATTCAGAAAACAATCTAATCCACAGTACTATATGATACAGATGTTAAATGAAATATTAGAAATAATACTTAGATGAATGTGTAATTTACTTGAGATTTATAGTCAATATAATGAAAAAATGCATTACTTGCAAATTACACTGCATTATTTAACAAAAACATATTGTTTATTAACCCGTGCTTTAAGATACGCATTTATTATTTTATGAAACAAGTTCAGAGAAATGTTCATGAAAGTCATTAAAAGAAATGCTGAAATACGCCGACTGTTCATCTACTTATTTCTAATGTATGCACTGTTGTTGTATCTACTCTCAGTGCACCAAATCCACAGAAGGAACAGTTTGTCCACTCATTCTGCAATGCTTTCATGTTTCACTGGAACAATCTCCTCCCACTGTATCCAGGTATGTTATTAAGCTTCTTGTCAGGTTAAGGATCAAAAGCGCGAGTTCTGCAATTTCCAGTTACTTTTGTAAGATGAGTCAGGAAGGTGTGCCTAATCACACACTTCCCACCTCTGCTTTAGAGAAGAGGTAAGCAAAAGTCTCTTCAAACAGTAAGCAACAGCCTTTCATTTTTTTTTAAAGCTATCTTTTACAATAGATGTATTCAATTGCTGTGTCCTAGGAAAGTATAGAAATTAAAAGCTTTAAAAAGATTAGCTACATGCAAATTTTATCTCACTTGACAGAATGAAGTGTTTACAAAAGACAGCAATTTATAGTTAAAATGGCTGGAAATGAGGTTCTGAATCCATGCTTCAGTTTTTCATGTCTTTTCCAAAAGAAATTTCCTTCCCCAGTCAGTCTCAAGGTACTCTTTTCAGCTATTAACCATTACCTCCTAAAAGCTTTTAATCAGAATTTTTGAAACCCCACAATATTCAGAACATCTAGAAATCAGTTATTTTAATACAAAAAATCTTAAGATGCTCAGAAAATTACTAGTACATAGAAATTAATTTCTAGATTTGCATTTGTGACATAATAGTTACTTTCAATACTTCAGTAGTCAATAAAATCACAGTTATGGCCTAAGTATCTATTACAGTTACTGAGCACACAAATAGTTTAGCAAGCAGTACTTCAGATGGACTTTAATCCCTTCTTAAGTTGGTCCCTAGCATCCCTTTTTGGAAATGAACTTTGAAAGGGCTTTGTTAGAAATTTCCTAGATAATCCTTCCACACGACATTCAAAGCAGAGCTCTCCTCTATGCTCAGTTAGGCAGTTCTCCACAAACATGTTTTTCAGTTCTCCCTGCAGTCTGTGCAAAGGAATACCTGCCAATGCCCCGTCAGGCTGTGTGCCCTGCAGGGGCCACACACACCTTGTACAGTTATTCCCCAAGGAGAAATTGTCATTATTTATTATAAGGGTACAACATGCTTCACACTGTGGAGTAATGGCATTAGTGCATTTTAGAGATACGTGACGTCCAGCACAATGTGCTGTTTATCCCTTTTCAGAGTGCAGATTCAAGGCAGGGCATAATCTGTGGTAAGCGTGCCAAGTATCTCAATCTCCTTCACCAGAGTTCTACATTTACCAAAGAAAAGCACAATGTTTCAAAGCACAATGAACTGTACATTTATATTTAGAAAAATTAATAGTAGTTGCACTGCATCTAACTTTGGGATGTAGTTGCAGCTGATTTTTGCATTTCATGTACTTTACGTGCTTCTTTGGACATCAGACTAAAACTTAATTACCCACTGAAATTGTTCAATTTCAAATCAAATTATTCCATTTTTATTATCTTTTCAATTTACAGACTAAATGGGAAATAATGATTTTTAGGATTATATAAATCCACTTTCACTCCACACTGAATGGCAAAGACAGAACTGTCTCTGTTCTACTCCACACTATTTTCACCAAATCACTTCACATGCCTTGGCTAAAGTTTCCATTTCCATTAACTGGCACTTGCAACAAACCTTGGTAGAAGCTTACAACAAATCTGAAGAAATATTATGAGTTATGCAATGTTTTGCACAAAAAGGAACTCTTAACAACTGGTTATGTCACTGTAATGCCTGGGCTTGATGTTGGAGGTCTTTCCTGACCTTAACAATTCTGTGATCCTGACTCGTGATAAGAGACAAGAAGCACTTGCTCAAGTGAAGAGCAGTAGCAAACCAATATGTCAGCAGGGAAGAGGGAATTTTATATACATAAGGCTTACATTGTATTCTTCAGTGCACAAGCAACAGGTATTTGACACAGACCTACTCAAGCAAGCTTGGGTACAAGAATAATTCTTGTCACTAGCATCCAGGAGCTCCAGGCAGGAAGAACAGCAGGGTAAATAACCAGCAGCCTCTACATTAACTCAGTGAGGTTGTCTGTAGCCAAGTCCATGCCCTGACAACTAACCTGGTTTCTCTATCTCCAAATGGGTAGTGTAGACGTACTAGAATTCAAATTTTTTTTGCGAATGACTTTATACAGAATGAACATCACCCTTTATAAATCTCCATGGTACATTTTTTCCCAGTTTACATCATCTCAGCATATGAATTAATTAATTTAGTGCCTGAATTTAGATCTGACAAGGTGTTGATGTATGTACGCTTGATGCCTTTACCGGTCTCTCTTTCTGTCACCAAGATAATTCTATTAGGTTTGTTGATTAGATACTGGATTCCTTTGTGTCACTGCATTTTCTTCCACTTGGTCACATACCCTTCACTGAAATTATTTGGGAAGCATCATGACTGTGTAGCATTTTGCCAGTTTCCTGCAAGAGCTGTTCCACATCTTGAAAAGTTTACAGTTTAAACAATGCTTGACATGCAACTACAATGCGGGTTCTGACAAAAAGACAAGGTACTCCTAAAAACTATTTTTAAAAATACATGAGAAAAGAAGAAAGGAAGCTTTGAAAGTCAAAAGATTAAGCTAAAGCCATGACTTTCCCCTCATGTGACTAGTGACTTGGATTACTAAAGTGTTGTTTAAACTACTTTATTAGTCATTTACGCTTCCCATTAGTAAGGTGGAAAAACTAGATGCATTGTTAAGATCAAATTTCCTGTTCTGTCCCTCACATATTAGTACAATGCTTCGGTATTAGGTTTAATAATACTAAAAAAGAAGCATAATTTTAAAAGTGTTGATAGTTAATCAAAATAATAAAGACATAATCCTATGGATGCTAATTGTTACACATACAGGAGGAAGAGCATATGCAGATCAAACAGAACTCATCCTTCTAGTAGGACAAACCAACTGTGTACCCCTGGACATGTCCCAAGCCATCTCTACTGCTGAATTTCAAATAACCAGCTTGCTCAAAAGATGTGACACTTCAGTTAAAAAAAATTAAAAAAAAGTCTGAGAAGTTCCAAAGAACATGGTTTGTGACATGTGACATGCTGTGCCACAGGAACAGGTCAATACTTCAGATCTATTCCCTTTCCCTTACCTATTTTGCACAGGGGTCTACAAAAGAAAACACTAGTGGGACTGGAGAGCTGATGGGCTACCAGTCTGGGTAAAGAGACCCCATCTCTCACCCTTACAGACTCAAATTTTACACTGTTGATGGAAGACAGGCATCCCCCCAGATAAAGAGGTTCCAAGGTGCTTCACTTTGCTTTCCTGACATGCTGTTTCAGAGTTAGGGAGGAAGGATTAAAACCAGAGGCCCGGTGCCCTCAGTGTCATACAAGTGCTCAGAGAGGCACATAACAGAACAGAGGAGGTCTCAGAAGGCCAGAGGCCAATATGACAATCTATGGAGCCATCTGAAGATGGTTATTGAACAAAAAAATCTCGGCTTAATACTGTGCTTCAGAATTAAAAACAGCAGGGGAATGACAGTCAAACCCTCCTGGCTCAGGAGCATGAGATGTGCTGTACCCCTCACAGGGTCACTCAGACCAGACCACCAGGCATGGGGCCTTGCTTGTCATGGTGTACATCTCTTTGCTCCTCCCCTCTGTAAAAAATACATCTGGGAGCCAACAGCCTTCACAGCAACTCCTGCAAAGTCTTTACATAGAAACAGGAAAAACCCTTGAATTGCAAAAGAACAAACTCTTGCTTAATGTAAGAGAAGAAATGTCTACTAACACAGTGTGTGCTGTGTCCACTGTGTGACAAACAGTTTCACAATATGGCTACAGAACACGTGCACCTCAGTTTTCACACCGAAACCCACAGTACAACTGAACTGCACAAATGGAGAGTCATGTAGTGGATATCTGAAAACAGCCATGGTGATCACGTGTGGACACAGTGCTGATTTTTCAAAATTGCTGGTACAGCATTAACTGAACCGAAAATACATTATTGCTTTCAAGAATGTAACAGTGCAAATCAAAATTGAATTAAGTCACTAAAAGTCAGAAAAATCTGCCTCTACAATCTTCCTTGGTAAATACTTATTAGCTATAGGTACCTGAGAAATTACTTAAGGAGAGGTAACAGGACAGACAGAAAACAGCAACAGAAACTATGAAAGAGTACTTTTCCTAATTTCAAACACAGTACAAAATTGTAGCTGGCTTACAAAACAGTGACAGTGTGAGTCAGTCATTACCAACTCCAGGATAAAATTCTATTGCTTCAGTCAAAACCACAATGTGATGCCTTGAGCTACTACATTGCTTGCAGTCATACAACCTGTTCCTGAGTTTAGGAACAGGAAACAAAGCAGTGACAGTTCAACACTCAGCCATTCCTGCAGGCATGCCAGCACACTCAGACTGGTGGCTAACACATACCGTCATTTATCTGCTATAGAGCTCCTTCCTCACGCAGGATTTGAAAGTAGTGTACCTCTGTACAGGTTTGTAGCCCTGTGGAGCAGAAGATGGAGAAGTGTGCAGATGCAGACAACACGTGGAGGCAGCCAGGGGTAAGCATAAGACAACGGTATCATGAAAATACAAAAAAATGGCTTTAATTGACAAATAGCTAGGCGATACAGTACAGTATGTGTTATGAAAAATGTTTAACATTTAGTCATTAAGTTCCAAGTCTTTCAGTTTAAAAATAGAATTTGTAAAGGAAAGGGAATATTATATATTTTTAAATTTTGGAAAAAAAGGGAAATAATTATTTTAACTAAACAGTAAGCAAAAATAAAGCTTTTTGTGTGTGAATATTTTTTAATAAGTTTATGGCAATACTCTGACTGACCACTTGATGGCAGCTTAACATATGAGTTTGCTTCAAACCACTAAAACAAAAACAAGGTTTCAGGTTAAGCTACTAAATTGGAGAAAAAGAGAAATTTCATTTGGTAAAGTCTTTTCCAAAAACATATCTAAAATCTGTATAAAAATGAACATTTATTGTGCTCTTATAAGAGGCAGTACCTGACCCTCCTGAGTTTGTAAGTTCAAGGCTAAGCTTTTAAATAGGACAAACCTGGTATGTACTGACTGACGTTTTCATTGGACCTACATAACTCTTTGCTTTTAAATAGGTTTACTTTAGTCTGGCTATACAACCACAAAATGCCCTTTTCTAAAATACACGGTCCCAGTACCAAATTCTAATGCCCTCAAGATTCTGGGCAAACATTTTAGTGAAACAACTTTTAAAAAGGCTGAATTGCTAAGTACAAGATGTTAATTGTAAAATTGTACTTCAGATCATAGGCCTAATTGAAATTGTTATTTTGGGATGTTTTTGGAAAGATAGTAAGACACGAATTGGCAGACATTAATTGTGGGACACTTAACATTAAAATCAGGCATTTATACTTCATAAATGGGTTCAGATTTCTCATGGCCAAGATTTCTGTGTTGCTACAAAATACTGAATAAGCCAAAGCTGTAACGATCTTTTATCTGTATAATGGAACTGACTGAATCTTTGAATATGGATTCAAAATACAGTTATTGATAAAGAAAAGGTTAGTGATTTGTTAGTTTTGATTTAGCACAAGATGACCTTTGAGGCCTCCACATTGTAGTAGCAAGAGGACAAAGTTTTACTTGCTTTGGATACACTAAATGCTCTGTAACTTATAATGTACAAACAACAGGAAGCAATTAATGACACTTTCCACCAATTTGTTCTGGGAAAAAGATTCTTAGGCATTTTCTACTTTTCATTCTTAACCAAGACCGAAGTGGGTGAGAGACAATTCTTAAGGCAAAATTTTTGCAGATTTTTTCTTTTATGAAAAGCAAATTTGCAGAATTTTTACTATTATCCACTCTTGGAAAAAATTGGTTTGTGTGATATTTACGAAAACTTACTGGAAATTGTAATTCCTCAGTTTAGTACTGTAATTGTCTTGGAATACTACTGATTAGTGAAGAGAATGATTTAACTGAATTACAGGACCAAATTACAATTATCTCCTATGTAATCCAGGAGATTTCTAGTATTTAACTTGAATTAGAATTATAGTTTATGAAAGACTATTATTCTTTTCAATATTGGCTATTCTTTGTAGTTATTTTGCAGTCCCCAGTGGAATATTTTATAGTGGTCCAGGCAAAAGCAAGATACACACATAAGACTGAATAGTGCTGGATGATATAGATTTTTAAGAATTATATGTGATTTCTGTCATGCATTTTGTGAAATAGAAACATGTAATACAATTACAAGAATTACTTAGTAAGCAGACTTTTTTGGTTAAATTAACATACACTGCACATTTACAATTAGTAAACAATTAAAACATATAGCTGAACAGCTTGAAACAATTGTTAGCACACCATAATAAAAGGAATTGAGGAACAACGAGGAAATAAGTTTCTTACAAATGCAGTGGTTGTTATCCACATTTTATGTTTGATCATAATATTACAGAAATAACAAGTACACTATTAGACTCAACACCACCGAAAGTTCTAAAATTACATTTAGGAAGCTAACTAAAATTACAGAAATAACATATTGAAATGTGACTTTAGGAACCATAATACAGTTTAAGATTTATATCTAAGCAGTAAAGCAATAAGGTTGTTAGTTAGAATACCATTTTACATTTAGTTAAAAATGTTATCACCTGTCATATGAAGAAGAAAAATGACTGCAAGTAATTTCCTACCCTCTAGCTTATCATACTTGAATATATTAGATACAGAGTTTAATTATTAAAATCAACTCTGGACTAGAACATAGCATTGTTCAATACCACTTCACTAATTCTTTATTTGAAAATTAAAACTACCTTCTGCTGCAACTCTTTCCAACTGTCATTATGAGCACTTGGTATTTTATATAATGTTTTAGAAGAGCCTTTAGAGTTGACCTTTAACTAAACTTCCTGAGCTTGAGAGAGACAAATTCTCTTTTCTCTGCAAGCAATACAGAGGTAATTGCTACCCTTGTTAAAATTCTTAATGCTAATCTATTAATCACACAATACAGAAGAAATGACAGTATACAGGGATTTCTCATCTCCTATTTGGTTTGCCCACTATAAAGGTATATCATGTCCTCTAAGTATTGCTTTCTAACAAAAAAAAAATCAAGAACTTAAGCAGGATTTTATCTTACAGGTTGCTTCAGTATTTCTATAAAATGTATGTCTTTAAACATATGCACTGCTAGTTCGAAATCTACAGACACTAAAGTAGTGGTAAGTAGCAAGGTTAACTAAGATAAGTCTAAAAATCAGAATCCTTACCCTAAACCCTCGATTGAGTCTGTCTTTCATAATGCCAATAAATTCCTTGTAACTCAACTGGTCATCTCTGTCAACATCAAAAATCTTGAACACTGTGTTCACCAAATGTGCTGAAAGCTTCACGCCCGTGGCTACATACACAGCACGCTTGAACTCATCTGCGTAAAACACCAGAAAAAAGAAGTAAGAAGTGAATTTAATGGTACTTTGTGAACAGTATATTATGAAATACAAGTAAACTTTTAACCTGAGCTTTCACACTTAAATACTCAAAAAATAAGAAGTGAAAATTAGGACTGAATTTCACAGTTCTAAACCAAGTGGTTCTTAACTGATATAAAATGACACTGCTTAATTGTTGCCAGTTGTTTTACACAGAAGATAACAGTCCATATACTATACTATGTACAATAAAAAAATTAGAAAAACATATTATAATTAAACTTATGTTACATATATGGCATTTACTTACTTGACACCAAACCGAACCCAACAAATACAGCACAGAGAAAATGATACAATCCCTTGGTAAGGGCACATGAGGTAGGACCATGCTAGTGTTACTGGGTCAGACCCATGAAGAGGCTACTTGAGGAGAGCATGCAGGTCTGATCACTTTGCATATTGCTCACCTTGAACTCCCCAAGCATCACAACTGTTTTATTAAGGATTTTAATAGGTCATACTTGCCTCGTTCTTTCAGTACCCACTTACTGATTTGTTAAAAATCTGTCTGATCTGTCTTCGGACCTTGTGACACTGTTTTCTTCTACAGCCTTTGTAGAAGGCCAAGTTTCAGATGCTCACTGTGTAAAGAAATGCTTTTGTTTGCTTTAATCTGACCTCTCACTGGTGTCATTGAGTGCCTCTTAACTCCTGTATTGTAGGATTTGATGGACAACTATTCTGCGTTCAACTTGTCCACCATTTACATGACTTTGCACAATATCTCTCATGATATGACCAGGCCTTCTCCTCTGAAAGCAGGAGTCCTAGCATTTTTAGCCTTTTACTGGAAATACTAAAACCACAAACTAGGAAATACAAAACATATTTGCATTTTTGTCAACAGTTCTATATGGATATCAATGGATTTTTGTAAAAATAAAAATATTTACCTTGACCTATGGAACGACTTGCAAAATTATACATTTGCATTGCAATTGTAAAGTCTTCTAGATTGTTCAAGAATTGAAAAAATGATCTAAATTCTTCAAATGTGATGCCCTAAAAACAGGAGAACAATATACACTGTAAGAATTATCAGTAGTAATAACAACTGAATAAACAAACCTTGCAATTATTTATGTTTACTTCATATAAGAACAGATACCACACCCATTAAAAAAAAAAGAGGGGGATTTGTAGTAAAAGTCAGTAAAGCAGAGAACTGGAGTTTCTTGAGGAATGCAGTATGTCCTTCCTCTCTGCAACTGCAACAAGACAGCAATTCTCATCAGAGCAGTCGAAAATATGGTTCCATTGCTGAGGGCAACTTTTAAGAATTCCAGGTTTATTACAATACGGTATTCAATACTGAGAATAAAAAATGTAGGTTTGGATGAACATTGGAGTATGTTTTCTACTGAAAACATGCAAACCACTATTATATATGTGTGAGTGTGTTTGCTCATATAAATACATTGAATGGATTCATGAATATATGTTATGATCTACCTTAAGCCTGTATTTTAAGGTGAAATTTTTACATATCCAGATTTAGACATCCAAGTCTCTTCAGATGATACTCCAAGTACCAAGAACTGGAAGGCCTGTTCAGCTTTAAAAGAAATCTATTTCATTTTGACCAGACTTTAGAGTATCTTCTGTGAAAGTTTCACTGATAGTGTTCTTGTTAAAAGCGTTTATCTTCATTCCTTGTGATATTTCTTCTGCTCTTCTCTCATCTTAATTAGAGATCCAAAGATTTTATAAACTATCTCTAAATCAATTTTGAAAGAGACCTGAAAATGAGACTCTGAATTAAGCCAGGAGCACTGCCTATATCAAATTCCCATTGGTCTCAGCCATTCTGAACATGGAATGGCATTTTTTGTCAAACCTTGATCTCCCTGGACTCCTTTAACTATAATTCCTGGCTATTTTTCCGTTTGCTTTCATCCTTTTATCCTGTTTAAGTACTTGTCTCAGAAAATATACTTGAAGGCAATACTAAGACCTGTGAGCCCTTCTGTTCAAACTAAAACATTGATCTATGTCTGTCCTCAAACATATACATAGTCTTTATGGTATGTTGGAACACAGAAAACATACAAACGTAGGTTTGTGCCAGAGGAGAAGATGGCAGAGGCTGGATGCAAACCAGTATGAAACAGTAAAGACCCTGGAAAATGTGGACAACAGCATGATATTGCTATAATAGAAGAATTTAATAGGTCTCCACACACTTGAGATGTAAACCCCTGCTTAAATGATCCTACCTAAGCGTTACCTAAGATTCATAAACTCTTTGGAGAGCTTGGCCCATCTCCATCATGAACTGCTTTTCTCAACAAGCAGATCCTTCACAATTGGGAGGAAACTTTCATACATGCAAGTAGAACAACCTCCTTATTTAAATTTTTATCCTTATTAAAATTTTTATCCTTATTTAAATTTTTATCCAAAAATACTAAAAGCTTAGTATTATCAGCACCATCTTTTTGTTTCATTGCATTTGACACTAATAGTTTATATGTCCAAGTTCTAGTTCTTGCACTGTGTTTAGACTGAAAACTCTATTGGACTGGAATAATTCTGTCATGCATTTGTGAAATTCCTAGATCAGTGAAACTTCGTGGCAAAACAGCCATCATGGAAAACATCCACCAAAGTCTTGAGCTGACATTTTTAGGTTCACTAATCCTTAATGTGCACCAATTTGTCTGTAAAAATTCTGAATACAAAAAATAAGAGGTCAGGCTACTGCAAAAATCTTGTTTGCATGCATGACTTTTGCTTTTCCTAATAAACTGTCTCTTTCTCATCCCTCAATTTTTCTGGCTTTTACCCTTCCAATTCTCTCCCTGATCCTGCTGGTGGGGGGAGTGAGTGAACGGCTTTGTGGGGCTTGGTCAATGGCTGCGGTTAAACCATGACAAAAAAAGGAAGCTAACTTTTTTATTTATGTGGACAGATCAGATTTCACTACAGGAAAGAAAACCCTGATTAATGTACCAATGCTGCTAAAAATGCATAGACTTTCTTCAGGAGCTGATATCCGTAGCAATTCATGATGCCAGCTAAATGAATCACTGCTTGGCATCTAGTTAGTAAAAGGAGGAAAACATCCTGTGAGCAGGCAGCATGCCAGCTAAACATTTTAATGTGACTAAAATATTACAAAAGATCATCATGTCACTTTAGGGGCTTCTTCATACAGCACCATGAAAGATTAACATTGCCAGCTGTGAGAGTAGGGTCCTATTACTTTACAGACTCGACTAATTTTTCTTCTAAATGGAATCCTCTGGTTAGTACTAGTATTGCAGCATATCACTGTCATGAAGTAGAGAGCACATTTTATAATTTTCAAATTACAGTGTTATGACAAGAGTAAAAAATGTGACAACATTTTAACAACATATGAACAACACCTCCATGGCAGTAAGAGGCAAAGTCTCATTCTCAAAAGCCTGTGGCCAGCATTAAGAGATGTCACAGGGATTTCCTTCTTCCACGGTACTGACAGCACATTTACCAAGCCAATGATACAAAGTTATGAAAAAGAGCAATGTCTTCTTTCACTTAATGGAGGGATAGCATATGGCATACAGATACACGGCACCAGTCCAGTGCCAGGACATTCCCGGAACACAGCATAAAAGCAAATTTGTAACTGAGTGACAAAGCTTTCTACGTGTAAGTTTTCCTTAACTGATGGTCCCACCAGAGACCAAGAAGAGGAAATTACAGTGGAATACTTGCTATGACATTGGAAGACTTAGAGATGAACTTCAAAGAATACTTTCTTGTGTTCAAAAGAAAATGTCTGTACTTATTTTAACTTCACCTTTGACATTCACAGTATTTCTCTATACCTACAACAGTCATTACTTTTCAGTTTCCCAAGTGATACCTACATCGTTTCTATGCAAGACCTGAAGTGAGTGGCTTTGTTTTTTTAGATTTCCATCTGGAACCATGCAGTTATAGCAGTTCTGTTGCACTGTCTTGGCTCTGAATACTGAAAGCTGCACAGACCTTTTATGGCAGTTTGATCTGAGAGACCAGGAACTTGGAAAGGGTGACTGAGAAGGAACTCTGATCCCAATCTTGCTTCTTCATCTTACACCTAATCTAGTCAAAAGAGACAGCCCTGCTTTCCCAGCTATATTTAACTCTCAGTGGCCTTAACTGCTGTACAACCATAGGAAGAATCAGATAATCCAAATATCTGAACACAAAACTGTTGACTTTTTGGAGCGTGCTTCTATCAGGTCAGTTGACTGATCTTACTGTGAAGAGTGAAATTACAATGCCATTTCTCAAATAAAAAAACCCCAAACAAACTGTTCAAACTGATTTATTACTTTTCTTTGCAAGCTCTGCTGCCAATGTTATTAAAGGATATAGCTATTGAAAGAGTTAGATTTCTAGGACTGATTAATCTGATCTCATTCTGTAAACACAAACAGAAGAAGTATATCCAAAACATCCTTTGTTTGAAGGGCTACTGTTAATGGTGTCCTATAGATTATCACTGATGCATAGTTGCTACCACATTTCCCTCAGATACACTTCTGACAACATATTTGTTGTTAAACAAATCAAGGACTATCTACCTCACAACCTTTACTGTTTATATTATCATTTCTGTCTCTTCAGTCATTAAAAAACCCACACATCCAACAATAATTACAAGCAATCCACTATTAAGACTATGAAACAATGAGATAAAACATGATGTTATTTCTGACGAGATGCTACTCCAGTGGCAGTGCAAAGAACAAAGGACAGAAGGATGGCAGGGAAAGGGAAAGGGAAAGGGAAAGGGAAAGGGAAAGGGAAAGGGAAAGGGAAAGGGAAAGGGAAAGGGAAAGGGAAAGGGTTTTTTTAAATAATTCAATGCTAGAAAATTGTTCTTTATAATGTCTTATGTTTTTTGCAATTTAACCTGTATTTTTATCTTTTATCTAAACCTGAACAATATTATTAGCTAAATCCTATGGAACATAATTCTATGCTATTTATTCTTATTCTTTTTATTCAGTAAGTAATCTGAAAAACCAGGCATGCAGTTTATGAACAGAATAAAATCCTGGTGCTAAGTAATTCAGTCCAACAAAGCTATGTTTTCATCTTAATGACACTGGGACTGCATGCTGTGGTCTACTGCTGAACAATTACCTTTTCTTCAGGAATACTGCAGCGCATGTTTTCCAGGTAACTTGATGTATTCTCCACATTGGTATACCTCAAAAGAATATGGGCAAAGTCTTCCTCACTGATGGTGTTCATCCCATTGGAGTAGGAAAGGAATTCTATTTCTAGAACCTCAGTTTGCAGGTTATCCATAAATCTAAAGCACAAACATAAACATGAAGAAATTGTCATACTTTATATTTCTGCTATTCATGTCCTTAAAAGACTCGTAGAATATGAGCAAAAAAATGTTACACAAATTAGTTCTCTTTCTGCAGCACTGATGGTTAATTTGGTAAATCCCTTATCTCTACTGACGTATTTTCTAGTCAATACAACAATCTTAACACAATAATGAAATGTGCCAGTATGGATTAAAATTATTTGATAGTTACATTTCTAATCTAGTTCTAGTTTGTGTTTGCCCAATTTTCTTCTTCAGTGGGCCATGGATCTTTATTTGTATATGCTAAACTCAAAATTCCATCATGGTACTACATTAATTCCAAGAATTTATTCCCATGTAGTTACTTAGCGTTTGCTATTTAACCTTACCTTTGTAACAAGCCAAGAATGATGAGTGCTTGCAATCTTTCAATCTAACCCTTTTTTAAAAATACTTCACTGTTCTTATGATACTTCTATAAACTCTACTCAAGTTAACAACCCATTTAGTACATTCTGGACACCAAATATAGAAACAGCTACCTATAAAAAGGAAATGTAACTTCCCTGATTCGGTGTGATGCCCTAGTCCTACAACCAGGGGAGAAATTAGCTCCCTGGTCACAGTAGTGCACTGGGAGCTCAAGTTCAGCTGATGGTCAACTACAATCTGTAGCATTCTAACAAGATGCCGTTTGAAAAACTACCTTCTTTGCTGCTTCCTACTTTGAACTTCCATCACGATTTCACTTAATGATACAGCTTCTTTATTATGTAAAATACTGAATACTTTTCAGGACTCTTCATTTAAGGCAAAATATTTTGCAAATTTCTGATTGATTGGAATACACAGCTAAGTGATAATGATAAAGACAATAGGTATCGGGAGTATCTACTGAGGAAGAAATAACTAAACATTGTATCTCTTTCAGTTATACAGAAGCATACAGTTTTATGGTTCTGTTTTTATGGCATTCTCCCTGTATTTTAAAATTCTGTATTTACTGGCACTACAACTAAGCCAATAGCCAACTGTTTTTTAAAGCACTGACAAACAGTCATAAAAGATATAAATAATTCAAAATCAAGAAAGAAGTTCCTACCTCCCAATTAGGACAGGGCTGGGGTACAACCCTTCCACCCCAACCTAACTAAGCACACAAGTGCTAACAAAATTTGAAAATGCATCAGCATTGGAAGAGGACTTTTTATTTTTGGGCCACTTATTGTTTTATTTTGCTCTTTGTGTATATAACGCACACAAAGGGAACATAAACTACATAAACATACCTGCATAAGCTATGTGTATAGTAATATAATACATATTAATTAGAACAACTATACAAATATTTTTTAGAGGAATTAATAAAGTTGAGACTCACCTGTAAAAGTCTTCAAAGTTCAGTTCAGCTTTTCCTTTCTTGCCAAAAAAGTGTACAAGCAGCGTAGTATCTGACAGTGAACTTGAAATATCATCAGCACGCTTAAATATTAGAACAAAAAAAATTAAAGGCCACAATTGGATCAGATACAGAAGTATAATCTGAGAATGCTTATCATCATAATAGACTTTTCTATTAAAAGTTTGTGTTTTATGTTCATATTTGTAAAAAAGATTTTAGTATTAAAATCTGTTACATTAATTTTGCCATGCATTTTCCACACAAAAATAGCACTAGCTGTTAATTGCATTTAGTAGAAAATAGTTAAACCAACAAAATGATGTAATGGAAGCTGCAATGAAGGGGGAAAAGGCAAGAAAAATAAAACAGAAACTCGTGAGAAAAAAAAAAAATCCTTGTCAGTTAAGGTAAACCATAAACGTAAGTCCCTCTGTACACAATCTCCTTTCCCTTCTACTATGAAACTACAAAGCAATTTAAGGACATTAGTTCATATAATATTATTTTATATTTCAAAAAGTAAGTATGGGATTGTGTTTCAAAACCACATTAGTTAAGTGTACTTTACATGATTCTTTTCTGTAAGTAGCAGATAACTACAGTTTAAATGTTACTGCCCAAAAACATTTAAAACACCAGAATTGTAAAAGATTTTGAAATAATGAAGCAATATTTGGATTACTTCTCTTAAGAATGTTCCTCATCTACTGGGTTGTGGTCTCTGCATAGGATTGGAATCTCTGAATATGCATTAATACTTTTTCCTTAATAAATAACAAAAGACTTTGAAGGCCAGAATTAGAAGAAAAAGCCAACTATTTTTGACCATTTTTAATAGCAAAAGTTGCAAAAAGGAGTCCAAACAGAAGTAACTATCATCGTGTATAGTGATTGCATAACACTACACTTTTTTTACTACATATTCTTCACCCTTAACTATTGTGTATAGGCATTGATTTTACTTATTTTAAAAAGAAGCTCTTGATACACTGAAGAGCTAGAAGAATAATTCAGTAATATGAGGCTCTTGAATAAGCCACCGTAGTCCTACGTGACACTGTCCTCCTGGCATTAACATGCTTCTGCCAACATCTGAAATTTAAAAAGTAATATATTTAGTCTCCTTACTGTACCTGCTTAGGGATTACCTCCTGTCTGAGCTCTCATTTTTCTTACAAAGACCTTATGAAAAGCAAAGAGTAGGAGAGCAGTCTCTGCTCTTCCTAGGCAAGCCACCACCCATAAGGAAGTTTACCTGCTGACTCTAGTGTTACAGTACAAAACAAGGCACAGTACAGAAATCTATCAAATATCTGGGAGATTTAATAGTACTAATTTATTAACATAATGATAGATTATAAACCTGTAGGATCTACTGTAAGTATAGAAAACTGTTTATACAGCTCTATAAATATCTACATGTATAAACCTGCAAGCCACACTCAGAGTCCTTGAAGTCTGACTCTGCTTCTTCACTGAAGAGGCTATAAATTTGTAACAGATAGAGAAACTCTAAGTGAAGAAACCAGGAAAAAATTTTGAACAATATGCAATAGTTCAACATCCTGATAGACTGTGTACCATGAAAAAGCATTTCATATCTACATTCTCCAAAATATATTATTTTCAAATTTACATACTGATTTGTGAAAAATGTAAAATGCAATATTCATTAAGAGTATTTGTGTATCAACAACAAGGGAAAACACAAGGCAGTAACAACACAAATCCCTTCCTTTCAACATACAATCTAAAGAAATGAGAGAGACTTTTCTGTTCTTTAGTATAATCAGTTTAGGATTCTCAAGATTGAATTTCATGTACTCTAGCTTCCTCTTTATTCTCATCTTCTTCTCCAGGGAGAAATAAGATGACATAGTGTATATAGAGGTAGAGATATTTCATGCCCTTCAATTAAGACAGCTCTGCTCTTCAAGTGAGCAAACTAATTCAGAAAAGTAATCACTATTTGTCTTTTAATATTGTTATCCTCCACTACAGGACACAATATACTGAAACTCAGATACCCTGATTTCTTATGTCTTTTAAGCAATTAAATCCCTAAGCACATTCAAACAATTTCCCTCAAGTATACTGAAAAGATATCAAATGTTAAATTACAGCCTTTCATCTTGCAAACACATTTCAAAACCTTAGACTTAGGTTGCATTCACCCATATCTAAAGAACTGTTTAAAAAAACCCCCCACAATCTGTAAGTCTTTTCACAATTCCCACTTGGTTGGCCTCACTAAATGAAAAAACCCCAAACAAAAACCTTACTACAGAAACTCAACCCAATATGCTTCTCTGCAGAACTGCAGGCAACTGAAAACTATTCCTGTGCTCCTTCTGCACTGATAGCATTAAATAAATTCTCTCTCTCATGCAGTAAAGGATAAAATCAGAAGCCTCAATCATTTAATCCTATAATTTATTTTTTGTAATAAAATTAATTTTATTTATTTATTCTAGATCAGTAAAAATTAAATGACCCCACCTATTTCCAGGTATACAAATGTGAGCCTCAATTTTGATCTAATATATTTTGCAGTCATTTAAATGAGAATAAAATCCTGCTCATTTCTCTTTACCTTTACATTAACTGGAATACAAATGCAAGCAAAGAGACAAACCGAAGACAAGTGTTTCAATCACCTCATTGCCTTGCTGCATAATAGCAGTAGCTTTTCTTTTCAATTTTCTAACTTGAAGTGCACAAAGTCTATTTATTTTGTATTCTGCAAAATTCATTTCAAGTTCTTAATAAACAAGGGCTGGCTAAAAGCAGGTAATGCTTATGAGCATTGATTCCACTTTTACCAACATGTTCCAATAATTAAGTAGGTATATTATGATTTGATTTAGTAAGAGCTTTCTTAATGTTAATTCTTGATTTTTCCAACAGTGATAACCAACCTACTAATTTCCAGTTTCACTTAGTAATTTAAGAATTAACCCAAAAACTGAATTTAGTGATAACTACCATATTCCAACAGGACAGTGTAATGGCTAAATTAGTAAGAACAGAAACAACTATTAAACAGAAACAACATTATACACTGTCCGAGAAAGAAACTAGTATTGATAAATAACTTTTCTCTCCAAAGAGACCTTTTGATTCCCATAGCAACAAATCTTATTTACTCTCCTTTTCAACTTACATATAGCCTTCTCAAAAGCCTATAAAACAACACAGACCCCAGGGTCACCTTGCTTTATGCCACTTTCTTACTACAAATAGCTACAATATTATTTAGATGCAAGAGCACTTGGGAGAGATAAGAATAGGGATGAAAGCCAGCTGGCCCAAACCAAGCAAGATAAAAATAATTATGGTGGGAAGTGGGAAATTGTCAGTGGAGAAAATACAGAACAGGATTTTTGTTCATGAAATGATTTAAAAGTGAGCAGACAGGCTTTTTATACACTTTACAGAGAATTTAAATCACTGCTGAGTATAGCTGCTTATTAAGCTTCCTCTACATTGTAGTTACAGATATTAGTCTGAGGCACAGGATATTAAAAAACCTCTCTCTCTTCAAATTAAACACGTGTAGGGATTACCAAACTGAAGTCCACCTATACTTGGGACTGAATTCATGCCAGCTAACTGTACATTAAGATGACATTTCATTCAGAAAACTCAATGCCCCAAGCTTCTTAAATAATCAATGAAATGAGAAGCCTTCTCTCCCCTCTATGTCTCCTTATCTGACTAGGTAAGAGCACTGATATTCTGGGCTTTAAAATTCAGTGGAATAAATTAGGATTAACAACTGGATTAAAAATTCAGAAGCTCATCAATGTAGAAGCAAGGGAAGATAGGCTGGGTATACTGCTTTATTGCAAGATTGATATGTACATGTTGTTACTATGGATATTGCTATAAATATTGTTATTCAACTCAGTTCTGTAACACTAAATTTTGTTTTGTTCAAGGGCAAATGAACACAAACTCAGAGAAATACAGAAAAGGTCTATTTAATACCTGGGAAATGTAGGTTCTACCTTAAGAGAAAAATCTAATACCTTATTTTGTTTGGCCCATAATTAAAATAATTTAAAACTGAAGGCTATGACTGCATTTATAAACACTACCATGAGTAAGAAGGTTATCACTAAAGAAGAAAAAGCCCTATGAAAATTAAGGAACAACAGACTGGTATAAAGAGAATAGGAGTAAATTTAGCATGGAAATTAAAAATAAGTCAATCAAAGTCCTCAGGTTATTCAATGGCTTCTGCAGAGGAACAGCAGGGACAAAACACTAATTAATTTTAATATGAAGCACACATTGCTTACAAACCAAGGGAAAAGACCGTTTTACTCTGGAAGCCAGTTTCAGTTCCTTGTTCTTTCCTCAATATGATCCTGCTTAGGAAACATGGAACTCTGAGACCAGAGTCAGTGGGCAGTTTCTGTATGTCCTTTAATGCCGCAACCAGCAGAGCAATCACTCTCAGTGTATGGAGCACAGAAAAGCCTAAATGATCTAGTCTTCTGACCCTCTGAAATGATCAATACAAAGAAATATACTGCTCAATTATCTAGAAGCAGATCATGAAGCATTAATTATTAGACCTTAAAGCACTACGGAAATTAATTTGAGAGCTCAGTGGTATTTCTAGACCTCCAAAATGATCGTGTAATATTAAAAATGACAGACCAATGTTTTGGTTAGCTTAAAACATTCCTGGTTTTCTCCAATAATTAAAACAATCTTTGCATTATACTTTTTATGAAGATAGGCTCTGATAATAAAAAGCACATTAAGAATACATAGATTAAAAGATTAAAGGGCTACAACTCTAATTTAAGTTCTCGTATTACTGGACCAAGCCTAAATGGCAAAGGTTTCCTGAATTACTTCTCTTACTGTGAAATGCCATCACTGTTAGTGTTAGAAAATACTTCCTACAGTGAGGAGTGAAGAGGACTACATCTCCCACTCCCACCTCTTTCAGAAGGTAACTTTGCTTTTTCTTGAAATCGACAACCTTCAATTATCACACTGCACAGAACCAAATGCATCTGATCTGAGAACTTTCAGGTTTAAAACAAAAAAATAATTAAAAGGAAAAGAAGAAACAAGGTTCATAAAATAGGAAAACAATCAGAACAGGATAAATAAAATACCAGTCTGTTTATGGACCGGAGACCAGAGAGGTTGTTTTATACCTCCGCAAGGTCTGAAAAGAGTGCTTGGCTTGTGCTACGTCTCAAAGTATCCCAATAGCTCCTGGGGACAAGGTCCTCTCCTTCTGTTTTAACAACCTGCAGTTTCAAGAAGCACAATTGTTTGAAAAACAAAGAACAATAGAACAACCATTTATAAACTTGCAAATCTTTTCTAACTGATCTTCAAAAGCAGGGCTTGGTTCTCTTGCTTCTAAACAGTGAAATTTTAGCCAGTTACATGACACTTTGTCAATGAAAGGAACACTGGTCTATTACAGCTATTTGCTTAATGTTCTTGGCTGCACCAAAAGTATCACCACACTCCACCTTCCCAAACAAAATCAATTTGCGAAAGTGTAAGGTGAAAATATTTACTAAGAGTACATATCAAAATGACCACTTAAACTCAGCATTTTGCCACTGTTATTTCTATCAATTCTATTTGCCAAAAAATATTAATTTATATACTTATGTAATTCATTTTTTCATTTGTCGAAATATAAATATCACCATAAAAATAGTTATATAAATTGAATTTCATCTAATACTTATGATGACATCATTGCACCACCAAAGAAAAGCAAAAAGCAAGCCTAGTAAGTTCAACTTCAACTGTAACATACTTATCAGGAAAACTATGTACGTCTGATGATCAAACTTACCTTGTCATGTGAATGAACACCTCATTCTTTCATCCATACAATTCTGTAATTATCTATTTTAAGTATTCACTGAATTTGTTTTCTTACTGGAGTTACTTTAGTCAATTGAATTAGTACTTCTGGGCGTGCACATTTTATTTTCATTACATGCATCACATCATAGTTATCATGTTCTGGTTGGCATTTGGCCAGTGAAAGCACTCATGCAGTACATGCCAAAGCAGTCTTAGACACAAATGCAGTATGCACCAGAACATGACTTGAAAGAATTAACCTATGCAGATGAAAGTACCTAAAATGTTTAGCCCATTTAAAAACATCACCATATGCTTTCTATGCCCTGTGGTCCTCAACACTTCTAAAAAAATTAGAACTTATTTGTAGGATGAAGTGAGATGGGCCTCATGCATGAAACAGCATGTTGGACTATCCCAGACATTTTAGGGTTGCATCTCCTTGGAACCTGGGTATCTTCAACTCCTCAGCACATCAAGGGAAACAAAAGGCTGTTACGCTTCTTGTTTCAGTAGGAGAAATAGAACTCCAAAGTATCAATTTTCAGGGATGAGGGATTTTTTGGATTCCTATACACCTGAGTCTCCTTTGCATGGAGATCTCCATTCAGATAGTCGGAGCACAAAAAATATGGCACACACCTGAGCATTATCTTGATGAAGTGCTTGAACATGGCTGGAGTCCAGAAGGAGATTTTTTCACTAAACCTGAAAATTACATGAGTAGAATACCTAACTAGTTTGGTTTCAGTTTGAAACAGGAGGTAGCATAGGAATATGGCAATCACTGTCCAGCAAGCTTTGCTGCAGTAAAGCCTGATCAAATCATAAGGCCTTGCATATTCTACTACATTTTTCTCACAACATTGCAGTATGCAAATCACGTCAACTGCACATTTTAATTCAAGACTTCCTTCCTGCATATTGCTCAAATTATAGGTGCCAACTTCACAATAAATAAATCTGTGCATTTCTATGAATAATCATATAAAGAAACAAATTTTAAAATTGGAATTTCACTAGCCATCCAATTCTCCTGGATTCCATCCCTTCACTTTGAATATCACAATTATGCCACAACTAGATTAATTCTTCTATTTAAACATCAGTCTGTTTTTTTAAAACCTGTTTTACTTCTGCCATGATCCAGAGATTAATCAGGTCATGATGAAGACATTAAAAACCTCAGAACAACTCTTGCTGCTTCTCTTTCCCACCCCTCAGAAATGACTGAAAAGAAGTTTACTGTCACCTAAGTAATACAAGGTTTATTTTCTGTAAAATCCTTTCCTAGTTCAGCACTGGAAGTTCTTATGTATTTGTTCTGTAAGTGAAGCATAAAAATAGGAAAGCTCTCTTCAGGTTTCTTTTTTGGGGGGAACGAAGATGTGAAGGATTTAATTGACTAATTATTCACACTATACACAAGGTAACAAAGATGGATCAAATGACTCATGCAGGATGACTTAATTTACACACATTAATTAAAAATATGTCTATAATTTATTGAAATGTATTTGTACTTTCCCTTAAGAATACTGTTTCCTCCGTTTTATATAGAGAGTAACCTTTCCTCCTGATAGGCTTGCATGTTCAGAATGCATGCAACAATCTTTTATGCAAGTCAAGATTTCTCACATTTCTACTCATTAGCAGAAATAATTTACTTGATGAAAAAGATAAATACAATAAATTTTCTCATAGCATATTATTTCATCTCACTGGTGAAGACTGCATCAATTGAAAATAATTAGAGTACATACACTGTTAGTAGAAGTGTGATATCCATAAAGTTGAAGACGCTGACATAGGCCAAGCCAAGTATCACATGTCAGAATGAAGACAAAAGAAGGGGGGAAAAAGACAACAGAATACGTTAAGACAAGCAAACCTTTACCTTATATATTATTAGTTTTTTGTTTATTTGCTTTCAAAATGACAGTGAACAAAAAAATGGTTTATTTTCCATCTTATTCTTGAAATTTTCGAAAGTACAGATTTTTAGAGATTACCCTCAGGCCTTATGTGCCATGTTGCAATCTTTAAGTTTCCGAAAGTTCTTCCTTTAGGTGAAAGTTTCCGTTGTTCAAAAAAATGTCTATGAGAGATTCAACCACTGACCTACAGTTTTGAAAAGCTGAGCAGGATAGGTCTCTCTCGGTGGGAGGGAAGAAAAAAACCCGTTTCTTTTTTCTCAAGGGAGGTTTAAAAAGTATTAATTCTTGAAAATGATTCTTCCTGTGGTTTCAGGGACAAAGAACTGAGACCAAGCATTGATGTTGGCAAAAGTATAATGGACACTATGAGAAGCTCTGCTTATATGTCAAAGTTTTTCTTATAATAAGTTTTTTCCATATATATGCAAATTGCAAAAGAGCATGGGGTTTTTTTTCTGCTGTGGGCTTGACAGAGATTTGTCCCTGATACCCACTTTTCCAACAGTAAAATATGTATTTGCTGCCATCCTTCAGAAAAACCACCAGAGACTCATTTATTTCTGACTTACCTTTCTTATGAAATGCAAATTTATCATTATGTGAGTACCCAAAATTCCATGAAAATCTCTTCAGATTATTATATTTTGCATTGGTCAAAAGCATAATTGAGTAAGAAATTATATTTGAATATAAAATCTAAAGTTTGGTTGTAACATTTCATAATCTATTTTAAAGCTACTATGTTGATAACAAGCATCAGGATCAGTAGGTCTACATAAACAGCTTCAGTTAGTTCTGAAAGCAAGTGTATAGCTTGGTCTTCCCACTGAGACCTCTCACTGTTACAGGCAGTAACACTGGGTCATTACTATTCACTTTTCCCTAGAGTTCTAAACTCCAAGTGGGATCAATGCTACTGTCATAACATGTACTACAGTATTTAAACACTATTTTTTCCCTTTATATAAACCACTTACTCTTTTTTTTTTCCCAGTAACTGCAGTTTAGGCTAAATATTGCTTTGTTCTACATATAAAGTTACGCATATTCTTTTAACAATATGAATTTAGTGTTTAAAAAAAGTGATCAGTGAAATATATACACACATAATTTTTTCCTACATCAAAAAAAGCAAACAAACTACCAGATGCAACTTTTCTGATTTTACTTACCAGCATTGCACGTTTTTCTTCATCTCCTCTTTTTTCTCTCTTCTCATTCTTTTTCCTGAAGATCTCTTGGAGCTAAAAACCAAATCATTTTGTTCATATTTAGTGTTCAGCCTGTTTTCACATGCAAAACAATATCCTTCATCATAAGGAACATTAAAAACAGTATTAAAATGAAGTTCTTTACTGAAATATCAGAGTTTCAATGATGCTTTATTGTTCATACTTATGCCTTCATGTTCCTTCCATGACTTAAACTGCGGCACAGACAGGGAAAAAGGAAATATTTTTTTCCACAGAATAAGGGTAACAATTCTACTGGGGAGCACAATACTAAGAACATCCTATTTAGCCAATCTGGCCAACATGAAAAGGGGAAGTTCCACCCTTTTCATCACCTCAAGGCACATCCTTTCTTGTCAGGTTCTAATTAGTATCTGTGTGGTTATGTAGTCAGCTGGATCAATCTTTTTTTCATATTAGTTTCCAACCTGATCAGTTCTTACTCCTGCTGGCACAAGGGAGGGGTAGAAACACCTGGTTGGGGTGAAACATTCCCCTTCAGCAGCAACAAACTACAACTCAAGAGTAATTTATCAAGTACCCTTTCTTTTCAAGTCTGTTCAAAGAATACCTTCAGGTCTTGCAAAATACCCCTTTCACAACTATCTCAACATGAAGAGCTTTAAACACGACTTCTGAGAAAACCTCAAATACAATCTTTCGAACGTACAGATTCTTAAGCATATTTATTTTTGTGAAGTCTTCAGACTAAGAACTGGATTGTACTTATCTTTCTTTGCAAGTTCCTGTTTTATTTAGATATTTTTATTTATGGTAATATCAATTAATGTTTCCAAGCCATCAGAAAAAGGTGTCACAGTGTTTAGCAAGAGAGAGCAGTATTAACTATGATACCAACTAGATCTCTATCAGAGCTTCAGCTTTTAAAAAACCGAATGTGAAAATACTGTGCTGTCACACGTAGCATTTGTTATCCTCTAAGTGGGCTGGAAAAGGAATAAACACTGATATGAGAAATTTGTCCTATCTAGAATATGGTATTTTCAGAAGCAAACACCTTGGCATACAGACACAATTGTGGCAGTCCTTTCAAAGGCCCAATTTTACCTACCAGAAGCCTGCTAAAACCTGATACTGTAATGGCATGTACACAGAGCTCCACAAGGATTGGAATGTGAAACAAAGTGTGTGTGATAAATTTTGGAAGGAAATTTTCCAAACTAAATTTCAGGATATCATTATTTCAGAGAAGGGAGATGACTAAGACAAAGGGATCTGTAAGCTTTACTGCAGTGAAATGAAGAATCCAGTGTTTAGTGATAAAGTAGCAAACGCATTTACAAACACATTTTATGAATTTCCAAAATTGACTACTGAATTCTGGAATTTCCTGTAAGGCAAATACAGACCAGAGCATTTTGTGAGCCACAATACCTATTTTTGAGTATGGGATCAATTTAAAGACCTTGGTATATTTTTTCTAATTTTTTTTTGCAAACCTACAGGCACAAGTTACTGTAACTTATGCTGACAAGGAAAGTCATTATAGGATAGAGCACTACACAGTTTGCAACCCTGAACAATACAAAGAAAAAAGTTACATGAACAGAGAGAAATAGAAAGAAAATCCCTTGTGAAAAGTGAAGTGACAAGCCATCAAGCAGGAGAGAAGAGTGGCAGTAATTGAAAAACCAAAAAAGATCAGTAAAAAGCAAGGCATCCTTGGATTTATTTCCCCTGCCACACAGGCAAAAGGAGTAGGATTCTGTTGCATGCATTATGAAAGCACTTGCTAAACTTCTGGAAATGGATCTTTTGTTCAGAAGGAGTGCTATAGGATACCAGTGAGTAAAAAAGTGAATGCAAAAAGGGTCTAGGAGTACTTTCATAGGAACATTATTTGAAACAGGATAATGAGTTTGACTGCTGAAGGCAGCAAAAACAAGATCTCCAGTAACAAGGCAACACAATCCTTCTGTTCCCTGACCTCACCCCTGTGACATAAGCAAAGAGGAAAGCACAAACACCATGGAATTCGTTTACAAAAAAATACAGCTGTTATCAGAAAAATTAAGTATTTCTCAACTCTTCACTACACATACGTTTTCCTCGAGAATCACATAACACGTGATCCCTAAACAAAGCTCTTTAAAGTCTCTTTATTTGCAAAACCGAATAGCATTTACTACCAATTTTGTGAGAGCTGCCTGTAATTAATGGATAAATACTTTGCAGATGTTGGGGTAGTTCAAATGGCAACTTTTGAACAGTCTCCTGCTTCCAGGCACACAGGATATGATATATCATATTCAAGCAAGGTGAGTAAAGATGCCAAATGTATATTCTGGGGCCAGTTCTATCACAGCTGCAGTACCACTGAATCAACATCTATTTTCGTATTTACTTTTATTACATAAAAATCGATCTATTTTAGTTCTTTTCACTTCAGATCTAACATTCTGACTTAAGGGTTCTGACCTAATTTTTGAAGGATCACTGACACCTAATGAAGCAGAGTTGCACTCAAGTTTAATCTATACAAATTTGTTAAATACAATCATAGGTGGAAGACAGTATATCTAATGCTTGAAAAATTTTACTTTCTTTGTTTTATCCACCAAGTCTGCTAACAGAAGAAGAAGGAGAAACTTTAACCAGGGATCGTGACAGAGAACAAATACATAGCAGGACATGAAGAGGACTATAAAAGCAAACTTAGAAAGAAAGATGCCATACCCATCGTTAAATATTGTCCTTGCTTCCCATTTTACATGCTTATTTTATTTCATTTTTAGCATCAGCTTCTGAAAGACAAAGCCTCTTGCTTCAATTTCCTTCCATTTAGCTGTAGTAATGGAAGCCCTTTTTTCTTTTAAGAACAAACTTGTCAGTCTATTCCACCACATTCTGTTTAATTGAATCACGAAAGATACTTGCTTTTTTTTTCTTCTTCTTCCTCTATTTTCCTTTTGTTAATTAATCCAATGTTTGCTCCTCCAACTGGAGGAGATGCTTATTAAGAATTAGCACATACAAAGACGTGTACATTCAGTAACAGAATACAGAAAAATGACCAGCACGCCACCATTTGCAAGTGGTGTCACTTTCCAAAATAAATTTGGAATTTAAGCAGACACCTGTTCTGCTTAAGCAATGTCACCAGAACAAGGCCCCAGACCCCAGATCTCACCTCCCTGAAAAGGAGAATTGAGGGAAGTTCAGTATATAGAGAAGAGCTTCTTCCATATTTCTATTTTCTTAAGGTTGGCATAGTTTATTTGAATCAATTAAGAAACCACACACAGGAAATAAGGGTGTCTTTATTTTAAATAAATTGGGCTCTGACACTTAATACATTCCATATGTGTTTCATTCTTTGTATTTTGTTCCATCTTTTTCAGTAAGGCACTGGGCTTTTTCTCACGTGTACTTACTGTATTTATTTATAAGATCGACTACACAAAAATACATGAAGATAAAATGTATGTCTTTTACACAATTACCTTTTGTTAACCACCTGATTCAATTGTCATAATTGTTTTATTATATTAATCGTCTGTTCAGTATAAAATGAAGGCCTTGTGTAGTCTTCAGAAAGCTTGTCTACACCACTAACCACAAAATTTTAAATGTTAATTTCTAAAGAAATGTCAAAACCGAAGTTCACAACTATAACTGAGTGCTTCAGTGTAATCCCAGACAGCTGCTGCCTATGGACACTAACAATTTAGAGATCTCTGGTTTATGGTGCACTTTTTTTAACATAAAGCCACATAGTCACTGTAAACTCAGAAGCCCTAACTTCGAGTCGTCAATTTTCTGCATTTCCCCCTTTTTTTTAAATGATGGATCACTGACATTAATTTGGAATAGCATTAATTATTCCTCCCATTTCTTCTGAAATCAGAAAATAAATTAAATGAATATAAATCGCAAATAGCCCTCTTGTTAGTGCAAAGATCATTCTCCTGAACTTGGTGGATCCTACTACCTGAAAATTTATGAAGTATTCAAACTTTAAGATGCAATTGTCAGATTTATCATGATAAAAAGGAATATATAGTGGATTATTTAAGATTTTCAAAGATTTTCCCTCAAGTGCCAAATTAGTCTTCATTTTCAAATTTCAACATGTGAATTTTTCTTTCAAAGTCTGGGCTTTTTAGAACTGTTTAAATTTCTAATCCCCCAAAAATAAACTCTTCTTAAATAATTAAGATGAATTTACAGAACTGCTTTTTCCAAGCCATAAACAAAGTAAAGCTCTAATTCGAAAAATAGTGTCATTCAAATTAGTAATGTAGCAAAACCTTGGATGCAACCAAACTACCACCAAGATATCTACTTCTAGATATCCTGCCACCTGTTCCAAAGCACAGGGAAATCATTCAGGTCAAAGCCAATTTCACTTTTAGGAATATTCTCCTTAAAAAGAACTCACTGAACCCCAGCTTAGGAAATTCCTTCAGCATATGGATTTATGGGCTGAACTACATATATGCACGGCATGTTTTATTTCATTACAAATCTTGTCCAAAACAGATGATAGTGCCACATTATGTAAGTCAATTATTTTCAGGTCACTTGTGATTATCAGCAGAATGAATGGCAAACTGAGGTGGTCTCCCAGCAAAAGATTCTTTTACAAGTCCTTTCATCATTAGAGCAATTCAATAACTCTCCTAACCATTAAAACATTTCCACTACTTTAATAGCCTAACTGTCTGTGACAACATCAGCAATTAAAAAGATCTGGAATAAAAATTAGAATTAAGCTTCAAAAATAATTACATACAACACTCCTGTGCCCTCTAAGAAGGAGCTTCTATTTTCAGTTTACATCATAATAACTATTAATATTAAATAAGGCAAATAAACAACTACATTCAGTAAAGAATAGCTAATAGCGTAGATAGTATTCTCATGACCACTGACACCATTAATTTCAAGATTACATCAAAAACTGCAAATATACATACCACTAAGAATTCCTTTTTGTCCACCATTTCATTGCCATCAGTATCAAACATGTTGAAAGCAATTCTAAAACCCGCATGTGGCTCTGCCAAAAAAACGCCAAACATTCAATTATTTATTTCCTTGAAAAGAAAGGAAGTGCAATACTCAAAGAAATTATTTGGTGTCCCTGCATAAAAGCCAGACCCCCCACTAATTTAAGTCAGGATATTTGTGTACACAGTAAATGCAAATCATAACATCTGTAAAACAGTATAACCAATGTTATTCCAACAGAAGGCATGCTCGCAAAAGTAGAAATGGAACACGAAATATCCAAGAATAATATCTCATAAAAGAATGCTAGTTAATAGTAGAGTCCATTTTATGTTACAAACACAGATATGTAGAAAAGAAATTTTCTAAGAAAACACAGTGGTCTAAAAGACACTTCAAAAGATTTTGAAAAAAGATACAGGATGCAACTTCTGGTCAAAATAAATGTTATGCTGAAAGACATCCAGCATTTTCTTGTTTACATGCTTAGAGCCATTTGAATTTGAGATCAGATTAGAATTTTAAATTATTTCTGAAACATGGCAACTTTGAAGGTAACTGTAAGTAAAGCCTTTAGGCAAAATTTTGGGGATACCCAGTGATTTGCAGTATGAATGAATTATGGCTAGAAGTTCATTCAGATAACAAAGAAATAATGGACGAATATCCATTGATCCCATAGTGGAAGATACTTATGGTTCAGGGTCAAGTTCCAACTCTGATTCATAATAGGAACCCAGTTGATGTCCAAAAAAAACCCCCACTAATGAATCCAATAGAAATTGTTTAATTACATACAAGTGAAAGACAAGTAAAATCCTTTGCTTCTTCCCAGAAAGCTCCTCTTAAATATGAAAAAAAAAAGTCTGTATCAGGCTTATTTTACTCTAAGTTATTCTACTTCAGTTTAATGGGTGATAGAAGAATAACTATTCAATTTTGTTAGTGTTTTCTGACATAAATACTTTATATTTTACCATTGACTCTTTAATGTTACCCATTACGCACTAATTGGTGAAACAAACCAGTAATAATGTGTATATTTCTCTTCTCCCTATATCCATTGTCCCTCATGAATTTCAGCAAATTTAGGTACAAATTTTGTAGGAATTTCAAACAAGAAAATAAATTTAAACTCTTGACTGGGGTTTAGCTGGAGCGTATGGCACAGCTTCCTCAACAGTCACTAAAAGGTATTCTAGATAATAATGCATTTAAATAAAGCATTTATTAAAGCATTTATTTACACAAGATTCCAGAAGGGCAAAAGACGTTCAGATGGACATAGAGATGTATGGTGTATATGAAGGGAGGGGAATTGTAATTTAACACACAACACATTCAGAGCTTTGAAACTCTAAGGAATCTTTTAGACTTTTTGTCCAAAAATACTTACTTGTTAAAATACATAAGAGGAATAAATATTCTGTGTAAGATATCACACCTGAAGACAAAAAACCAAAAGAAAGTTATGCCATGTTAGTTTCACCTTGTCTTCGCATCCTAAACTTGAAAACACTAAATCTATATATAAGGAGAATTTTTGTACATGTGCATATGTATATACATACTTGTATGCATGTAACTATTCAACCTGGTCAGTAAGTTATTTGTCTACAATATTAATCTATAGTTTGGGGCTTTTGTTTGAGGGTTTGCATTTTAGTATTTCAGGGAAGGAGTACATTAAACATGGCAAATAAAACAATAGTCAATGGAGCATGGCTCATTAAACAAAAACTGGCTAGACTCTTAAAAGCTAATATACATTATTTATTCAATTTTCTTTCCAAAAACCCCACCAGTAATTAATGATAACACTCTTTAACCGTATGAAAACATTTATTTTGAGAACATTAATAGGGCTTCCTCCTGATACACACCATTTGAACATAATTCTTGACTTTAATAGATGCTTTGTAAATGCATGTGTTGTATTACCTTAAAACTGATCTCATGTTTTTTGCAAGATTACAAAAGGGAACCACACTGTGGAATGGCACTTCCTTTTCTCTTCAGAAATGATTAAGGCAAAATTCAAATTAGAGCTGAAGTCAGTACCCAAAGAGTGTGTCTGGTACCCTAAGTTGTACTTCTGCCTTTCTAGCTCTGGAGTAAGGGGTAAAGAGACAACCTTGCAGAATGTCCAGAGCAGCAACGAGGAGAAGCATCTCATAGTTCAGTAAGAACTGAAAACAACGGCCTGCAGCGCTCCCAAAAGCCCTTAGCTCCAACAATCTTTGAGGCTCAACTGGGAAAACTTGTTCCTGATTTCTAACAAATTGGTTTTGTCTGTCCTCCAAAACCAGAAGTGTTAAGTCAATCCACAATATTAGATTATTTCAAAAGTGTGGAAAAAAAAAATAGTATTTAGATGCCTGAGAGTAAAGATGTCTATCAGCTGAGATTTTCAAAAGTTGCTGGCTGTCTCCTTGATTTCAGTCCAAGTCAGGTGCAAAAGTTTTTCCAAAAACAGCCACATCTTTGGATGTTTAAACATCTTTTAAAATCTGACTTAACTGAATATGTGACAAACTATGTAAACAGTCATCTGATTTTTTTTTGCACTGAAAAACCTGTACAATTAAAACTCAAAACATTGTATCATTCATGTGGATTTTACTTCCATATCCCATCTTTTGATCCAAGAGCAAATTTAAATCTTCAGAACCAGGGTTTTATTACTGCTAGTAGATCTACTTAGGAAAGTTACTAAGAATTTTTTAATACCACCTACTCTTTTCCTCAATTTACACATTACTGAAGATTAGAAATGATTAAATACAGGCATTTAAGTAACACATGCTCTATGCTTTATCTTCTTGATTCTATACAGCAGCTTGCAGAAATTAAGTTTTCAAAGGCCTGCTTGAATCTGTTTGGACAAGCACCTATCAAGAAATCAGATACCTCAAAGGTTCACATTCAGTGATGGAAAACATTCTTTAATAGCCAGTCAATAAATGTAAATATGTATTTTTAGTTTCTTGATGGCACCTTCTTTGTTGTAAAACAGGAAGAAAGTGCAATTGTCAGGTAGTCCATCACAGGTATGAAGAAGGCAATATAAACGGCCTTGAAAGCCTTCTCTCCTTTTGTTTGTACTGGCATATTGTAGCTGCAGACAGTTCTGGTTGATTGCTCTGAGTGTTATGGGAGAGAGGCTCTGAAATGATGATTGAAAGGACAGAAAAACTTACACTAAGACCAGAATGAACAGCAGGAGGGCACTCAAGGGTAAAACATAATAAAAACTTAAGGTCAATGGGCATAAATCTGAGTGCCTCAGCTGAATTACATAAATCCATGGCAAAATAAATGGACATAGGCTTTTGCTACTTGCTTCATATGTGCATGTTTAAAAAAAAAATGAGTAAGAAACAAAAAAATAAAGACTAAACTATAACTAAGGAGACCTGAATTCTATTTCCATTTCTTTCACCAGTTTGAGTTATCAGTCATAAGACCCATCATATTTTCTTATCTATAAAACTGGACAACAGAAGTTTTTCATAAAACATGCTGAAAAGATATCCAAGTGCTAAAGTCATTTACTAATTTTGCCATCTTATTTTGACAGTTTGAGTCCTACCAATTCCATCAACTTCTGTAGAACTTCACTGGCAGAAAACTGGAGTAAGATACTGTTGAATCAAGACTGTGCATTTTGCATTTTATTACAGACTTAATAACAAACATCTAGATACATTTTTTTAATCTGATAATGTATGGATTTAACAGATTCTGAAGCTGAATTTTTATGCAATTAATATTTCAAAAGTCAACTCTTCTGCCTATATAGAAAGCAGCCTAGAGCAAAGAAGTACATTGAAATACAATGCAAAGATGTGCCAATTTCTGCCTCTCTGGAGCTCTGGCTGCAGACTCAGTAAGAAAAAGTGAGTGCCTCCATGCACTAGAGAGACTCCTTTGAGAGTAGGTCCATGCTACTTACTCCTTTAATAAATTTGAGCTGCATTTGAATTATATTAATCAATTACATTCACACGTTTGATTGGAATTCTGTTGCTTGAGTGCTTATTTTAAACATCCATAAAGCGTCTTCCTTTTAGAACAAGTACTTGTGCCTACTTTTAAAAATACTTCAAATGTGCCACCAGACCTTTGCCATTTTGAATATAAGCACAGAAATATGCAGATTATATATTATAAATAGCTTTTAAATTTCTGTAAAGCCATCACTGTTTTATTTCCCTATGTTTTTTTGTTTTGAAACAATAGAGCTTATTTAAAAAAAAAAAAATACAACAGAGGAGACCAGGAGTGATTCTTCACATACCAACAGTGTGAGTTTTAAAAGCTATCAAAGCCCTCATCTGCAGAGTTTCAAGGAATATATATAACATTTCTGAAGCTTTGTGTTGTGTACAAAATGCTTATTCAGCGATCAAAGATACCACTACTGTCTTTAGAAATAATCACATTATTGAACCTATTGGAAAGAAGTAAAAAGACATTGTTTCTTTACTGGAATATTCTGTCTATAGCCCAGAGATCATTCACGGCAACAAACTGAACCTGAAATATTCAAACATCAGCTTAACAAACTCTGAGTCCCCAATCACTTACAGAGGCTAGCTGTAAATGGCATCACTGTAGAGACTACATGGAACTTTTCCATGTTGTAAAATGCAGAAAGCAACAGAAAGCCCTTTATTTATTTTTAGAAATGTGACTCGGATTAAAGTACATCATCACAAAAAAGTTAATAGAGTGATAATTTGGTTCAGGAAAACAAATTCTCCTCAATCACCTTTCTCATTGAGATTACGGAAAAGCTTGGATGATCCTTTCCAAACTGGTGGCGTCTCCATAAGGATCTGATTCAGTTCCTAAAATATAAGATTTAAAAAATGTAAAAGCAAATATTTCAGTATTTAATGAAGTAGTTAACAGATTATGATTAAATTCTAGGATATCAATATAAATGACAAGGAACTGCATGCAAATCTACCAGTTAATTTAACTTCAGTTACCACAATGATTTTGGAAGTACTCAAGCACTCCATAAATTTTTGCACACATGACTATTGCAAGAATTACTCATCTGCATGAATACTAAGTGGTTGCTGAGCTGGAGAGAGACATGCAATGTATTTGTGGCTGAAATAACTCACCACTGCTCATACTGACTGAAGCCAAGGATAAGACCCCCTGGATTTCAGTAAGGTTTTCATACAAAATTTGAGCAACTGCTCTTTTAAAACACTTGACCTGAACTAAAGCAAACTTCACCCATGAATATGAAATTACTTTACTTAAATACAGGGAAACAGACAAGGTCCTTTTGCAGTTATATAAATGTAAAATAAAAAAAAGGTAAGAGGCACTTAAACACCACGAAAGGGAGAGAGTGGCATAAGTATTTCAGGCAGTTTTGGATACACCTAGACTAAGAAATGCAGTCAGATATGGACTGACAGACTGCTTGAGAAAGTCAGTAAATCCAACAAAACAGGCACACCTGCTAAATTATCTGAGATTCTGGATTCAGCTGAGTCTGAAGTGACAAAAATGAAGGAACTAAACTCTCCTGTGCCTCTACATTTACATCACAAGTGAAATCAATTAACAAAATGTACAGTTATAAGACCACACAGGAATTACTGCCCACCTGCTTTGAAAGGGATCGCCACTTTTTAGCATCTGTAACAAAAGAAGAAGTTATGAATGCACAGAATTTATTTATGCCAATGTGGTGTCATAAAAATTGGACTGCAGCTATACTGTGTTTTCTAGACGAAGAATTATTTGCCTCAGTTCATGATTGTAATTGTCTTTATATTATTGAAAAAAAATTAGCCTAATGCATACCTGAAGTCCTAACTTTAAAGAACCAATTCAGATACATAGTTTTTAATCCAACTCTCTTCAATGCAGGAAAAGACTTTCAACCTTCAAAATACATCCTTAGAAGATTTAACAGGAAATAGAGGGCATTCATGCTAACCCCTGGTATCAATAGTCTGTAATCATTATTTAGTAGCATCACCAAGTGCTAAGACACCCTTCATCCCCTCCTACTAACTCGGATTCGTGCTTCCTTTTCCAGCCTCTGTCAGGCTCAATTCTTTGTTAGTTATAATTGAACAAGACTTGTCCATAATCATTCAAGAATTCAAAACTTGAGGTTCGTGACCACCCTCTCAAGACAAATATTTGTATAGATTCAATATTAAGATACGGCACTGTAAATATCAGAATTCACAAAGCTCCAGACAGTAGCATTTTATGTGGTCAAATCCATAACTTTTTGTCAGTAAAGGCTTCTTTTTATACAGCAAAACAGACTGTAATCAGAAATCCTTTGCTCATAATGAACTCCATATTCCATTTAATAATTAAAACAATACTGAAGCTACTCACTATGGTCTTTCATTAATTCATGGTTAGAAAATGACTGAAATTTTTATTTTACATCTTGGTAAAAGTTTGCACCAAGACAGTTGACAGATCCCACTCTAACTACAGTGGAGTTACATCAAACAATGTCATAACATAAGCTAACAGATTTTCATAAGCTTTTCAGTTTAATTTTTTAAATAAAGTGCCCTAAACCAACCTCATTTGCCATATAAATTGATATATATTTAGGCCTACCATAAAGAACTCAGAGAATAAATATATCTAACTTTCCAATCAGATAATTTCTCAGGCTCATGTATTATATACATATTTTCTTTCTAGAGAAGTCAGTGAAGATTTATGCACATATATATACACTTCTTACAACTCAGTATTAGGCTAAATTTACCATAGGCAGCACTGAGGGGAACAAAATATATTTCCTCTTCTCTTATTTTGCTTTCTAAACATATAAACACATACTCAGATTATAAAATGTATCAAGAATGACTCTTAAAAATAATATATGTTCTCAAATGAAAGCCTGCACCATAGAGGCAGAAGCAAGATAATTACAGCATTTATTTTATATTTTCTGTAATAACTGCCTGGAGCAAGAAGTTACATTTTATAAAAGAAAATATACCCTTACCATATTAGTTAGTGTTTAATCAAAAAAGGAAGTGAACACCCTCTTGACTTTTGTAGGGTTTACATGATTTCCAAAGTAAATCAATCACAACAGACGCATTCACTCCATCACAAATCTCATTCAGGTCTAGTATTATTAGCTTTTCTATAAAGCAGACATAAAGAGCTTCTATTATTATGCTTCAAAGGGTATTTTTGCTTTTTGAAAAAACTCAAGACCTTTCCAATCTTCATTCGTAAAAATGCCAGGTATATGTTCTTTTTTTATTATGCAAAATATAGGTGGTCTAGTATGTCAGCCTAAATGGACCCAATTATATACAACTTGCAAGTTATTTATAAAATGACCTCAAAAATAAAAATAAAATGTTTAGAATGTATTAATAGAAAAATTCCTTCCTTAAATGTACTACCTTCAACAGAGCAGGACAGCAAATTGACTTGCCCAAGGAGACAAAGCAGTACTTTGGCAATGCTGCAGTACAAAGGTTAAAATTACCACAGTCAGAGATGAGAAGCTGGAAGTTGTTAATCTGTGCTGTTACTATTTCAGCTATTACTTCCTATTTACCAGCCTCCTGTCCCAATGTCCCAGTCAATAAGACCGGCACTGGAATGAAGTCATTCACTTCTACTTAGTTATAATCCTTCAAAATAATTATGCCAGCCATGTAATCTCTGATACCAGACTAAAATCCTAAAAGACATCCAGGTTAGTTTCACTTTTGGTCTCAGAGGTGAACTGAATGAACAGAAAAGACTTTGATAGAAACAAGGTTTACTACACTGAACACAGAAGGGTGCCTGACTGTTCAACTCCAGATCTCTTCTCCTTTGCCATGAGATAAAAAAAATGTCTTTATGAGCATGTTTTTAAAATCTGAATACTTGCTTTGTGAGAGGAGGAAGCAGAAATTTCATTAGCATGGAAAAATTTTAATAACAAACCAGACATATAGTGTGGTCTAGCCAATCAAACTGTCATAAAATGGAGTTAAACCAAAATGTTTTAATGATGTCCAGTATATATAGCACAAATGCTTCATGACCATACACAGTGAAACCCAACTCCTCAGTAATAAAAAAGGGAAGAATTGAAGGTCTGAGCAGAGGAAGTAGATATAAAGCACTGATGTGTATTTGTATTAACTTGTGTGATAAGCAATCTGTTTCCTCTCTTTTAACTGCGAAGCAAAAAAAAAAAAAGAAAAAAGATTTGCTTTCTGGTAAGAGTTTCAAAGTTTTGTAAGTTTTCACCATCTGAGCTCTATCTTCTGTCTTCACTGTTACAATGAGATTATATCTTTATTCAAATGTTACAGAAGTTTTGATCACTGATGTGCCATGGCTGAATTCTTTCCTCTTTCTTCCTTCATTACTGTTAAGAGAACAAAGGGGAAAAAAATCCAACATCTGCACAGAACTTTAAGCTTCCTCTGACAGTTGCACCACTGCATTTGACTGTTCTCTATAGTAACTTTGTGGTGTAGACTCCAGAAAGGAAAACCTAAGGTGAGTGATTATACATGTCACACCAGAGCAAAGATACTCCCATTCCCCAGAAGTTGTGTGGTGCTACCAATGCACTGTAAGCCTGAGGGCTGGGAAATCCAACTAGAGCAGAAAGGGATCACCTTACTATTTAGTCACTCTTCAATACTTAAGGCAAAGGTTTTACAATAAATGACCTAATAAAAGTAGAAAGTTCTTTTTTTTTCTAATTAACACATAGTACTAACACTGGCAATGTTTAAGTGTAGAAAGCTGATCCCCTGGGGGGCTGAAACTCTTACTCAAAGCATGTTTGTAAAAAGCCATGATATAGTTATATATGTTATCTTAAGTCTTCTAGAGGATGCTGTATTGCCTGCTTACAGAGAAACTATACAGAAGAGGAAGCAAGAGTTTTACAGCAATACAGGCCTGCTCAGAAAGAAACTGTGTCAATGCAAATGACACAAATTAACTTGCCACCTTTCATGACTGTTGAGCTGTTTGCAACCTCTAAGACAAGAATGTTTAACTAGCATGCAGATGTTTACAATCTAGGAACAATCAGGATACCGATGCTATGCATTTGGACACAATTAGAAATAAAATTCTGGGAGATTCAGTATCTTTTTACTACTATCAGAAACAGAAGTAGGAATCAAAAGCAAATGCGAAAATAACATGCACCACAGATGTTTTTCTTAGCAGTTCTAGCATTATAAAATTCCTGCTTACGTTTGGGTTCATCACTTGTAACAGCCTGAATGAAGTCATATGGAGTCATGTATAGCTGTCCTTCATATTCCAGACTGGCAAACCTACGAAAGCGTTGCTCCCGCGGAGTTGCGTAAAGGTGCAAATCTTCAAGGTCTGATCTGTTTTCTGTAACCTTCAAAGACAAAAGGATGCAGTTTTAATTTATGAAAAAGGTTCTGATTTACAATTGCCATAAAGGAACTAACTATAAAAGTGATAATTCATAAAGGCTAACACATCCAAATATTTTTGTGTGGTAAGAGCTGAAACTACAATTGGGATTTCACTTCTATCATTTTCAGTCTTCTACAACTTTAGCAACAAATCTTTGTGCATTGAAATTGGTAGTACTACCAAACCTCAGAAAAAAAAAAATTTACAAAAGAGAACTTCAGCTCCTGAATCATAGAAGGGGCAACTTTAACTCAAGGAAGTCATCATAACTTCAGCAGGCAGACTTCAAACAACTCTGCGAAAACTATTTCAGTGTTCTGATATTTCCAGATGAGAACAGAGTAATACTTTTTCTACATTGCTTCTTAATAAAGAGTGCAGCTGTTGATAGTAATAGGCAAGACACCTCCATAATACACTCCAGTATAAAGCTACTGTATTTGAGGGAACTGAAGAAGAGCATAATTATAATTCCCCAGAGTTATGAAAGTATAATATGGCATGAAGTTCACATATCACGAAAGTTTATGCCTGGTATATTTCCCATCCACCTGATTTACACACAAACTTGGTAGTACAAAACTGAAAATGTTCTAAATTCTCTCATCTTTCTGTTATACCACCAAACCTTTGACAGAAAATATGCTACTGCTATCTGAAAACTCTTTTTAGCCCATAATGAGGCTAGCTCCTCTGTGGAATCATTATCTTGAACAAAACGTTAAGTATCAACATTTTTTCTGAGATGAAAAAACCAAACCTAAACTGTTACCTAGAAGGAAGAGCAATCATACAGGTAACTTCTCCCATTATGTTAAAATAGGAATGTAGTATCTTACCAATGAAATATCTCAACTTGCTCAGTATTCCTGTTATTTAATACAGTATTCCTAAAATTGTTCATCTAACTAAGGAACACACAGCTTAACTAATATGTTTTCTTTTAACTTGAAAATGGACAAATGCACTTGGCTTTTTTAGAGAGACATCTAAACCCAAACACAAGTTGGAAGATGTCTGCAGTGGCTGTCCACTGAGATAACTGTCCTCAAATACAGCCAGAAATTGGTTTTCCAAAACCCTTCTAAGAATAGGTTACAGATGTCAGCAATTAGAAGCAAAGACATTTATACTGTGAGCAGTCAAAGATCTGGGCTCACTTTTCTTCAGCTTTTCAAACAATATCCTTAAAAAAAAAAAACCCATTGGTGAGACTACTGCAATCAAATGAAATTTTATGGCCTCAGTTGTAACTAGGAGATTAAACTAGGTTTGCCAAAGGGAAACATCAAAAATGAATGTGTCTAGAAGAGATCAAACACTTTCTATGTGGAAAAAAAATTATGATGTTTTACAGGAGAGTCTTACTACTTAATACCTTATCTAGGACATTTTACCCAGCCCTCTATAAGGACAAAACACTACTGACTGTGTATTTCTCTTTCTGGACTGTCTCTAGTACTTTCAAAATCATTGCTCCATGTGTGTATGTGTGAAAATGTTTCCTTTCAACAGACGAACCTATAAAGTAAGATTACGAGAAAGGCTTACACAATAATTTAGTTGTCAGTAGACTGCTCTACAAATATTCTGCACTTCTGCCTGAGAAACAGCTCTAAACTAGGGCTTCATATTTTTTATAATTTTCAAATGATTACCAAATTAAATATGGAGAGAAAAAAATAAAGTCCAACAGCCAGACCTGAAAAGTCATCTTAAAATGACAGAAAGAAGCTGAATTCTTTTCTATCATACTCATGTGCAAGCCAAAATATTTCTGTCCTATCTCACTGTTTGAATATTTTGGTCTAACTGATCCTTCAGCAGTCCAGTGGCATTCAAGCTATGCCTTCATGTGGGAAGTACACAACTCAGCTGTTTTGATAGAGCTTGTAGTGACACAACTGATTATCCTTGTATTTGAAGTTTAATAATTTATCTTTTTTTTTGATACATATGTAATTTTATCACTATTACAAACATGATTGTGAATACATTCAGGTGGTAAACACGAGTAATAAAGCAATATCTCTGCACAGTCAATTTTCAGAAAAGAAACAGCTTCAAGGCCATACTACACACACCGTATATATAATCAATTGTAATCAGTCATAATCAATCATACACAATCACGGAAATCTCTAGATAATGTATCTCTCAAATATCATTTTAATTTTGATCACTGTCAGTATTTAGAGAGCATGCTGAGATTCTTTGCTCTCTCAAGGAATTCTCACTGTCTCGGGTATTACTGCTTAATATTTCACTTGAGACGCTCAGAAAAGCATTTGCTAAATTCTCAGACACATATTTCAACATCTTAAGGACTCTATGCTACTACAAATATAAAATAACATACTACAAACATGGAATTTTAAAGACATGCTTAAAATTGATGCATGTCAGTACTCAGGTCTGCAAAGCCTTAATTTCTGCCTCATTTTTCAATCTAGTTTCCCTCTGACTATATAGCATTGTCAGTATTTCATCTGGCTCAAAATCATTGTAACCTGACAGGAATACATCCTGCCTCCATAAAGAGGAGTACCTCCCTAAAGGCTCAATACCTGCATGCCCTTGCTCTGGCACTTTATGTTCACTTTTCCAAGAATCAAATTGGATAAGGGAACCAGTCTGACTGAGAACTTTTCTTTTGGTGGTGTTATTTTTAAGTCAGATAGACGCCTGGATCTATCCCCCAAAAACACCCAGTTATTTGTTTCAAAACCTAGGCCACAGGAACTTACGGATTATGGAAAAGAAAATACCACCTGTTCCAGCAGCAAGCTCCACCTACTTCAAGTATGGGACAACTGTGAGCTCAAGCATAATTTTATTCCAAGGAGTAAAAACACCACTTTGTTTTGAACTTGGTGCTTTTATCTGAAATAATCAAAAGAACTTATTTCTGGTATTGATCCAATATGAATTTAAATACATGTAACCAAGGCTTAACATGTATTTGATCACTGGTCCATACACTAAATGTCCAAATAAAAGCAAAGTTTGGCTGCAGAAGACTCCAGGCACACAATTGGCAAACTGACAAAAAAACCATCTTTGGAAATAAATTTTTTTTTTGTCCAAATTTCTTGTCAGAGCTTTACTGCTTCTACTATGCTTAATAATTTATGTAACATACAGAACATTTTCTCTTGTATAAAAGCTGCAATTACTGGGAGCTAACAAATATTCTAATCTAAAACCAGGACATTCTAAAATATTACCTCAATTTGCACTTCAGGCATTCATTTAAGAAATTCACCTCAACACATAACAATGAAACACCTTCTGTTTTCCCCAACATTTGCAGACGATAATGCAGTGAGGCAAGCGTGAAAATCTTAGTGATACCAGCAATTGCTCTTGGTTGATTTATTTCGTATTCATGCCCATCTTGGGCAATCTTACTGTAGCAATGGGCACATCTCCAGTGATGAAAGGCTCAGGGAGCTGGATTTGTTCAGCCTAGAGAAGATTCCAGGGAGACCTTAGAGCATCCTTCCAGGACCTACAAGGGGCCTGCAAGAGAGCTGGAGCGGGACTTTTTACACGGGTACATAGAGATGGGACAAGGGGGAATGGCTTTAAACTGAAAGAGGGTAGAGTAAGATTGGATGCTAGGAAGAAATTCTTTACTGTGAAGAAAAGAGTGGTGGTCAGACTATGGCACACGTTGCCCAGAGAAGCTGTGGATGCCCTGGAAGTGTTCCAGGCCAGGCTAGATGGCACTTTGAGCAATTTGGTCTACTGGAAGGTGTCCCTGCTCATGGCAGGGGGATTAGGAACTAGATGATCTTTAAGGACCCTTTCAAACCAAACCATTCTATGATTCTTTGAACAAGAGACAGAAAGTAGATGTTTAATACCTCAGGGAAGGTACTGTTGGTGAAGATGTGAACAGGATTCACTAGGTTTCCAATTTCTATTTGAAGTTTCAAGAGCTTATCCAGACTAAATCTCTCTGTGATTACCAACTATTTTCAAAAACTTCCATGAAAGTACATCTCTCTGACAAACAAATGAAGGTAGATTTTTTTTTTATGCTACGTTTCCTAACCCTCTTGGCGATCATGCCTATGAATTACTATGATCCTTTATCACATTACAGTTCTCTGTCTTTTAAAAAACAGATATGGCCATTTCCTTCACACAGAAAGTCACAAATCTCCCAAGAGCAGTAATACCTTAATTTTAGGCATAGCTGCTTATCTATGATTTACCTGCACATGTATACTGACCTGCTTTGTTAGTAGAAATATAGGGGGGAGTCCACAGCTGAAACCAAGAATCTAGCTAGTAGATAAACTTTCTATCCTTCCAACTTCACAACTCAAGAAGTAAATAAAAAGATGCAAGACAGAAGCTTATAAGAACTCACAAACAATATATTATCTTTTCCCTGTTCTCAAAAAATTTTAAGTGTTGACAGTTATAATCAAAGAATTTATGGTTATCATCCTTCTGCCCTTCCTCCCTCAAACTCTGGTACCTTGCTGCTCCACATTTCACCCCATCCTCCTGTGCCACACTCTTACAGAAGGATTGCAGAGAGAACACAGCACCTTTTTCAGGTGTTTAAATTAGCTGAAGAGAAAAAAATATCTTGGCCTATTTTCCTGCTGTTCCCTAACACAGAACTGCGAATACACGTACCTAATTCTCCCATAGAGGACATTTCAAAGCCCTTTCTAAAATGGATTAAATAGATTAAACACTTACACACACATCACAGTCAGGCAAAGGAAACAGAGGGAAACATTTTTTATTGAAACAAGGTAAGTAAAAGTTAAATTGAAGACCAAATATTAATTTGGCAGGGTACTTCTCTGAAGGGAGAGTATAATTCTTCAATTGTGTGTGCTGCAATTGTCAATCTATGCTACAAACATACTACAATAGCCTAAAGTATCTGGGAAAGGCCTCAGAAGTTTCAAATTTATTACACAAATGAAAATATGATGATAATGCTTTCTCACTAACATGTTTCAATGACTTAATATAACTACTAAAAACTCTTTTCTGCAAGTATTGTATTTAAAGAGGGCCAGCTAAAGCCCTACTTGTAGTAATGCCACCCCATGTGTCACAAAGCAGCAGTCCTTTAGATGAAGGTTTTTGTTACGGACAATCAACATTTTTAAGTCAATCAACTTTGAAAGCATTCCTTGCAGAACCTCTTCAGAGTATTTTCAGAGTGACACCACTCAGTATTTTCTCCCTCTATTCACAGTAAAAACTTAAGTGAAGAAAATCTAGGCTTTTTATCAAGCAAATTCAGAGTTAAAAACCCATTCCCATTTTGGGTTCATCTTTCATGTACTGTGTCTATCAATAGAGAGAAGCCAAAATGCCCTGAAAAACTGGTTTTCTCGATGCCTTAGGATTTCCTAGGCATCATTCTCACCAAAGGTCTCCATGTACTCCTTGAAGTTCCTTGAAGCAGAGGTTAATCTCCATTCCTGGTCCCATGTTCCACATTCATCTTACTGGCTGTCTTGCCTCAGAAACACTTCCCTTCAAAATCTGGTATAACATGAATTAACCTGTATGTCCTTCCAGTGAAACCCATGCAATAACTTTACATTGTCATAACACAATGCAATGCCTAACACAGGGCACGATCCCACAGTGACATTAAAATAGCTACAATTTTGCAGTAGCTATGACCCTGAACTATCTGCAAATATCAAAAAATGGCAGTGATATAGCTCAAATTCACTGGGAGTAAAGTGCAGAAGACAAAACAGAACCTCATCACTCTTTTTATTAAAGAACACAAAAGGAATGTTCTTTGTCAACTGTGAGTCTTGCATAACATTAGATCAGTAATTAGTAAGTTTTATTCTGTGACAAAATACCTAGTTTTCCCACACAGATAAGCTTAAATGCCAGATGCAGGATTTTTGGAAATTAAAAATTTGATGCCTACAAGCTCACAAAGCTCTGCAGAAGTAATCTACAAGAATCCATTATCAAAACCCAGAACAATACTCCAATTCCCAGATTCTGAGAATATCCACAAAAAATGGAAAATGTTTTGCAGAACAAATAGTTTTAAATATTCATTCTCTGTGTGCATGTGAGACAAAAAGCTCCAGCATTATCACATAAAATCTCAGAACTTTGCTGTGTTCCAAGTCAAATCAGTGTTCTCTTGCTCTTTCCAACTGAGATAAAGGAGAGTCTATTTTAGCTAAAGAAGCCAACGTTTACTACTAAAGGTACATTTTGCTTGCAGTCAAAAATATGTTTGCTACAGTAGTTTAATCTTTAATTCATTTCAAGTGAATAACTTTCTTTGAATTTTTGCTTGCAAAGTAATCTGTCTTCCATCAATAAGAATCTGTGCAAATTATTAAAATACAAAGGTTTTCAAAGCAATGCTGTTCCTAACTTCCTTCGTTTATATTTGACTTCAGGCTTATTTAATATGCTCCCATGTAGATAAAAGTAGCACAATTCTGTTTTCATGCTGGGTGGCCAAAAGGTTAACCGTCAGGTTCCCAGTGTGGGAAAATCCCAAAGTAGACAAAATTGTTTTGATGCTTACTGAAGTTGTATTTCTAGCAGACTACTTAGATGTAGTACAGCTAACAATTCTGTTAGTGGATCCCACTTCACTGAGATAAGGACATTATTATATTAAAGTATTTACAAGCATAGGAAGCTGGAATGTGTTTAAAATGCTGAAAAAGGGGCCATATTCAGGTGTCCTCTGTTACAGGAAATCTTTGGGGTTACTAATATATCAGTCCTTCTTGCATGAGTTTCACAGGGGAGACACTCTGCCTATAGCAGTTCTTCAAGAAGTTTTAGGCAGTACATATATCCAGCTCCTTATGTTCCTATGCTTCACTGCATGCAACACTAAAACACACTCATAGCTGGATCTGTCTGTCCCAAACATGCACCATCCTTTTTTACCATTATGAAGAACATAGAATTAATGACGAAAGGTAAACCTTCCTTTTCCTTCAGCATGGCTCTCACTACACCTGGCTGGCAAGCAGTATCCTTCTCAGGATTACGCTGGTAAGGAACTTCAGATATGATCAGCCAAAGAGCAAACCATCTTCCCACATTTGGCAACTGACCATGAAACACACAATACTTACGAAACAGCATTTGTTGCAAGTGGGTTTTGGAAAAGTGATGCTTTTCCAAAAGCATCTTTTGGAACAGCATCCTCTTTGAGCAGGCAGGAGAGTCGACTCCCATGGGGAACTTCCCTTACTTTTTGGAAGTAAAGTTGTGTTCTTCATTTCACAGAGATTGGAAATACATGACGTAATGCACTTAAAAATGTGCTGCTACAAAAACACTTGACCCGTTGAGTATTTTCACAAAGTGGGAGTTTGACAGTACTGCTGAGGTACTAGGGAAAAACCCTTTGGAAACATCTGAGGTATGTAGCTTCCTTCTCCTGGAAATGAATGTGCCTTCAAGAAATGTGATAAAGTAAGTACACATTCTGTCTCTCCCTGCCCCTCTTTAAATTCCTAAATCATTTCTGAAAGAAGTGATTCTCTGAGAAAATCCCGAAAAAATAAATAGAGGCCTGGAGTTCACTACCTTTACATAATGACAACATAATTACATAAAAGATCTCTTAGGAATACAAAGAGGCATCATCGGTATTTCCAAGACTATTTTAGTAAGTTTTACTAATGACACTGAACTTCTGGAAGCAAGGAACAAATATTAACTCTCCTGAGGAACTCTGTCACTCTGTCAAAATAACAAAATAACCCCTGGAATTAAAACTGCTGGTTTATTATAGTGTCCAAAATTTCATTCCAAGTAATCATATATAAAGCCCACGGGTCCAGAGTAATTCTCAGAGACCATCTGCACAAGGTAATCCTGTAGGGAGCTTAGCTTCATGCTGCTTCTACAACAAATCTTACTCTCCACCAGAGCACCTCAAATGTTATGCTTGGTCAAGGAAGTATACTTTTTATGAATGCTGAAAAAGCCTCAGCAGAGAATTTCTTCAGCTCTTTGCAGTAGTTTGTGAGAGTTCTGTCTTTCCCATGTAGATTACTTTAAACAAGATTACAGTATTGTAAACTTCTTGCACCTGCGGGTTGTTTGGCAGAATTGTCGTGGTTCTAACTAGAACAACATTCAGAGATGGGTGTCTTAGAACCTGACCAATCCCCTTAGGGGGTGGATGGCAAAACCAATTACCTTATGCCACTTAATACACTTTGCGAACTAACGTATAAAAGTCTTCTGAGAATTCTTTAAAGTGCTTCCTTTTTGCCCTGAGCCTGGGCTTTGTGTCGTTTCTCTACTTGGCCACGGTGAGGACAGCGACATCTTTTGCACTGATCACACGATATTTGTCTCATCAAATAGTCTGCCACACCACACACCCCATGCTGGTGACACATTTCAGAGCTAACTTGAATCAGCATTTTACCAATCAGCATTTTCTTACTCATCTGTACATAAACTCACAAATCTGTTGCTCATCAGGTTTCATACTGTAATGATTTCATAGAACATGGAGACAGATATGTAGACCATTCTGACACATTGTTTCTCTACAAGTCTCAAATACATTTTTTTTCCAGTTACTCTCAAATGATGCCTTGTTTCTGAACTGGTCAAAAAGGTGTCCCATCAACACCTCTGTAATCATCACTATTAGTCCTGGAATCTAAAAGCCCTCTTAAAATTTCCTTAAAATTTTAAAATAAAATAGAAGACAAAGTAGTATGACAAACTAGGACAAAGCAACCAACTATCAAGATACACATGACAACTTTATATACTTAAATATTCTGTCACTACTGACAAGCATTATTTCAACTCAGTGACAGAATCTGAAGTCAGCTGTAGGGATACTACCTGGGACTAGCACAACTCTCAAAATACTCTCATAGGCCATATGAACATTATCTGTAAGCAAGTGACCTGCCAGAAAAGAAAGCTGTTCTTTGATAGTCAAAATGTAAACTAGGTTAACCCCTGTTTTTTAGTGCTTGGGGGTATCAGAAAACTATTCTGCTGTCCACTGGAGCTGCCTGGATGAAACAAGAAGACCGCTTCATTTATTACACTTTTACAAAAATTCCTCTGAAGAAATAAGGACATATGGCTAGTACAAGGTATTGTACTGATTTTGGCTGGCATAGTTAACTTTCTTCACAGCAGCTGGTATGGTGCTCCGTTTTGGATTTGTGACCAAAAGTGTTGATAACACAGAGATGTTTCAGCTATTGCTGAGCAGGGCTGGCACAGTGCCATTGCTCATCCTGCTTCTCACATTGTCCCACCAGGGAGTCATCTGGAGGTGCACAAGAAGCTGGGAGGGAACACAACTGGGACAGCTTTTGGGACCCCAACTTTCCAATGGGAGATTCCATACCATACAATAACTGTGCTTCGTAATAAGAGCTTTGGGGAAGAAAGAGGAAATGGACACACACATTCAGGGCATTTGCCTTCCCAAGTCACCGTTACATGTAATGGAGCCCTGTTTGCCTGGGGACGGCTGAACACCTGCCTGCCCACAGGAAGCAGTGAATCAATTCCTTGTTTTGCTTTATTTGCATGGCTTATTTTCCTTTGCTTGTGTGGCTTTTGCTCTGCTTGTTAAACTGTCTCTACTTCAACCCACAAGTTTTCTCACTTTTACACTTCCAAGTCCCTTTCCCATCCCACTGCCAGAGGATGAGGGAGTGGCTGTGTGGTACAGTGTGGTGCCTGCTGGCCAAGGGTAACCACAATGCTACAGGTGAGACAGCCATAACTACCCTGAATACTCCTGAACCCTCTGAATATCTGAATACTTTACACTGTGATACTGTTTTCAGCTATAAACTCACTATGTGTTAACCTTTAAAAATGAAATTATCCAGAATCGATTAATGTTTCAGAATGGATCTTTTTTAAATTAATACAAAAACTATGGGAGGAGATAGATTTCCCCTCCAGAACATCTACAAAAAATTTAAGACTCTCTGTCAAGTCTATGTTGATACAAGTCCATACACTACAGCTGTCTAGGTTTTAAAGGAAAGGATTTCAGGTTTTTCAATGGCCGGTCCCTTTACTGTCAGTACTGGGGTCTTTTTTAGTGGTTATTCTGTCCCCCAGGGATGATGCAAGAAAATGTTCAGTGTAATTGCTCCTACCAGCCGCTGTAGATCTCTATACCAAGACACTGACAGCAGAGACACAATTTCCTGCTTCCAATGATCTCAGCAAATAGCATTTGGGAAAAACATGCTGCTAGAGGAAAGATTAAGGAAGAAACACACAAATGAAAATATTAGGATGATGTAGAAGAGTGTGGCTTGGATGGAGGGAGGAAAAAGAAAATGCATGATTTGCTTTGGTGGAATGAAAAGCAGCCTGACACTGGAAATGAAATGAGGAATTAGGGAAATAGGAAAGTGGGGTAAGGATAAACCTAGAAAACCCCAGAAAACAGTGCCAGACTTTGTGCATCAGAAATAAAGAAACAACCAAAAGCAGCTGGAGAGGATCCCAAGATACTTGAGCCTCATCATTCTTTGCTGGTCAGTACCTGATAAAACTGTAAAAATATCCTAGCAAAACATGGATCACAGTTCCATCAAACTTATCTATACAGAAACTGCAGGTTATCATTCTCCAGCAATTACTCTAAACACACTCTGCAGTACACAAGAGCTCCAACCTTGATCCTAGTAAGACTGACATCTTCATGACTTTTCACAACAGAATTTTCCACTTTCAAAGTTATCAGACTTTTTAAACTGTTAGAATCTATTAAAGTTGAAACTCAGCACTCAAAATTAGGAAGTAAAAAAGTTACTGCCACTCATGCAACACTAATTCAACCTTCTAACCAAGGATGTTACAATACAATACCATTGCAGAATACCATGAATACCATTCAATGCATTTGAACACAATATTTGCATCCTTATTTCTATCTCTGGAAATGTATTAGAAATCTGTAGTGAAAGAGCTGGTGCTCATCACAGGTCTAGAGGACAATTATAAATGGATCACAGATAGAGCTCATGGTCAAACTACTCTTGGTAGTTCCCCATCTAGCCCTGCTTTCAAACTACGGTCTTTCCCCACAAGCCATTAGGCAGGACAAGAGTCAATAATAAAAAAAGCACAGGAACCCACTCAGACCAAAAATTCCACAGCTATTTGATCCTCATTTTTAGGGGACTTCAATTGAAAGGATATTTTTTCAGGAATCCTGACCACACAGACATGCAATTTCGAACCATCAATCATTCAAAAATAAAAACCTGCAACATAAAACTAATATTCTCAGATGTCAGTATGGATTTAGTCCACACAATCTGAACGGACATATTTCAAGTTAAACTTTCAAAGTTTCTGCTATGCAAATAGAAAACCAAATTAATTAGAGCCCTTTTCCACACAGAAGCAAGGTGTTCGGCTTCAAGACAGTGTTTGTCTTCAAAAAGTAGTTATCCACAGGTATTACATTTTATTTTTTTTTTTTAGTTTTACATTAATTAAAATATAAACTTAGTTCTTAATTTTTAACTTCAATGCTTTTATAGTGATGTGTGTGAAAATTCATAATCATACATCCAAGTAAATTCATTGACTTTTCAAAAGTGCAGCAGCAATACTTCCCTTTAAAGAAAACTGACAATTAAGACCAGAGAAGCAAAACAGTGTAAAGTTCTGTCAAATCAAAACGCTATGAAAAACTGAAAGTTTGTCTTCAGTCCTCCGTGCCACAGTTAACACATTCCAGACACAAGACCATGAATAATCAAAAATACCAGATTCAACTTCCCTTCACAAAGGATGCTGCCAACAGAATGTGCCTTGCAGCGACTGATGCAGGGCAAAAGGGCTAACAACATTCACACTTAAGCACAAGGCCTCCAGTGAAAAAATGTAGACCCTGCTCTCAAAGACAGTATAAAATAAACTCGGTATAGACAAAGCAGGCCATTTGCACCACTGATTCCCAGTCTTAGCAGATGCCACTGACAAAACTGCCTAATCACAGCTCTGGACATTTTTAAATGAAAAAAACCCCAATCCTATCATTACCATATGTCACATATGCTGCGGTGCAGGAGTTCATCCCTATCACAGGAAACTTCATTTTCCAGGTTAACATCACCTGTTTCTTGTTACCCCTGGTTACCCAATCGGTGTTTTCGCTGAATTTGTCCAACTGAACCGTTATTTATCACAATGCTGCCACTTCTTACGAAGTTCAGTGCAAACCTTTCACTCTACATTAAATTTTATATTAGAAAGACAACTGTCCTGAGTATAAACCGAAGCTCAGGGTTTGCGCTGCCAGGAGCTGTTCCATTTGCAAACCAGCGTCTTCTATTACAGAACGATTCAAGCAGGGCAGCACCAGAGGCGAAGCGCAGAGCTCACAGACCGAGGCGCAGCCAAGGCGCGCCGGTGCCCGCGGCCGCGCTCGGCTGCCAGCCCGTCCCTGCCGACGGTGACAGCTCCGCTGGGGCGCTGCCTCGCCTCCCGGCCCGCAGCTGGCTCCACGCAGGGTCACCTCTGCGCCACAGCCCGGGGAGCGCCCTCCCGGAGAGCCGCCCGGGCAGAGCCGGCTCCCTGCGAGGGGCGCGCACACACCTACCGTCACCGTCTCCTTGGCAGCGGCCGCCACGGGGATGGGGAGCAGCGCCCGGGCCC
>VWZQ01000137.1:680516-709435 GCA_013397015.1 Myiagra hebetior
CGCGCCCCCGGGGCCGCTCCGCTCCGCGCCCATGGCAGAGGTGGGCGGCTTCCTGGGCGCGCTGGACCCCGACCTGCACGGCTTTCCCCCCGCGCTGGGCGCCGGGCTGCCCCTCGCCGACTCCCCCGGCTTCCTCAACGAGCGCCTGGGGCAGATCGAGGGGCGGCTGCAGCGGGGCTCGCCCACCGACTTCGCTCACCTCAAGGGCATCCTGCGGCGGCGGCAGCTCTACTGCCGCACCGGCTTCCACCTGCAGATCCTGCCCGACGGCAGCGTGCGCGGCACCCGCCAGGACCACAGCCTCTTCGGTAGGCGGCTGCGGCACGGCCCCCGTGTGCGTGTGCGTGTGTGCGCTCCCGAACGCGGGTGCGGGTGCGGGGGGGTGGGGGTGTGTGTGTAAGCGCCTCTCTGCCGTGTACCTGGGCGGGAGCAGTCGTGCTCTTGGGAGGGAGGTGGGATGCTGGTGATGCTGAGGCAGGTGGATGAGCCCTCAGAACCGAAAGGCTTCACCCTCCGGCGTTAGAGCATGGGGTCTGCAGCAGGGCAGGGTAGTGAGGGAGGGTTGTGCATCCCAGGTGAGTCAGGAGATAGGCATTGCTCGGCCTGTCCTGGGGATCTGTAAGCACATGCATACACCGATAGGTTTAGTGGGAATGGTCAAGAGCCAGACTGATCCTTTTTGTAATCACTGCTGGTATCGGAGCTTCTTGAGTCTCTGTAAAATATTAAGGGTCACAGACTTGGGCATGCTGATCTCTAGGCTGCATTAGACTGCTTTGCTTCGCAGGACATAAAGCTGGAGCAGAGGAGCCTAAAATGCCTCTTTGATCAAATGCTTAAAATGCTTCACAGCCAGCTTTCTCTGTTGATAAACCCAAAGGAGGTGAAGACAGCCCCAAAATGTAAATGTTTCCTATGATATGAGAGTAAATCCTAGATAGTAGTTGTAGAAGCTGGACATCCGAACAAACCTGCTGTTGTCAACTACATGTGAGTTTTGGTGTGTATTGATTTAGCAGTCGTAAAAAGGTGGTTAAAGAGCTTCCTATCATCCTCCCCATAGTCAAAACAATCTGCTGGAATGGCTCTTAATTGCTTTTGTAACACATGGATGTTTTAAGAAGTAGAAGAGCAGTAGTCAAGCAGACAGTTCTTCTCAGAAGGAAGATTTCCTACAGCATGTAAACATGAAATAAATCTTTGCTTTAAGAGGAAAATCAAGTTAGCCGTAGATCTAACATTTACTGGGCTTTTTAAAATTGTACTACCTTTATTCTACCACAACTCTTGGCAGGTTTGTCTGATGTGGTTTCTTCGTGGGTTGTATCACCTGCTTATTATGCTTTTGGAAAAGGGTGGCTTTGAAAATGATATCAGAAAGACAAAATACCTCCAACTCTTTTATGGGACTCTGTGCTTTATGAACTGGAAAACTAGGATGATTTATGAGTAATACAGTTTTTAATGCTTACTCTTTGTAAAGGGTTTATTTTCTTTGCTGTTTGTTAACACAACTAAGAAACCTGCCAAATCTCAATTAAAATTGAAAACATTTTAAATTATTGTATAGTCCAGACAGTCCATCTGTCTGAGAGTGAAAATTGTCCTGAAATGATAAATAGTAAGCAGACAAAAAGTCATAATCAGCTGCACTATTTAAAACTACTTACCTTAGATTCAGGGTTTTTTTTAATGTTTTGTGGTTTTGCTGCTGAACAGCAGTATCTTAGATATGATTCTGGCACTTCTTTTTGAGGCTTTGTTTACATTGTTAACAACTTCCAAAAAGCCAGTTCACACGTTCCCTTTCTTTCATGTTTTGTATGTGCTGTAATCTGTGCATATCAATTGGTTAAGTACGTTGACTTAGCTTTGCCAAATTCATTCTTCAAATGGTACCTCATCTCTTAAATACTTTATTAATATATATTACATTTTTGGGCAAATGTAATATAAATAATGTTATAATCCAAACAGTAGCAAAAAAGCAGCATATTTCATGTACTTAAAAAGCCTGCAGTAAAGACAGCAAGTTGTGTCAAGAGGTGTGGGCTAGATAAGATGTCTGGCAAATACTTTTCTTTTTCTGTGGGTAGATTCTGTTACATAAAATTCCCATCTGTACTTTGATTTCCATTCAAATGATCTAATAATGGATGTGTTTTTTCAAGATAACTCTGTAGAAATAGTAAAGTATATTTTCAGGTAATTCAAACATATCTTCCAATATTTGAGTAGGCAGTTTAGCGAATAGTGTACACTCATTAAAGAGTGCAACAGCAGAGTAGTGATGGCTTTAGCCTCAGTGCTGAATAAAATCCTTTCACGTTTAACATTAAAAAAAGTTTATTAAATGATATCAGATTCGTGTTCCTAGATGATGCTTCTCAGACTGCTTTCCTGTGAATATTATGTAAATTTTCACCTAGTATTTGAAATTTCAGAGAAACTAGGGGACATTTACTATAATATGTACATTTTCTACTTGTTTTCAACTGTATTTTTGGATGCTATGTGTTGTATGGTTACAAAATTAATTAAAGCAATATTTGTTTTTTCAGGTATCCTTGAATTCATCAGTGTGGCAGTGGGACTGGTCAGTATTAGAGGTGTGGACAGTGGCCTTTACCTTGGAATGAATGAGAAGGGAGAGCTCTATGGCTCTGTAAGTACCACTTTCATATCAGCTCATACATCTTTAGGTTTTGATTTGCTTCCTAACATTATGCAAACCCTTCAAGAAGTTAATCTCAGCTGTCAAAACACTATCATCTTTTTCTGTTGAAATATGTGATGTATTTTTGAAGTACACAGTATAGCCTTAGATACTTCAACAAAATAGAGTTGATTTTTACAATGCTATTAGGGTAATACTAGTCCTACTCTTCTTTCAAGTTTTAAAACATCTTGAGATAAAACATTCTGTTTCTCCACTTCCTTTGGTTGTGGTCATTCCAGTTTAAAATGTGAGATGTGGAAATACCTTCCTACTCTGTTGTGTTGCATCTGATGTTGGTAGAGTCCCTTTACCAACTCTCATTTCTAGAACGGTAGATACCCCAAGACAGAACTCTACATAATATAATTCCTGTAAATCAGATTATAGAATATACTCTTGTATGTCAGGTCTACATAATCTTCTTGGATTTGGTTTGTTGACATTTAAATGAACAGTAAGGCTACACAAAGCCTAAAGCATTTTGTTTATTTATAGAATATTTTTTCATGTCTTCAAATATCTAGTGATAGCTTAACTTAGTTTTCTTCTCTCTTTCCTTCTGCAGGAGAAACTAACTTCTGAGTGCATCTTCAGGGAACAATTTGAGGAAAACTGGTACAACACTTACTCATCCAATGTGTACAAGCATGGAGATTCAGGGCGGAGGTACTTTGTAGCACTTAACAAAGACGGTACTCCCAGAGATGGGGCAAGATCCAAAAGACACCAGAAATTCACACATTTCTTGCCCCGGCCTGTGGATCCTGAAAGAGTTCCAGAACTGTACAAAGATGTGTTAGGATACAGCTGAGCAAAGAGGCAGCTTTGGCAAAAAAGCAAACTGGAGCTGTTGGCCATGCTTTCGTGGCGATGCCAGCATGGGGAACCCGCAGAGGTCTAGGATGCTGGGTGTGAAGAACCTACTTGGTGACAAGCAAGCCTCTGTTTTCTAACCGTTGGATTTAGGAGACAAAGCCTTAAAGCTGAGCGTGGACCAGCCTCCTTGAGACTTGCTGAACGGTTTGGCAGCCAGTCAGCAGGGGAAGTGGGACTTCTTAAACCATAATGAACTCTTGGCAACTGTGTCTGGATTACCTGTGGCCTGCAGATTAGCAAGGAACCATCTACATCATGTGGATGAGACAATGGCTGGAAGAAATAGAAAGAAATGGACTGTAAAATAGTAATAAATCCTGAGAACTGTATGTGAAGTTTTACTGGCTCCACTTTAGTGATGGACGTTAGATGTCAATACATCGTAGTCAAAGCTGGAACTTTTCTTCAGGATGGACCTATTTATACATCTCCAGATAGCATATATTTATTTTATATATTTATTTATTAAAGAGTTTATTTTTTACTGGGATATGAAGAGAATACAAGTTCCTAACCCCAATGAGAAATCATTTACAGTGCCAATATTTACTCTGAGTAGTGTCATGATACAAAAATGGCATTACCTTGCAATGCATCCAAAACCTGAAAATTTGTGTTTCATTGTTTATCAGTTACAGATAAGTTTATATTTTGTGTGCATACCATTGCCTTGTAACTGTCCTTATTTGGAAGAGAATGTTTAATTTTTTTTTTTACTTATGAGAGTGCCTTACAGATTGTATTCAATTCAAATGCACATTTAAAAAGGGAATTAAAAGTTACTTCACTTTCTTTGGTTTACTGTTATTTTTAAACTGAGAGTTTCTTAGCACACTGTGTGCAACATTTCAAACCTGCAACAATTGTGAAGACTGTTTCGCAGTTACCTTGAAAGAAAAAGTAATATTAACTCTTGAAGTCTTGATTCAAATGATTCAAATCACAACATGCTTGCTGGTTTTTGGCCAAAGGATTCGTACTATCTTTACTAACACACAAACAGCTATTCTCTGTAAAATTTTCATGTAGTAGTCTCATCATTATATAAGATGTTTTAATTATATTCCTTATCAATATGGTTAAGGGGAAACAGGTTCAAAGTTTCAGATACTGCTGAATGAAAAGCTTCTGTGAGCAAGGGTTGTTTCTCCACTGAGCACTGAGAAGCCAAAATGACAACTTTCTTACCTTAATTCTTCATTTAGGCAATATTTTCAGCATAAGATGTTCTGTGAAAACTGTCAGAACAAAGATGAGCTGTCTCTGTGCTAGTTACAGATATAAAACAGGTACATCATACTAATTTAATTCAGGACTGTCAGTTATGAAGCACAAACTCATCTGAATATTAACTGATGGGGCAGTCTGCTCTGCAAGAATACAAAGTGTTAATGACAGATTTATAATTTAGGCCTAAACCTGCTGAAGCTTGCTGTCTCGTGGTTGCCACCTGCATGGACAAGGCTGCCCTAGGAAAACTGCAGGGATGGCAGTTCAGGAGAGGGCACCAGAGGTGTACCAGAGTGGTCTCATGTTTCAGATGCCGATGCTCCCAGTGGGCTCCAGCTCAAGATAACTCATTTGCATTCAGTTTTATGCAATCGTATATGGTTCAAGTACTGCACATGCATCATTTATATAAAATCAAGGTATCAATGAAAAGCGTTTCTGAGTACATAGCACACTTGCTAGAGCCTTTGCTGTACCAGAACTCTGTAGTGAGCAGTTGGTGAGCATAGATTACTGATGGACTGTTGAGAAAATAATTTTACTTTCTACCAAATAGAAATGAAATGCAGATACACAAAAGCATGTTTCAGCACTTTGTGGCTACCAATATGTAACTTACTCAGAAAAAAAGTTTCATTTAAATATTCTGAAAAATGGGGAGTGGAAGATCTGCAGTGCACTAAAAACATCTTAGTAAAATAACGTTGGAATGCACTCCAGTTTACCATAAAATAATGATTTTGTGGGTGACACTTGAGTCCCATTAGTAATAGATCAATAGCTGAAGACAAAAGTATATGCTTTAAATTGAAAAATTTTTCCTCTGCATCCTAAAAAGTAGTTTATTCGATATAAATTTTGTGAAAAAGAAGTAGCTGCTGCTTAGGATATAATTGCCATTCATTTCTGGCAAACACACTCTGTGTTTAAACCATAGCAGGAAGAATTCTCTCTCTTTGGATTACCAGTTTACTGGTAATCTTCAAAAGTACATTATAGATATCGAGGACTGTAGCCAATCCTGCTATTGTGCATCTTTTTTTTCCACAGATGTGATACAGTCAGTAACAGTAACTGAGGGTATCTCTAAATGGTGAATAATCATCTGAAACTTCTGGATCCAAACACATACCCAACATCTAAGTGAAGAAGAAGAGTGATATGTGCTCTCCCCATTTCCATTTTAGATATATGCAAATAAACCTTGACTGAAATGTAATGGAGCAGGTACAGTGGTGATAAATGACTGTACAAAACCTCCAGAGCCCTGAGAAGCTGTCACAGACTCTTTTTTAGTTCTGGTGTATTGCCATTTTGCAATACATTGGAGAAAGATGTCCAGATTCCTTATTTCATTTTGCTTGCAGCATTTATTTGCTCTCTTTTACATCCTGTCCATCATGATTTTCTGATGCAGTTAACGTTCTAGTTTGAGAATGGTGGATACAAAAGTAGCACCTCAAAAGAGCAATTTTTGTATGTTATTAAACTAAAAACTTTAGTTGTTGGAGGTTGGGGTTTTTTTTGTGTGGTTTGCACTCCCACTTCAAAAAGCCCAACAGGATAGAGAGAGAGGTTTGTTCTGTTTAACCAGTAGAATGAATGATGTCGTTTAACTCTCATAATGTTTCCATAACTGTATAAATCTGAAAGGTGTGGACTGCTCTAATACTATGAAGGGAGTAATCTGAAGGAAGTGACAATGTTCAAGGTTCAGAGGGAATCTCTGAAGGCAGAGAAAATGCCACATCTTGAAATAAATTCCTGTATGATTGACTGCTGTATTTCTGCCTTTCCTCACTTATTTTTTTCCCAGGGAGGAACCATTGAAGACAGTTAATTCAGTTTGTGCAGCAGTTGCAGCTCCACTTTCTGCTTCCCATGGATTTTCCCAGTAGCTGTAAAATTTGGCCTGTTGATCTCAGAGCTGGCTGGAAACTGAGTGCTCCATGCCAGTTCTGTATTTCTTCACATATTTTGGTTTTTGCTGCTCTGTTTTCCAAGTTGTGTCCGAAATAGCATACTGGCCATACAAGAGATTTTCTGAAATCTAGGAGGAACCTTGACTTCTGAGCATATTTGAAGTGAAATTGTTACTTTTATTAATCTTTGCGCACTAGATCAGAATGCAGAAAGTAGAATTCTTAACAGTCTTCTGTGGAAGTTTTTCAGCCATAATACCAGATATAGGAGAACACAAATTCCTCTGGAAATGGGTATTTTTTTTAATAGACAACTGATATGATCAGAAAAAGTGGACAGCTAGTCATAAGGTACCCAGTCCTTTCATTGGTCTAAGCCATTTGTGTTTGCATGGAGCAGTTTGGTTCTGTCCATATCTCCAAGTTTTCTATCACAAGCTTATTGATGTTATCTTTCATACTCAGGTCTGACAGCCAGCTTCGCTGCTTCTGTCTGAAAATTAAAATCCCTGATATGGCCATGCACTCTGGCAGCACTTCAGGGTTGGGCAGAATTTACTTTTTGACATGTGAGAGTCATTTAACAAGTACACTTTCATCATAGATTTCATTTCCAGCGACCTTCATTTCTTGATGTGCTTTTTTTACTCTTTTTTTCATAGGCATCTGTTCTAGCTTCAGCAAACCTGTGAAGTTTACCTAAACATAGGCCTTTACCAGCAGCTGTAAGAGCAATGGGTGTAATTTAGTTATTCTCTGCTTGTGTGATCTTAATAGTACCACTGTACTACAGGTCTAATTATACCATTGCAAGTCACTAGGTTTGCCTTACTACTTTTTCCATACAGCAAAGAACTAAACAGAGATAAGGCGATTTTATGAACCATAAATGCATCCTTGGTATTACCTTAATGTACTGGACCAAGCCTGTGTCAGCTACTGAGAACATGGGGCTAGGATGCTTAAGTTTTGCTCATATTGCTCCATTCTGTATGGAGATGCTGTTAGAAAGGAGACGTTTTGGAGATCTTTACTGCATTTTCTCCTTTCACTTCTAATGTGAGAAAAACTATTGAATTCACCACTGTTCCAATCTCTGCAATTACTTGGTAGGTTTTTTTAATAGTGGATCCATTTGAAGACTCAAGTTATATGAACCTAACAACATCTGCATGAGGTAAGACACCACCAAATTGGGAGAGAGAGCACCTCACTGGGAGGAGAATAAGATAGACGTACATTCTAGGGATTCTCCTCTATCAATTCTCCTTTGGGCTATTTCCTTTTATGAGGAAGAAAAGAGAAATAAACATTTCAAAATGTTGAAAAATATGATGGTGGAATTCTTCACTTCCTGGATGTCTGCATAAATGTACACTTTGTCAGACATTTCTCTTAAAACAATTTCCTTTGCAGCAGTATGCTCAGCAGCTGTGGTGGAATTGTTGCTGTTAGTGTACCTAGTGACAGTGCTTGTCTCAGTACATGGCAATATATATATTGTTAGAGAGGGAAAGAGAACATTCTGAAGTTGTTATATGCCATTAAATGCTAATCTGGGAAGTTTGGTTTATGACATTAGTTTTAAGTCAGTCTTTGATACAAAGCTTTGCATAAGTTTTGACAATCCTTTATGATTTCTTAACATTCAGAGATTAGTGGTCAGAAAACCAGAAAGTTGTAAAAGCTCCTCAGGTGGGGCATACTTAACCATGACATCTTTATCAATAAGTTGTGCACAAATAGGAAGAAAAAAAGTACCCAAACAGGGAAGAGGTCAAACAGTTACTTCTATTGCCGGTTGGAGAGAGATTAAGTTTCAAACAGAAATTGGTTGGCAGCCTGCCAAAATAGCTGTTTAATCTGCAACATGATCAGACACTAGAACCATTCTGGAAGTGCAGGGAAAAGAGAAAATACTGAATTAAAGCAGTGGTGACAGTAGCTCTCTGTATTTTGAACACATTCAAAAATGCTGTTGCTGTTGTTCTCTTGTTATAGCAAGTCTCTCATAAATGCAATTTATGGGCAAAGGAGTAAAAGTGTTAGAAAGGCAGTCTTCTGACAGTCAGCTTAGTAAAACTCTTCCTGTGGTAAGGTCCTGGTTTATATATTTTGTCTAATTGCAGTAAAATTGAATCATGTTTTATTCTCACTTAAAATATCACAAATTATGCATTACTTTCATGAGTATCTTGAAGTAAGGAGTGTTACCTGATTTACAAATAGAACCCATTTAAATCACATTAATTAAGTCACATTTGACTCTCAAAGGTAAACTTTTAAATATATAGAAATCAAACTTGTAAATATATATATCTACTCTAGCATATATTTATGAACTATACTTTTCAAATTAGTTTCAAAAGTTTCTGTTGCTCCTTGCAATGATAGTCTCAGTGACTGATGGAGTAGGGGACATGTTTGTTTCTTTATTATTCCTGTAAGATCTTCCATCCATCTCTAATTCCAGTGGCTATAAAGTGCAATAGACATGAACATGGGTCTCAGGGTGGGTAGGTTCTTACCCTCTGTAATTTAGTGTAGTGATATGGATATCTGGATTTTTTCTTCATGATCTCTTTACAGTTAATCCAAAGGAATCCCTACTCTTGCTATATAATCTTGTACCTCTTTGTACAAACAAACAGTAGATTTTTGCTATGAGAACTTTGCTTTGTCTAAACTTTCCTCAGTGATCTAGAATCCAGTACTTAACAGTCACCAAATGGTTGGTAAATGCTCTTAATTCTATGCTATTATCATTATGTATAAAGTTGAAACTGCAAACATTGAGCTCTGTGTGGCATAGTACCTAGTTACTCACAATTTTTCTTTTAGTTCATGGTGCCATGGGTATCTTTTCCAAAATCATAAAGTCTCCTGAGGTAAGTTTTGTGCTTGTGAATGCTAAACATTGTAATGTGCAGTATGAAGTTGTCTCATATGGTATGAAGTTCTCATCTAATAGACATTTTTCATGGCTGAATTCAAGTACTGTTGCAAGCAGCACATTATATTTGATTTATTACAAAAAATTGTGCTCAAGATACCCACATTCGCATAGTGGTTGTGGTTTTGTGGCTTATAACCTCAGTTAACATCTCAAGTTGACTGTAATGAGGAATTAAATTATTTTATCTAGGAATGTGTCTGCTAATCTTAACTATGTAAAGTGCTCTCCCTTCTGTCATGGTGCTGGGCCAACAGCTACAATAAGGAATATGTAGATGTTAATGTAGTTTTTCTTCATGGCATATGCACCTTAAAAAGCTCAAGTTATTTAATTCTGGGTTATTAGCAGTGTTTGCCTTAATCTGTTCTATTTGCTCTCACCTTCTTTAGGTCACTCTTTAGGATGACTTTCCTATCCCTGAGCATCTCTGAGAACAGGCCACATGCAGCTCAGCAATGCTTTTTCAAAGAATGTCTCGAGTGAGCAAAAGTAAGGTGCATCTCATATCCGGGTACTGTGTTTGTATTTTTGATATTTTTTTCTTGCTGCCTTGGGCTATTAGTGCATTCAGGATCAAGCCCCAAACCTTTCTTGGCTGTGCAGTGTAGTAGCCCTTGCTGCCTTTGCATATTTAGGCAGCCCCTTGACAGTGTTTCAAATGAAAAGGTGACAGATGATGAATGACACACAGCACTCTCATATGTTTTCATATTAAAAAGAAAGTACTATTGTTTCAAAACAGCAAAACACTTTTATCTCATGAAGAAACTTCAATAGCTCTATGAAAGATCTGATTGCTTAAAAAGTTGGTGAGTGTGCCCATATGTTTTTGTGTGATTCTTTTATGATGCTGGCCAGTGATGATGAAATTAGCATGTTTTGATCTATATACAAGTTGTTCATAAAGAACTTGAAAGGAGTAGTTAGGAAAATCCAAGTGCTGAAACATTTAAGATATACTTTCTGGTCTCACTTTTGTGTGATTGTCAGCCAGGGACTATCATGATTAAGGTAGCTTGCCAATTGCCTGCCATAGATACAATATTTATTGCTGTTGTGGGGATTTCCTATCAGAGATCTGAAGACAGACTTTTATACACTGTTTCTCCTAGCTAACTTATTCAAATCAGCAGAAGAAATCTGATACTAAGGTAAAGATAATCAAAAGAAATGTATTTTTGGTCTTTGGGATTATTTGAACTTTTTTTTTTTTTTTTAAGGTTTTCCTTCACATGGCTGGAAATAGGTGAAGGAGATTGGCTGATGTTCTGCTTTTCTATACAAAATTCATAACTGTTTAATGAAATTAAAATGAATGTATTTTGCTACGGTCTTATGAGGTATAAGATTTATTTTTTCATGCTATTAGAAAGTAAATATATATAGTTTTGCAGGAAATTAATCTCTTTTAAGTCTGTTGGAAATACGTAGGAATACTCATCTAATCAAATCATAGTTGGCTAACATTTCTGCTTCTCTTTTCCTAAGACAGAAGTAGTCAGTGTTTTAAAGTACTAAGAATGACAGGATGGGGTTAACATATTGTGTACTATTCCCACTCCCATGTCCCTACTATTTGCAGAAACTATGCTCTCCAAGCAGTTGAATCCATCCAAAGGTTAATCTGTCAGTCATCAATTTTTATTCTGTACACACAACCTCCTGTTTCCCTTCATAAGCACATTCACCTTCATGAGCAAATCAGGTCTTCCTAATTACCCATTTTTAAATCTTTTTAGAAACTAAAGCCTTAATTCCTTGTTCAACCAGCATCTGTTTCATTGGAGAGACCTGGACTTTTCTGATGAACGTTATGCTCCCGTTTCTTGTATTGTTTAGTGTTTACTGTCAGAGGCAGCTCTGGATTTTGAACCGCTGTGCCCCCTGCTTTTACACCTTCCTGCTCCAAAGGAAAGCATTGCCTTGCCTCTCCAGGCAGGCCAAATCCCTCACATGGTGTGGCTACCTTCTCCTGCAGTGCTAACGCTGCTCCTGTGCAAGGAGATGCAGCTGAGGCAGGTGAAGGAGCAAGGCTGGAACACGGAGAGTGCCTGAGTACAAGCCATGTGCTGAGGGGTGAGGGCAGCAGGGCTGTGCGTGCAGGGAGGGGAGGCAAAGGCAGCCGGAGATAAAACTGCTTTCCTAGCATCTAGCCTTTGGTTGTACAGCTGGGAAGCAGGATCAGAAACTGTCTGGTCTGACACAGATCTCATTGGCTCTCTATTCTTAAAAGGCAGATGAGTTTTTTCTTCGAAGAGCATTCAGTAGAATGTTCACTCTCTGTGTTCTCTGAGCTACAGCACCCAAGGCCTCTTGTGGTACAGGTTTTCATAGCCCTGTATTTTATTTGCCAGCTAAAGAGCGAAAAAGGTGATTACTGGCAAACACAATGGTGTTTTTCTCACGCTCTATAAACTACATGGGAACACAAGTTTAATTGATAGGAAATGCTGATCAAACTATAATTTTATAGTAATGGGGTCCTTTTGTCATCAATGTCTGATTATACAAAAACCTAAAGACTTTGGAATACATGTTCAGTTCTGGTCTGACATATTCACTCATAGATAAAACAAACTATCAGAGTTATAAATCTCTGTAGTTTTTCACGTCCACAATTTACACTTAAAATTTCCTAAATCCCTTTGATGTCTCTGTAGCACATTAAAGTTTTTCTAATATTAAAAAAATATGTTTCCATAAATTATTATTTTAGTTTGAAGCATAAACATATTAGTAAACACAAATATGAGAATATTGTGTTTCATATCTGAGTTGTTATCTGATTGTGTCCAATGAGAAGACAAATTTTGTTGGAAGATATTTCACCAGGAAGGCATGGAAAAACACACACGGCAGAGCCATTAGCAAGAGCTTCGGCTTCACTGGGAACTTTAGCCACCTATGATGCATCATAGCAAACTCATAAAACATGATCTGCAATGTCTTTCTCCTTTAATCATCATCGTCATCATCATCATCCTGGCTTTCATCTTTTTAAAGAATTCAGTTTAAAAGTTGCATTTCTGCTTGCTGGATTAAAGCTGTCATGGTAGAAAAAGTAGAGTTCTTAGCCATGTAGATCAGAATAAACAGGAAAAGATTGGAAAAAATAATCTTTTTTCATATACTATAATTACTAAGTCAATTATTTTCTTCCTTTACCTGTGTGCTTTCTTTCTATTTTTGGCGCATTTACATCATCTCATCACATTCTGCGTAGTCTTACTGCTCCCAAAGGGCCAATAATAATGTCAATTTGCTGCTTTCTGATTTCCTGGAATTGAGTGCCTTGCCAATAAAGTGAAGCAGAAAATTAAATTAAGAGGATCCTATATTTTTGATGAAGTATGAAAAGAAAATTGATGGGCAAAAAATCATGCCATTTTAAATACAGCAAAGATCAAGAGAGGGCACAAAAGAAATATTTCTGTCAGAGACACAAACTTGTGTGCAAATCTGTGATATGCTTTTACTGGTGGACAACTCTAGTAATTAAAAAAAAAAAAAAAGGGAAAACATGCTAATTTCACACAGATGGGAAAAACCAATCAGCTCAGATAGGGTGCAAAAATAACAAGTAGCCTGAGGCAGGGCTTTGTAACACATCTGCTGTAATTCTGTACTGCTCAGAACTCCACCTTTCACAGAAATGCTTTCCCAGCCTTCAGGGTAAATGCCAGTAAAGGACATGGCATTTTGATAGCATGCCTTTCCAGAGGAATAGATGGAATTCTAAAGAACCAGAGATTCTTAAAATGCTTGTCACATCAGACATTATTTGAAAAATAGAAATCCCTCAAGGAATATTGTGAGACAAAAGCAGTCCACTTTAGCACACTGCCTGAGACTTCTATACATGAAAGGACAGTACAACAGTGAGGAGGGTGTTTTCTCTTATCAGGCACCTGCAGTATTAGTCCTGTAACCTTGAAAAGTGCAATGAAAAGGAACAGTACATCAGTAACCATGTTGGTATCATGTATACTGCAAAGAGAGCAAGAGAGAGATAAACCCCATTTTTAAACTGGAATTTATTTTTTCCCAGTAGAAGTGCTGCTGCTATCAGAACAACTGGTGATAAAAAAATGCTGAAGAAGAACTAGGCTAGTTCTTTACTACCATTTTCCTTCAGCAAGACTGAAACCCTATTGACAGAAAGTATAAAAGTGCAGATCTGCATGGATTGAGTGACTAAAATGCTGAACAGATTTTGTAGGTGGAAATTGAATTTGTGTGTTTTGGTAGTAGAATTTATTCTGAGACAAAAAAAAAAAAAAANTAAAAAAAAAAAAAAAAAAAACCCAAAAAAAAAAAACGCAACAAAAACCAAAACAAACCAAAAAAACCCCGAGAAAAGGCAGCATCTGCATCATGGGGCATTTGAGAACAATCCATCCTGAAGAGAAGCATACAAATAGCAAGAATAATTTTTGTTAGTAGTTTTCCCTATGAACAATGCTACCAGGCTGTATGAGAGGGTCTGTCCATCAATCTCAATATCCTACATAATGTCCAATGCTAGATGTGCAGGACAGAAGATGGGACCAGGACAAGCATATAATGACATTTGCCCAGTACAATTCTTTCATCCTCCAACCTCTCGTTTTACTTCACTATCAGTTACACCGAATATTTTGATATCTTTCTTAGATTTAGTGTCCCTTAACACAGAAATTATTATTTTGTTTCTATTTTAATACTCCTTCTTCCTGCTTCATAGACCTATCAAGGGAGGAAGGGAGTATAAAGAAATTAGGAAAGAAATTCTCAGATATGCTTTCTGTTCTAGAAAAATAAGATTTTCTGAAAAGTAAGATAGCAAGTCTTTGCTCCATGGATTCAGATTTTGGTGTAGTAAAGGGGCAGCGTAGATATGTGTGATACAAGAGGAATAACTCATCATTCTTGGCACTGTAAAAGCTCTTTACAGCAACTTATCAAAGCAGTTTCAAAATTTGTTTTGTGCTGACTTGATTCTTAGCTGTCCTAATGATCAAGAAAATATAAAGGTTGTTTAAAACCATAATTCCTGACTTACACTGATTTCTGAAACACAGATTTTTTGAAAAGATCCCAGGAGTTAAAGATGACAGTAAATAATATTTTATTTATTAAATGTATAACATTTTGGCAAGAAGAATGATGTCCTGATTCAGTTATCAACACTTAGCATTTAATTTTAAGATACTCTTCCAGATGTAAGATTTGAACATTCCAAAATGTATACATACATGTGCAGTTTATCATGTAACATAAGATCAACTGCTTTTCTTGGTGAATATGAAAGCCACATATATGAAAGAATAGAATATTTGTTTTGAATGTAACACTGCCATCTAATGAAATAACTGTAAATTACATGAAAGGATTTCATGTTTTTTTCACCTGTTTTTGGAGGTATAATACAGGATATAACTTCATTATTAATAGCATCTATAATAGTAAGAGAATAGTACCTTTATAAATTATTTATTCATTAATAAAAAAACTAATAATGGTTATTACTGTTAATAATTAATNGCAGCTGGAAAAAAACCCCTTGTCATACAGATGATATTTAAATAAAACTGTGAAATACATAAATAAAATGAGTAAGGTTTTCTCTGAAGATAGGAAGTAAAAACCCCAAATTAAGTGAAACTTCATTTCACATGTCAGAACAGATTTATTTTCTGGGTGATATATAATCCTAAACACAGTATGTACAGTGCCACAGGTTGTTTTTAGCAACTAGTTCACATAAGGTCCTAAATGAATTTTGGGGATGAAGATACAGGGAGTAGAGTCACCTGGGCTGTGTTTGCAGATATGCAGTGTAGCTCTTGAATGAACTTGAAAAGTCACTAAGGGAAAATCCTGCCTTACATCTATCTGCATAAAATTACTCAAACACAGCAGCATTGCTTTGTGGACGCTGAAGCAGGGTAAGGGGATCCCCTGAGGGTTCACAGTGCTTCATTTTCTGGGACTGTTGGAGGCCAGCTGGGGTCCAGCCCTGTTTGGATTTCCCCTGTAGTGGCAATTCTGGGGATCTTAGAAAGCTTCTAAGTAGCTTGGTGTCAGCTCTGGGTGTAGGGCTGAGTGTCTCAGCATGGGAAGACCACATGTGAGTCCTCTCTGCACTGTGCTGTGGACTTATGGCAAGCGGGCTTTCAGTCTCTGTTTAATTTCTAGTTATGAGCTCAGTTAAAAATAATCCTTTTCTTGCTCCACTTCCAGCTGTGGCAATGCTAATTGGAAACAAGTTTGTTAATTGTCATGTTTGTTTAACAAACTCCACAGACGAACACCTAGAAATACCAAAACACTATAGGCAAATAAACAACATTGCTGACGTGTGTATTAATTCACCATGGTGTGCTTTACTGCAGAGTGCCAATGTTAGTATTTATTTTACAGTCTCAGTTGATATTATGCCAACATGGCCAGGTCATAATATGGTCATATAGCATAATATTTTATGGTAACATGACTATGTCATAATAATAAAGACAGTTAATACTTCAACAATGTTTATGAGGTCATCCTGCAGCTGAAACTTGACATGAAAAAAAGGGAACAGGAACATACACTAGTGAGTAGTGTAGTCTCACCAATCACCAAGTCTGAGATCTGGCTTTTCAGTGAATGAGACCATCTTGTTGATTTTATGGAACGTGAGGATCTTCACACAAGGAAGATCAAAGGGCTGCATTACGTTTCAATACATAAGTTTATGGGACAGATGGAATCCACTCAGGGAGACCCATGACACTCAGGGCCAGATTATCAAAACTTTCAGACACTAAAACCTATTAGTGTGTTCAAACCTTTATTCCAACACTGTCAGCACTTTTAAGCTCTATTTAAAGCATCAGTCTACAATTTAACTACTGCCAAAGTTCAAATGGAGGTTAAAAGGACGGGCTAAAGGAGGTGACAAGTCAAAGGAAATTTTGGGTTGCCTTTTCTTTGTTTCCACAAGGAATTTTCAAATTTTTGGATATAATTAATTTTGTTTGGCAAGGGAGAAATGAATATTTTTGTGAACCACACCAAAATACCTTTGGTGAGGTAATAAATATTAAAATCCTGCACATCCTTGCCTCTGAGATGTTGAAGCATGAAAAAACTGTTGCTATATTGCCATTGAAAACATTTCAGGATTTTCTATCAAATAAATACCAAATGCACTCAGGAAGAAAGGAGGGGTGTACTCACCATCTTAATAGCAGTCTGTCAGATTTCTTAAACTCCATATTTGCCCATGTTTTGCTTGATAGTGGATTCTAGTGCCCTGGTAAACTCATCTCCTTTGAGGGAGACTCTAACTAGGATTCCTGCTTTGTGTCTAAAAGTGTCAGACTCCATGCTCTGGAGTTACCTTTCGATGGGTTTTAACTGTGAACTCTAAGTTTCTCGATCACAGTGACAGGTCTTATAAGCAGATGGTTTTGCTCTGCTACCCTTTCAAAGGAGTAAGATCTTGTATTGTGGCTCCTTTAAGTAATGTAACCTAAGGGGACCCTTTTCCACATGCCCAAAGTTGTGCAGACTATGATTATATGGAGAAAAGACACGAAGCTGAAGTTGGCTGTTTTGCTGTATCTAGCACAAGAATATACAAATCTAGATCATGTAGTAACAACTGCTTGGGTATTCAGCCTCAGATTCCTCATTGCTTTTGAAGACTCTTAAAGTCCTCATTAGAGACCGTCCTCCTCTGCTCTTCATTCAAATGGCTTCTTTTATGGAACAGTCAGCCTTTCTCAAATGGCTTTTGAGAAACCCACTGTATTTAATTGCTTCCTGACCCATATGAAGTGTGGAAAATTCATCGTCAGGTATTAATTTCTTAATTTATTCCCTTCTGGGCTTTGTATTTGAAAATTATGTTAACCTTAAATGATAGCCAGCTCTTCATCTAATTGAAGTGTCATATGAATCAGTAAGAGTTGAAGAGCTCTTGCTGAGTAGTTCTGTAGATGATTTTTCTTTACGTGGAGGGAAAGATGAAAAAAGTACAAATAAACTTCCCATTCAAACCAAGTAGAGCTCCTGGTATTAGATGGGATCTCCTATTTTTAAACACAAAGAATTTCTGCCAATACTTCCAACAAAATCACAGCTCCTGCTGCTGCTTCATTGGTGTGATCATTCTCTAGTATAATTTAAGTGTGCGGAAATGCATAATTTGCACAAACATAGTTGTACTTAGTTGAGTCCACCCTTTCCGCCTCAACCCTGCTTACTGTTGTAAGAAGTAGAACTATCTCCCATATGCAATATCCCATGTTATTCCAGTATACAGTGATAGGTTTTGAGTTCATTTGGAACTTTCCAAGCAGTAATGGAAGACACTAGAAGGTGTTTTCCACATGGAATAGTGAAGGAAGCAGAAAGTGACATCAACTTAAAACGATGTATTAGCTGCACTTGCTGCACAAGTTTCCACAGATGGGCAAACTGCTTCTATTGACAACAGCAATTAGCCTGTGTGGATTATCTTTAAGGTGGCTGAGTATCTAATATTATGAACCTCAATTTTAGTATTAATTGCAACAGGAGAAAAATTTTTAAATATTCTTCTTTTTGAAGGACTGGAGAATACTGGAATGTAAGAGCTGCTGCAACGCGGGCCCTTGTTCATTCCTTTGTGACATTAAGCATAAGCCCTCTGCACTTCAGCTTGTACACTCAGAGCTTGTGGACAGCCAAAGAAGACCCAGTAGGTACCTGGGCTCAGCTTTGGCTGGATGGTCTTTAATCATATCATTGCAGCCTCTGAAAAGCAGGGAGAAGGATTAGACTGCTCATGTTTTTTGCAGCATATACCTGGTCAGATATAACGGTGTGATTATAAAAACATTTGCTAGACACAGAAAACAGTTCCACAAAGCCCGTGTAATTTTTTTCCTGTAAGTTTGTAGCCATAAATAATCCTTTCCAGTATTATCAATCTGTCAGGCTAGATGGGTCTTCAATACAAATAAAATAGTAATTTGATATATTTTGACAAGAAGGCAGAATGTAGTTTCTATTTTAAAACTGTGCTTTAACATCTCTTTGATTGCATCATTCTATTACAATCCTCTCCTATTTTAAGCAAGTCATTTGAGAATGAAATGAAAGGGTTAAAAACTGTCAAGCAGGTGTGTTGGTTAGCAAAGGCTTTTGCTTACTTCTTGGCCCTCACACAGTGCAGGTGTTGAACATCAGCATTTTCAACCTGTTTGATATCTAGGCTTTTGTGTTTGTCATCTGGGGACTTTTACATTAAATCTGTAGGAAAACCCCCCATTGCTTTGTTGTTTTGTCTGACTAGGATAAAACAGAATTTATTTCTCACTGGTCTTAAGTTTAAAAAGACTATCACAGCTATGTCTGTCAATCTAAGAAGTGGAGGGTTTTTTTAACTTGATAGTTTATGTTATTGCAGATCACCCCCTATACAACAGCCACTAAGAGGTAAGGAACAGCAAGCTGATAATTAATGAAATCTGCAATTACTGATAAGTAAGCAGAAAAATGTGTGAAAAAATGCATTCATTTAATGCCAACATCATGTATCTTAGCTTATAAATCTGATAGATGTGCTGGAAAAGTGAAAAACATTTTGGCTTTATGATAAAAATTCACTTCTAATTGAATTTTGTGTGTGATGTTAAAGAATAAATAATGAAAGATACAAAAAACTCATGTAACTTTAAAATCTGTTACATGTGCAAAAGACTTTTTATATGTCTTCATATGCAGATCTAGGTCCCTTCAATGTCAATAGAATCTGCACAGTAATTGCTTTTTCCCATCCCAGCAACTCTTAGGATATACAAAACCTACTACTGTTCTAGCTTCTGTAAAGTGATGAACAAAGTATAATTATAAAACTTATAACTGAATACTTAATCAGAAACTGGTTTAGTCCCTTCTTTTTAAGAGCATGAAACTAATTTTGAATAGCTGATTTCTCATGTGGTTGTTGTTCATGACTGACTTTGTTTTCCATGGAGATCATTCAGAATAGAAATTTAGAGTACGTTTAAGACATGTTTACTTTCCCTGAAATTGCTTGAACTAGTCTGATAATTAAAATTGTTAAAAAGAAATGACAACCTTCCACTTGTTCCCAAACAGAGTTCTACAAAATTTTTCCAATTTGTATTGCAGTTATTGGCTTGCTGTGGAAATGGTTTTCAGGACAGCATGCTTGTATTCCTGGATGACATAGCGGTATGAAAAGTGAGGAACTGGTCCACTTTTTCTCAGACACTAGGAGTAAAGATGTCAATCTGTCTCCATGAAAATCAAGGAATCCTCTTTTTCTGGGTGATTTCCAGATAGCTAATTAATTTTGAACTTAGACATACATCAAAACCTTTCAAAATGTTAAGCAGTAATCACATCTATACATACACAATATATTTAAGTATATATATAAAAAATTGTTTTACAGACACACATCTGTATTTTAGCAGGAAGAAGAAAATAGTGATATTTTGCTGCTATTAATTATATTTGTAAATACCCAGATACATTCCCCTTCTTAAACCTCAAATAATGCTGGTAGTAATACAGAACAAGGATTTGGGAACTAGCTCACACAACTGGTTTTGACTTCTCTCTAACTCATCAAATGCTGTTTCAAATGTATGCAAAGATAATGTACGGATGCTTTTAACAATAATAGATAAGAAATTCATGGTGTCAGTGTGATTCTAAGATGTTACTGCAAAACACAGAAAAATATTATTATGAGAGGTCACATTCTATAATTTCCTCTCTGTGTCATTGAACCAAATTGAAAACTATGTTATATATCTTACTGGAAATCTATAAAGCAATGCATTTACTCCTTGAAAATCAATTATATAGTCTTGACAAATCAGCACACCAGAAGTTACTTTGTATGTGGAAGATTTTATCAGCTGTGTTATAAGCTCAAAGCACTTAGAGGGGTTAAACTTGACTTTCTGTAATTTTATTGGGATGTTTACTGCATTATCTCATCATGCCAATACTTGGCTTGGACGTGGAGAGAGGAAATTTTATTTATGATTCAGTTCCCTTAAGTCTTTTTAGCAGTTACTGTAATTCTGTGTTTCCATAACACACTTCACAGCTTAAGTGAAGATGCATTTTATCATATCAGTGACACCGAAAGGATCACTCTTTAAAACAAAGGAATTATCTTGATACATCAGTGCCTGCCTAGAACCCATCCAGATGTCACTGCTACTTCATTATTCATTTTGGTAATGCTAACCAGCTGGCAGTTTAATGTCTGGCATAGGAGTCAATTTGGGAATCATCCCTCTCTTCAGGTAATCAGGCAAGTTGAACAATTGTTCTATATTAACAAACTCACTTATTGCCCTGTGAAACCTAAACTGAAAGTTGCAAATGTTGTGTTTTGAATCACTTTCATGTCTGAACATGACTGACACAGAATGACTTCATTAACTTTCAGTAAAGTGCATTAGAAAAAAATTTAAGACTGAGTTCAGGTGCCAAAAGGGATGTACGCTTTATTGTTAGAATAGACCTAGTTGTTGTGTTGACAGACATAAATATTTCTCTTTTATTAGACTGTTAATTTGCTAAAAAACTTCTAAAAATATGTTGACTACTTTTGATCTTGAACATTTAGGAATACTTTTTGAATTGCTGAAGTTGAGAAATAGTTAAGAAGAAAGAGATTGTGGATTTAATGACTAGAGAAAAATCAGTATTTGAAAATAATAGGAAATTCAGGATTGAAAAATAGAAGAAAGTAAAACTTGTGTAGTTTCTAAAGTGGTCTGAGGGTTGCTAATTCAATCCTTGCTTATCCACGTAGGAAAAAAAATACTAAGGTATAACAATAATTTGCTTCAAAAAGCAAATCTCAAAGAAAGGAAATGTTTCACTTAGGGAGACTCTCAGAGGTATTCAAATGTCTGGTTATCATACCCTAATTCTCAGAATCTATTTTCTTCTTTCCCACTTCTCCCAGCAATATCCTAAAGTTAGTCATTAACTCTAAAACAACTTTATTCAAAATTCATATCAATTCATATCACCAGTGCTGAAGAAAAAATATTAAAGAAAGGAAGATTAATGCTTTTACTTACCGTGCCTAAAAGAGAAGGTGGCTGCTGCAGTTTGTTCTCAAGATGCCTGTAAAACATACATGTTTTCAAAAAACAGGGACTGTAATACTGTTTGTACAAATACACAAGATGATGCATAAACCAGCTGTGAATAACTACAAATGAGACCTTCTCACCCTCTGCCCTTCCCACCTCCTCTTTGCACATACATATTGTCCATCCCTACATCTTCAGTATGTTGTGTGATCTGGTAGATTTTAATCTAGCTGCAGGTTTTTGATATGCTGTCAGAGGTGGTTAATCTGGTTTTGATGAGTATTGTATTGAACATAAGCTAATAAAGGGACACTTGACATGGCCAAGTGTTTTTCCACGTTATAGATTGCCTAGAAGAAAGATAATGAAATTTAACTGAAAGCAGTTTCTTTTTAACAGATCTAATAGTGAGAACATACTGTAAAATAGTGTTTGCCTTTGTATGTGTGTATTAAATGGGAAACTTGTTTTCTTACTTTGCAAAAATGGTCAGTATTCCTTTTTTGACAGCTGCCCTGGTGCTATGAAAGTCACTGGGTTTGCATGGCCGAGTTTTAGTAGTGTGGGTGCTGCAGGGGTGGCTTCTGTGAGAAGCAGGTGACACCTTCCATGTCCAGCAGAGCCCATCCCTGGGCACTGGTCAAGGTTGGGCCAATTAGAAACAGTGGCTACACCCTTGTGATAACATATTTAAGAAGAAGAAGAAGAAGAAAAAAATAAGGTTTTGCACAGTTGTAATTGTGGCCAGAGAAAAGTGGGGTGATAACATGAGAGGAACAACTCTGCAGACACCAAGGTCAGTGGAGAAGAGGGGGGAGAAGGTGCCAGAGCCGAGATTCCCCTGCAGTCCATGGTGCAAACCATGATGAAGCCTCTGCCTCCTGCAGCCCATGGAGGTCCACGGGAATGCAGAGATCCACGTGCAACCTGTGGAGGAGACCCACACCAGAGCAGGTGGATGCCTGAGAGGAGGCTGAGCACCCATGGGAGACCCGTGGAGAGAGGAGCCCATGCTGGAGCAGCCTGTCCTTGAAGGACTGCACTCCATGGAAAAGTGACCCACGCTGCAGCAGTTTTGGGAGGACTGTTGTTGTGGGATGGACTCATGCTGGAGAAGTTCATGGAGGGACCCCGTGCTGGAGCAGGGGAAGGACTCCTCTCCCTGGGAGTGTGCGAAACAATGTGTGAGGAACTGACCACAACCCCCATTCCCTGTCTCCCTGCACTTCTAGGGGAGGGGATAGAGCAGGGAAGGAGGAAGGGGTGGGGGTGAGGTGTTGTGAAGGTTTTACTTTAATTCTCATTATCCTGCTCTGATTTTGTTAGTAACAAATTCAACTAATATCTCTAATTCTAGCTTGTTTTGCCCATGATGGTATTTGGTGACTGAGCTCTCCTGTTCCTCACCTCAACTCATGAGCCTTTGTTATATTTTGTATCCCCTGTACAGCTGGGGAAGTGAGCGATAGAGAGGCTTTGGTGGGTGCCTGGCATCCAGCCAGCATCAACCCACTACAAATGAGATATTATTTATGGCTACCAATCATACAAGAGGAGCTAATTAATTAAAAGAAGGAAAGAAATTAAGACATAGAGGAAAGCTACACAGTAACGAAAGGTTTAATGAAGAGAAAGCAGCAAATAGGATTTGTTTTAAAATTACCCCAAACAAATTATTTTGATTCAGCTTGATAAAGGAAGAACGTAACTGGTTATCCCAAAGCCAGGGATGAGAATGAATTTTCTGCCTCCTGAGAAAGTACTGGTTTTGTGGTCATTATGATGCTTGAAGTGGCCACCTAAAAACAGGCTAGACAAGAATAAGGGACTAAAGGTCGGTATTTATTTGAAGGGCCTTCAAAGGTACACCCTGGGGAGTCCAGCAGCTACTGCCAAGAGGGACCCCAAGATGGACGACAGGTCACGAGTTCTTCACACTTTTATAAGTTTGGTTCATTTGCATATCACGGTTAATTTTCCAATTAAAACTTCAGTTAATGATGTAATTTCGCTAAGCTTGCCTCCCCTTTAGAGGCTTTTGGTTTATACTTTTTGGGCCTAGGAAGGTCTGGGTGTCCTTGGAGAGCAGGCCTGGAGAGGCTTTGTTATGTCTACCTATCATGAGAGAGCAGAAATTACAGGCTACAAGGAACTTCAGAGTTACACACTAGGCAGTACAGGATTTGAAAAATATAAAAGTTAAAACCTAAGGCATCAATTGATATAAAATCTGCAACCTATTAGATCATCTGCTTAAGCCAAGTTTTACTTAGCTCAGGTATAGAAATATCATACCATTTTGTCTAATTGGCCAGAGCACGCAAATAAATTAGGGTTTATGTATTTGACATTTGCTGCAGCATAACAAATATCTAACTGGACTTACAGTTAGAAGCACAGAGGCACGTGGCACGTGGTCCATAATAAAGTCTCTTAGGAGAAATACACCCATTCGCACTTTCTAAGGAACCAATCTGAGAGAAGGAACTTAAATGCTTCAACCTTCTGTGTCACAGGGTAGCAACATTCCTGATTCAGTTGATGGAATCCAAAACCTGGACTTATATTTGTGCTGAACTCCAACATTAAAACAGCTGTTGGGCTGTCTGAATCAACAGGTGCCTCAGCAAAAAAGGAGAATAACTGGCTTAGGGAAAAATTCTTCACTGAGAGTGGTGAGGCACTGGAACTGAGGTTGCCCGGAGAAGTTGTGAATGTCCCATCCCTGGAAGTGTTCAAGGCAAGGTTGGATGGAGCTCTGAACAGCCTGGTCCAGTGGAAGGTGTTCCTGCCCGCAGTAGGGAGGTGGAAATAAGTGATCGTCAAGGTCCTTCCAATCCAGGCCATTCTATGTTTCTGTGATTTTTTAAGATGAAACGTTCATCCCCTTTAAGTAGTAGAGCATCACTCATGTTATTGACACAAGAAAGCTAGCTCCCATTAGAGAATAGATGTTCTGTTTTTTCTTATTTTAAGCATGAATGAAGCACAACTTTATATTCAGAGGGAATCCAATTCTGATTAATTATGAAGAATATAGTGAAATAATTAAGTTTTTGGAGAGTGAGGTGTTGTCTTGACATCGTTCAAATAACCGTGCTTGGATTTGAATTGGATTGGAAAAGTTTTCTGCAGATTTTCCCGTGTGCGTACTGATATTCATTATAAAGATGATAGTGGCAAAGTATTTGAAAGCCAAAAAAATGCTCAGAAAATTTATCTGGATTCTATTGGACTTAGAAGATCAAAGAGCAAATGGTAAGAAAACAGAGGGTAAAAGGGATTTGATAGAATTTCAGCTATCTAAGAATGCTGGTGAGCAGTGGGTTTCTCAGTGTCTTATGGTCTGATGTGTTTTGCAGCTCCTTTGTAAAATATCGTGGAGAAAAGAAACATGCAACATGTAATTTCAATATGAATGAAGCAGTAGCAGGCATCTTCAGCTATACATGACTGTTCTGAACCAGGGCTTTTTGTGGAATAATATTATTTTTTTAAATGCATAATTAAACAGTTTTTGCTATAATACTAATATAATTCCAATACTTTAAAAAAAATTGCCTTTGCTCTCCTTATAAAAAATTCACAAATGCTTCTTTATTCTAACATGACATTTGAAATAGTAGATCTAAAATTTTATAAGTCAGGAAAGAAAGACAGACAGGAATGAACATTTCCCACTCAGCCTTATTTCATGCCCTTGTGCATATGTGTTATGATATAATCTTTAATTACACAGTCACACAGTTTTTCTCCCAGGAGACCTCTGGCTTATAGAGTGAGTAATAGTTATCCAACATTTCTTTTTATCTTGTTCACTATGTGGTTTAGCTTCAGGCCTTATTTATGCTACATCATCCAAAATCTTGACTGACTGCAGAATTATTAATTTCTTTTCCTGGGAATTTCTTCGGTTCTCTTATCACATCAGCTAATTGCTTAATGGCTGCTCCTAAACCTATCTTTGTTTTCGCTTTGAAAATGTATTATCAGTGTCCCATTTTTGCAACTATGGAACTGAAGCACAAAGAGATTAAAGCCAAATTTACTGTGTCCATTTTTGTGTGCCAAAAATGAGACACGAAGAATTATTCTTTTAAGAATATCTGAGTATTTGAAAGCAATATGTGCATAATTGTAGTACTCACTAACTTTCTTTGCAACCTATCACAAATACCAGGTGTCTCACTGGGATTTTTCATTGGGTATCTAACTGCATCATGTAAAACCTGAGTGGTTTCAACTTAATTAATGCTCTTCCTTTTCCTGAAATCTCTCCTCTTTTAAATCATACTTTCTGATAATTTTTGAAAGAAATCAGGCTTTCCCTATGTTCCTTCTGTGTGTGCGTCTTTCCCAGCATCCTGCTCTTTTGCATCTTTCTGAACTCTGAATATTTGTGTTTTCTGGAGCCTCTTCTTTGGCTCCCGCATTTCCCTAACTGCAGCTTTCTCCTCACTTTTCTCTGTCTGCTGACTTGCAAGCTGTATATCCACACTTGCCACTCTTCTGCATTCAAAATAGGTAGTGTCCTCTTCTCTTGCATTGTTGGGAGCCAGCTGAAAGGTACTTGAGCATAGGAGAAATGGACATTTTGCTTTCAGCTCCAGGGTCCTGCATCACAGAATTTAGCTATCAGCTGGAGCAAGCATACAGAAGTCCTATTACAGCCTTGCATCTCTTGGCAACAACGTGCTCAGCGCCCGTGGAATCATGGAAAGCTTGGCTGACCAGGTGTAAACATCAATCTTTGAAAGGCTTATAATTCAACCACAATAAAGGCAATTTTTCAGAGACAGAAAACAGTGCATGTCACACCGTGGACACTGCCTAGACAACTTTTAGATTTCTGGTCTTGACGATGCAAGCATGGAGATTTTCAGTGGAAGACTTTTTTAAGTTCCAAAGTATCATTCTCAGAAAAGGCTGTGCTGTTGCAGCTGAAAGCTTCCCCAAACAGCTCATCCTAAGAAAGAGAAATGAAAGTCTGACAAGAGATATAAAGTAGCTTAAAATCCAAACCTAACAGTGAACAATACCTCAGATGAGAGTTTTATGAGACTAGTAGACTATAAAAATGAACTTTTTTTCCTCATCCCATTGTTCTGATCATTATAAATTTTTGTCTTCTGTCAGGCTTTCACATTCAAGATCCAATTTGGTGTCAAAAACCCCTCTCCATCTCCTTGCTGTTGCTATTGACTCTGGTGTTCTTGAGTTTTTCTTTCCCTTCCTTCCTAAGTCTTTCTAGAGCCTGAAGAGATATCTGGTTTTTGGCCACTTTTGACACCTCAATATACAATAGTGTTATTATATGCTTACCATGTGGTTATAAGAAACTGATAAATAATAGTTTGCAAGTGAGACTTTCTGTTCAAGTATTTATTTACACTAATTTACAGGGGCTAAGAGTATAATGCATTGTATTTTGGAGTGATCAGTGCATATTTGGAAGGCATAAGTCTTCCTGGTTTTATTGTGAAAAAGGAGTTCACATTCAAAATAAATAAAAAATAACATTTCGTTGAAAATAAACTTCCATAAAGAAATAAACTATCTGAAAATGCAGCAAAAATATAAATATTTTTAAAGAATTTGAGAATAATATGATAAAAAAATGCATTTTTTGAGACAGTTGATAAGCTTTTTTTTTTATATTCCAGGTAAATTATAAGACCAAATTGTATGCAAAAAATAAACAATGCTCATTAGCAAGCATGGTTTAAGCCACTTTGATATCATCAGTTAACTTTTTATATAGGTGGGGAAGCATGCCAAGATGAGGGTGCAAGTAACACTTCCAAACAAGTAGAGGCACAAAGGAATTTGAGATGATATCCCTAATGAAACCCAGAGCTGCAGCACTGTGAGAAAATTAAAGCTTGGGCCAAGAATCAAAGAGAAACTCAAAATGCTTCAGAAGGCTTTTTATAGTCTAGGATCAAGGAGGTTTCAGCTTTTAGTGTGGAAAGGGCTAATAATGATCTGCTAATCTATGTGCAGCATTTATATTGTTTTCCTTGTAATTTCTAACAGTCTATCAAAGCCTCCAAGTAAGGGTTTGCATGTTGGGAATCAGATGTGGCTACAGGTCTGGTGCATATAACACCACATTGGCTTATGTGATGTTCAGGAGGATGTGGAATGCTTTTAGGACTGTCTAAAGGTTAAAGACTTTAAATGCTGCTACTCACTTCAGTCACATTCTGGGAACAGGGGGTAGACAGAGAGCAGAACAGGAGCACCTGGAGTGTGTTTTCCCTAAAATAAGTCTCCAGCAAGCAGCTAAATAGACACCAGATCTATAGAATTTTTCACTTTGTCCTAAACTTTTAAATAAACTTCCGGAACAGCCTAGATGACAGAATTCAGAGAACTTTGAAATATTTTTTTTCTTTTAATTTGGGCTTGTCATAATAATGAAAGTTTCTGATTCTCACACGTTTTAGACTTTTTGATGAATTTCAGTACAATAGACGCTCTTTATATCCTTAAATATGCAACTTCCTCTAAAGTAGGTAAAGGTTTGACCCAAATGAAACCAATATTTTTCTGTTTATTTGTGTGTTACAAGCCTCTGCCTCCAGTTTTAATTTCTAACAGTCACCCTCAAAGCTTTCAATTTTCTGAAGAATCTCTGCTGGCAGATTATAAGCACTCAAAAATCTGAAGGAAAATATGGAGGAAAAATCTATGAGAAGTGGGAAACACAGTTATTNTTCCCATTACATATGCTCAGTCCTGCTCATAGTAGCCAGTACATTTTAACCAGTTATGGAACTTCACGGTCAAAGAATTCAAGAATCTTTTGTAGAATTAAAGTAAAAAAATGTTTCTAACACTATATTCCATTGACATGATGTCTTGGATCCATAATACTGTTATGTCAAACAAGCAATAATTTCATTATTATTATTATTATTATTATTATTATTATTATTATAATTACAATGAACTTTTTTTCCTCATCCCATTGTTCTGATCATTATAAATTTTTGTCTTCTGTCAGGCTTTCACATTCAAGATCCAATTTGGTGTCAAAAACCCCTCTCCATCTCCTTGCTGTTGCTATTGACTCTGGTGTTCTTGAGTTTTTCTTTCCCTTCCTT
>VWZQ01000137.1:709746-769390 GCA_013397015.1 Myiagra hebetior
AATAATGATCTGCTAATCTATGTGCAGCATTTATATTGTTTTCCTTGTAATTTCTAACAGTCTATCAAAGCCTCCAAGTAAGGGTTTGCATGTTGGGAATCAGATGTGGCTACAGGTCTGGTGCATATAACACCACATTGGCTTATGTGATGTTCAGGAGGATGTGGAATGCTTTTAGGACTGTCTAAAGGTTAAAGACTTTAAATGCTGCTACTCACTTCAGTCACTTTCTGGGAACAGGGGGTAGACAGAGAGCAGAACAGGAGCACCTGGAGTGTGTTTTCCCTAAAATAAGTCTCCAGCAAGCAGCTAAATAGACACCAGATCTATAGAATTTTTCACTTTGTCCTAAACTTTTAAATAAACTTCCGGAACAGCCTAGATGACAGAATTCAGAGAACTTTGAAATATTTTTTTTCTTTTAATTTGGGCTTGTCATAATAATGAAAGTTTCTGATTCTCACACGTTTTAGACTTTTTGATGAATTTCAGTACAATAGACACTCTTTATATCCTTAAATATGCAACTTCCTCTAAAGTAGGTAAAGGTTTGACCCAAATGAAACCAATATTTTTCTGTTTATTTGTGTGTTACAAGCCTCTGCCTCCAGTTTTAATTTCTAACAGTCACCCTCAAAGCTTTCAATTTTCTGAAGAATCTCTGCTGGCAGATTATAAGCACTCAAAAATCTGAAGGAAAATATGGAGGAAAAATCTATGAGAAGTGGGAAACACAGTTATTTGAATTGCAAATCAGTGAGATACATAGGACTCAATACAGTAAGTTTTCATTGTTAGTTTTTCAGCTCACACAGAGTAAGCATCCATATTTTTGTAATGTAAATTCTGAAGGTAGAGGCCTAGTGTGTTTAACTTTCTGTTGTTTCGAACTAGTGGTTTTTGTGGCTGATCACTTCAAATTATTCTTGGTAGCCATTTTGTAATACACACCGAAAATCCTTGGTGTTTCTTTTTGGCACTTCAGCGAGATTTACACATCCACAGGAAATGATAACAAAAAAATTAAAATATCCTTCAGTATTTTTGGCAGCCTTCATTGCTACATAAATGATTGCAAAATTAATATAGGTATGCATTTGTGAGTAAAGACCATTGAGTGTACTGAAAAACCCTAATATCTTTCAAACAATTTTGAATCTGGGTTAGAGGTGTAAAAGATCTATGAATTTTCATGAAAGCAGGTTACCAGCCAGAAGACAGAGAGGCTATAATAATTCCCTTCCTACAGAAAAAAGAAAATGTAGTCTATAATGTTCCCAGACATTAAAAAAGCCATATTGGAAGTGGAAATGAGGGACACAGTTGAGGAGGGAGGGAGAAAAGTAGGAGGCTCTGAACATCTTTTTTTCTTGAGAATTAACTTATTAGACACCAAAAAATCTAGTAATTTTGACTGAGGACTGGATTCTCTACTGTTTAAAAAGGCACAATATTCTTTTTTCAGACCATGAAGTACGATATGTTCTCCCCATGTGTCTTGTCTGCTTTCCCATAATGGTTGAGCTCACATTTATTTTAATTCATTTTAAATGTCTATCAACCATGAAACACAAATTCACTGGAAACATTGAGACAGATATATGAATTTCTAAGTCTTTTAGCACTTGTCAAGTCATTCCATCTTAACCTGGCTTGTCAATTATTTACTTTCAGATTTTATGGCCATATTTAGGGACAGATTGTAGAGCTCATCAAGTGAAATGTGGCCTGTGCTTAGGTCTATTGGAGATTACTGCTGACTTCAAAGCAAGAATTTGCCCATATTGTTCCCATTCACATTCTGGAATGTCATGTTTACTGGATGAAATACCATGTGTATTGGCTTTGATTTTCTATTCAAATCACAAATGGTAGGACATGTCCTGTTAGCAAAAGAATTCCTATCTAAGTAAGGCCAAATAACCTGCTGCCACAGTTGAACTATTAGAAGAGAGAACACAAAACTTTTGTATTAGAAAAAAATTAAGCCACATAAACGATCATATTTTTTAATCAAAACAATAATTTGTTTTACTAGGCAGGCTACTTTTGAAATTTTTTTACTGTGGGCCACACAGGTAAGAAGACACCTGAATAATTTCATGTTTTGTGATACATCAAGTTGGTATTGTGAAAGTGTTCTTCTTCAATTTCGTAATTAAATGCTACCTAAGAGTTTTATGAATATTGATGTGATCTACAGTGGGATACAGGGACTCTCTAGTGCTGTAACAACCTGGGACCAATTTCTTGTTGGCTTGATAGAGCGATGTGGCGGTGGTAGACAAGCACCTCCTACAAAACAGAGCCTAAGCTTAAGTCTACGCTCATGTCCCAGCTGAAAACAGGACCAGAAGCACAGATACTAAAGGAATACAATTTCCAAGAAAACTCCTGGGAGACAGAAGGAAACCATGCTGTCATTGCTGAATTGAGAACAAATGAACATAAAATGATAGTCCCTAAAGAGAATTTGAAATTTCCTCTGATCTCCCACTTCATTTTTGCAGAAATTTGAGGAAGAAAAGACAGGTTTAAAGATTTGATTGTCCTAAAAAGTGTTTTCTATTAAATGCTTTCCAAAATGGCTTATAACACATATTGTTTGAGGCACTAAAAAAAAGTTGATGCCACATAGTGGGAAGCATGGGGAATTTAGTCACGTAAATAATGAGTCAAGGTAAGGGCAAGAGACATGAGTTATGGTCACTTTAGTGATGATCTATTCCATTTGAAGCAATAGAAAAGTTCCTAAATACCTCTGAATACCAGAAAAGGAGAAAAATTGAATCACAGACTTGATTTAGAACTAAAAGTTAAACCTGTTATAGTCATGTATGAAACACCTTCTGTATTAGGATAATTAATTATCATGAAGAAATTGAGAGAAAAAAGTGTTATCATGTCAGGTTGTATTAATAAAAGGAAGAATATGTGCTCAGTTTGCTACAGAAAAGATGAGCCATTCATTTGGCATTGTGCTACTTCTATGTTTCTGTGGTAAGGAAGAGGCCAATTAATTGTCCTTCTTTTTGTCACCCAGCATATTTTTGATGCGAAAGGAATTGTCTTCAAAATAAAGAAATTATTGTCAAAAGTACGTTAGGTAACAGTCCGGCTCACAGTAATCTTTAATAGAAGCAGGAGTTTCCCAGAACAAGCAGTTTTTGTCACATTTTAAAATGTTTGCTACATGAATAGGAAGTACCGAGCAAATAAAGTATTACTTTGAAGGACGAGTTTGCAGGACCTTGAAGCAAAGAAGCTTGAGCAGCTTGGGCTTGGTACTGAGACTCCTCAGGGTCCAAGGATGCTCCAAAATGCAGCTGTTGTGGCACAGGCACAGAACTGCTGCAAGAAACTTGTAGGCTTAGAGCCCCTGCCTCACCTTCCCTCCTGTGCAGTGCCCTTTATTCCACCTCCTGCCTTCTCCTCTACATATGCTAAAGAAAGCAGGTAACAAGTAGCACACACAGCAAGTGCTTAAGGTCTTGGGTTTATCAGTTATAATACCAGAATAATTCCATGGAGATCAGAGATAATCTCTGGTATTACTCTGACTGTGAGTAGGTAGACACTCAGAGCTGTTAAATAATGGGCTTTATAAGCATTATATGCTGATGATTAAATGTAAAAATGCCTTAACCTTGATATACAGGATACACCTCACAGCATAAATGAAATTTCATAAAAGACTATAAAACACTGTATTGCATGTAGTTATTTAATATTTAGGGAAAAAAAGAAAACAGTAGGAAAAATTGCTCTTTACTCTGAGTTGGATAAGCACTAATAATTTTCCCGATGTTTTTTCTTATATCTGTGCAATAAATTCCAATTTGTATTTGGCACCTTCCTCCCATCCCTCCACACAGCAGCCTTATTGACAGAGTTTATCCAGGAGAAAGAAATTCTAATTTGAAATGAATTAATAATTTTTTGTTTGATTCTCTATGTACCTTGTTTAATATCTCATTCTTTAAACACATTCAATAATAAAAAAATTAAATTGTATATAAACTGTTTCTATAATACAGACTTAATATAGAGCTGCTAATAGGACTAGGTTCTGATGGTTTTAGTCAGTAAAAATGAAATAAATTTCAAATGAAGTTGTAGCTTAAAGAACTGATATGTAGAAACTACCAGTTAAAGCTTTTGCACTAAGTGCTGACATACCTCATGTTCAACTCCTTCTTTCCTGTTGCACAAAGTATAACGCCATGAAAGGAAAATGAAAGTGGAATAATGTTTTGGCAAGGTGAGATCATAACCTTAGTGACTACAGATGAGCTGTAATTTATTTTTTAAAAATGTTTCTTTTTAAAGGACACCTACTTCTTGTTTAATTATTCCGAGAGCAGGCATATGTACCCCCAAAATAGGGATTAGTATACTATATCTATGTGAATATGATTTCTTCCTTGTTAAACACATTTTCCAAAAAAGATTTTATTCTAAGATGTTCTAAGGTACTCTCTGAAAAAATATTACTGTCTATTAAACTACATGTTTAGTAAATATATTTCCCCTTTGAGCCATAGAAGTCAAATTTTTTGGGGTCAGATGCACTGTGCTCCAAATTTGTCTTTGAAAAAATTTCCCACTCCATTCTTGCCCCACAATAATCTACTGAGTATTAATCAGGAATGGTGTAAATGTATCAGTTTTAGGGCAAACTTTGTCATCATTCTGAAAAAGGAATCATGTCAGACATATGAATGCACTTAGGAATATAACTGCCCTTGGAAACCGTAGGAGTAAATGATGTAATAACTTTTTGGTACCTTTGATACCTATTTATATGTTACACTTACCCTAATAACACTGTTGATATCAGTTGGCTGTTGATTGAATTAAAAAGACACTGCAGCAAATGGGAATGTTCTTGACACAGTAAGGAATCTTCTGCCTTTTGTAAGAAGACGTTTACATGGCCTTTGATAAATAGTGACAATCAGTACTGCGAACAGCAGTGCTAATGGCAGGATACAAGATTTCCTGAGCTGGTCAACTAGCAGGGCTCTGTGGGCAAGTATGGCAAACATTGCAGTTGTTTTCCCTTCTACTTCTGATAATTGAAAAAATCAATTTTCAAGTTTGAGTTCCTGAATTGTTACATTATTTCCCAAATTTTTTTCTGAGGGAAGGATAATGAAGCTTGTTTGGAGTGTCATAATGAAAACTTCAGAGAAACTAAGCATGCAAAAAGCCAGGAAAGCCTCAGAAATGTTTTCTACCTAAAACTTTTCCACTGTAGCAGAAGAATCAGTAGGCCCCATAATTGAAATAACTTCTTGCCCTCTAGAGAGAGGGTGATTCCTACAGGTCAAAACAGGGGTTACTGGTAGGTCAGCTGAGATAGCCATTACTGCAGCTATCTGCACAGTGTTTAGGCTTTAAGTAAACCAGAGATGTTATAATGTGGAACTGCTGGCTCTTGGTTGGCTTTCCTAAGGTCATTAAGTAAAAGACAGCATATTAAGCCTGAAATCATTAAGGAAAAACATTAAAACCTGTCTCCAAACAGAAGCTGTATCAGGTTAAGTAAAAATTGTTTGGGTATTCTAGTTAGAGTATGACGAACCTGTTAAGGCACTATTACCATTCAGAGCCATCATTTAACTACTTTATTGACCCAGTCACTGTTATTTTATATTTCTATCATATTCCAGTTGATATTTAGATTATCATACTATATTCAAGCCAGTGTTGCTTTTCAGGTATGAAATTGATTCATTGAAAGCACAAATATTTGTGTTATGAAAATAAATGATCACTAAAATCAAAGTAAGATTGGTTGACTAGAACTTCCATATACGTTGTCCAATCTAGTGTGAATGCTCCTAAAACCCACATATAACACTTTACTTTTTTTGTATAAAAAATTAAAATATATTAATTCAATTAATATTTTTGGCACACCCTCCTTCAGTAAAACTATTTGCATATTGTGCTATAAAGAGAATTGAAAATTGGAGAAAACAGTGGATTTCTTTTGTTTTCATTCTCAACTCTGTGAAGTAGGAAATGAAATTATTTATTATACGTAACAGCTACAGTTGTGAAATGTCTTCTTCTGGAAATAATCTGTTGTAAACTTTGACAACTCAGTGCATTATTTTTTTATGTGAAATATTTCACACTTTAACTTCAGATGAGATGGATACACCACACTGCCTTCTGAATTTCGTGAATGAAACCACAATTATGCTCCTAATGGGAGCTGCAGAATACTCTAAACTATGCCTGACCTGGACATTTGGAGAAACGTTGCTCCAGGATAAATGAAAGCATGCCCCAGCATGTAAGTAAATATTCAGTCTGGAAGAAGAATGTGTATCTGCGTGTTTGTTGTGAAGTTTAGCTTACCTCAGTGCTCAATCTATGCTCCTGTTATCATGTGTTTTGGCTTTTCTATTTTGATGAGTTATCAGAATTCTATTTTATATAGCAACTGTCAGCTTCAGTTCTCTTGGGATAATTGCTTGTTTATTATATATCACAGAAACTGCTACCAAGAAAATACAAAATAACAACCTCCAAGAATCAATAATACTGTCAGGACCCTTGAAACACCCCTTTGATTGCCTGCTGTTTTAGGGTTAAACTGCAGAACTGGCTGTATCTTTTTAAGGAACTTGCTGTTCCTTGATGGGGTATGCCTTTCTGACTCTTAACTTGTCCTCTGTTTTCTTAAGCAGATAAACTGATCGGAAACCCAAGCCTATCTGTCTTTCTTGTGGATCAAATTATGATTTTCTTTGGTGTGGTCAGTCAAAGACGTGGAAGGGTGATTAGATATGCCCACATAGCACTTTCTAGAGCCACATGGGGAAATGCATAGGCAAGCTCTGGTTTTTCTCTGATATATATATATCTTTATGTCATTAAAAAAGAATTTCACCAATGGTACTTCATCTGTTCAGTTATGATCCAGCTTTTCCCCATCTGTATGATGATAATATTAGGATTGGAAGTGCCTTGTTATATCCATGAACAAATAGAAAAATTAGACAGGAGTTCTCATGTGATTAAAGACTCATTTTACTCTACAAACAATGAATGTTGGTTTGAGTTGATGAAGGCTCCAACTCAACAGGGAAACCGAGAACTCTGAATGTGAGCATATGGGCAAGAAGTCACCTCACCTGTGAAACTGTATTTTAGCATAAAACATCACAGAGGTCTCTGGTTCACCTCATGCATTGGCTAAGACTAATGTATCCTTAAATATCTTTCAATGTACATCCAGTATATTAGGGAATTCTAAAACATCTTATTACCTTCACTGAACAATAATCAAACAAACCAAATAACAACCCACTTGTTCTTAATGTTGCCATCACTAATAATGGACAAAAACCTTAAAGCTGTTATTAGTCATCAGAAAGGTACACATACTGCTTGAATAAACTGCTGTATCTGCACCACAAGTATTCATGAAGTTAATTAGGAAAAAATAAGCTTGCATCTGTCAACTTATATTTTTCTTCTAGGGTTTCAATAGAAAAGAAAGTGTTACACATCTGCCTTCCTGGTCCCTTCTCTCACAAAGTGGAAACAATGCATATTAAAATGTGTATGTTAGGACTATTGGGTGTGATGTAACAAAGTACCCTGTGCATATGTATCAAATTACTGGAACAGAAGGGTATGCAGCAGTTTGGGTATCCAAACACCCAGTCACATAGAATTAGAGGACATCTGAAACATAAGTATTTTCCTTAACCTACATGATTCATTTCCTCTCCCTTTAAAACTGGGATATTTTGTTCCTCAGAATCATAAAATACTGCATAATGAAAATTGGAAACATCAGGAAAAATACAAACCCTGTACAACTATTTTGAAGTCATTGAGACTGTTTGGATGCAAGTTAAAAATCTAAGTAATTTTTTGCATAATCAGCGGTGAGAGCTAGATACTGTTCATGAGCTGTGAAAATGCTACACCTGGAGGACATACAGAAAATTGCAATGCTTTTTAATGAAGTATCTGACACCTTGTGGAAAATCTCTCAGTAAATTCTAGAACTTCTCTTGAGTTAATGATATCTTTGTAGTGATTAAACTCTTTATTTAGGTATATATTTTAACCTATTTATTTAATAAAAATATTGATTGCAGCCATGAAACTCTTCTCCAAAAAGAAAAGAACTTCTGAGTATTCTGCTCAGCCTCTGGTGAAAGGAAACTGGGTGAAACTTATGAGATAGAGACAGTACAAATGATGCTTGATTGAAGAGAAAATATGTATGTGTCTATTTTATTGTACTGTTAAACACAGTATTTACTAAGTTTAAACATCTTCCATTTTTAGAAGTGAATGGTATGTCCCTGATTTAATGCTACTTGTTGTCCTTCAGCAACTATCAAATGAAATGATGTATCTGCCAACTCTTCAAAGTAGGTTTTCTCAAACAAACTTACAGGTATGGAAAGATGTGATGAGCTCCTATCACAGTGCAAAATTAGAAAAAATAATAATTATTAATGGAGTAATAAATCCATGCTAAATATAAATTGTTCTATTACACCGTAAAAATTGACTTCACTAGACAGCTGAATGACACATGATCAACACTGACTCCCCCATGGTTTGGCTGTAGAGGCAATCCCCACGCTGAGGACCTAGATGCAATGTGTGTGTATCCACAGCCTGGGCTATCCTGCTTCACTTCTTATGATTTCATCCTGTGATTTGCAGTTTTGCCTTGAGAAAGGTTCCTCTGGCACTTAGATTCAGTGAAGAAACACATCTCCAACCTCTCTGCTTTGCCAGTGCCCTGCCTCCAGCACCCCATAGCCCTGCCCTGCCCAGCCATGGGTCCTGATGGGTCGATCCCACCCGTGGACCAGCATCCCAGCATGGCCCAGCTGGCCCCACCTGAGGTGCCCAGTGCCCATGGCTAGGGCTACCTCCAGCTGCCCTGCTCCTGTCTGGGCATCTGGCCAGGCACTGCCCGGCCAGCTGGGTACCCTGATGGGCCCCAACACTCTGTCCTGGGGGAGCAGCCGTGGGCTCTGTGCCCTGGAGCTGGCTCCAGCTCCCCCACAGCCACGAGGAAGGGCAGCTGTGGGCAGGGGTGAAGCTCACTCGCCTTCCTTCTGGGTTACTGGCACCGGTGCTGGCCTCCAGCTCCGTGACTGGCCTCCCCTGCAGCGGGGCAAGTGCAGGGAGCTCCTTTTCTTAGCTTGCAGAACAGTTTCTAATCTGCAGTGATGAGAGAGGTGATGGTCATTTAAGGGTGTGAAAATGGTATGTGAATACCAGTAGAATAACAGAGTAGCATGAATCATTTTACTAACAAAGAAAATGAATCTAAACCTTTTGACTTGGTTCACGATGTACAAATGTCATTCCTTCTAAAATGGAGTAACAGTTCTTACCTGGCTTTTGTTGTATAAGCTCTAGCCATTTCCTGGTGAAATGAAAGAGCTACCCAGGAAATGGAATAATACCAATTAATCTTCACTTTCTTTTTCTGCAAAAGCCCCCATGGATTTTAGTAAGAGAAATAGAGAGGCAAGGTTTTTAAAAATTATATGTACAAATTAACAAGCCAAAGGAAATGAAAGGGAAGTTAAATATTACACATAAACAACAGTGTTTTGAGCAGAACTAGGCAGAGAACATTAGTAAAAGTGACCATAAGTTTTAGGAACAGAGAAAATGCAGAATAAATTTGTTTGAATGAGATTTAGACTTTGTCTCTGATTGTAGACAGTTTAGGAGCTTCTGGTATGTTTATGTTCATGAATGTTTCTCTGGGGCAGGAAAACAAAGTTGTGATGCAAAATCCATAGAAATGCCATTAGCTGCTAAAAGAAAAGACAGCTTTTCTTTTTACTTCAGCATAAATGTTGCAATCTTTTTAGTACATTTGACCATATTCCAATATTCTTTGCCAATGTAAAGCTCAGGCTCACAAGGACAGCAGCATTACCCTCCACTGCCTTTTATGTAGCATCTAAATCAGAAGTCAGAGTAAGTTATTTGGACTCTGCTCAGTGGTGAACACTGCTTGTGTAGAAGTATATCTGTAACTACTCCCATGATGATGACTTCATTGTAAATACTGTTTTATAAACCTCAGCCTGCAAACTGATAGAGATCAGAATGATTAGAGCATATCCTATTCAGTAGGTAGTAATCAGTACAAGCACAGTGCCATAAGGCCTACTATGAAGAATAATAACTTCATCCTAGCCAGACCCAGTACACTCCCCAGCCAAGACTCATGGAAAAATTCAACCATAGAAAGGCTCAATTTTCCACATAAATATTGTCTTGCATTATTAGATAGCAGCTAAAGAACCACTAAATACTTCTCACAGGCAAGTTCTTTTGAAAGAGAGGAAAAATACTCAGATTGTTCATATCGATGGAGAATTATTTCAAGTCCATGGCTGGTTTTGCATTTGTAGAGTGGAAGTTGAGAATGAAAAGGAAGAATTTGAAGTAACAGGTGATTTTGGCTTAATTAAATACTCTTGTATCTTGACAGATCACAAATAATGCGTCAGACAGTAAATTTTATTTTATATTCGAGTTTAGCAACAGAACCATTATTTCAAAAGAAGACAAATTTCTGAGGTGAAGGTTTGTCTGTTATTGTAAATCTGAAGTGTTCTGTAATTTGTTATCCAGAAACTTCTCCAGGTGGATTTTAATACATATTAATGAGCATGATGCAGAGATTTTATCTGCACAAGTTGTTCTATATATATCCACACCTTTATATTTTTGTTAAGCAGCTGTGGTGAGTTTTAGAGAGGAAAGTGGATTAGCTATTTCCTCTGGTTTGATTTAGTGGGGCCATATCTTTTAAAGGCAGAAATGTGGAGAAGAATCATCAAATGAATTGAAGATCTCATTTTGTCTGTCCTGTATGAATCTGTCTGGAGATTACATACTTTTCTGTTCTGTATGAATCTGTTACTATTTATTGTTGTTCAATGAATTGTGAAAACTTGGAGAAGGACGATGGAAAAGTGAGAAAACATATGAGCACATTGACACTACAAAGTGAAAGCAAATAAGCAGAAATATACTGCTGAAACCTGGCTAAAAATGTTTGTCCTTGTGATAGTAGCATATGCAAAAGTATCTCCAGAATACAGAGAGAATGAGAAATACCCCTACAACTTGAGGGAAAAATTAGTTTCCAATGGCAATAATAGAGAAGAAATATAGTAGATTGTAAACTATAATCCTAGAATTAATACATAAACTCTTTAATGCTGTCTTGCATTTCCAAAATAATTGCACAAAAAAGAGTAAGAGGTCCTAAGCTGAAAAGTCTCCAAATCAGCATAGTTGGTTTCTCTGGTAGACTTTCTGGAGCTTAGAAAAATAAACAAAGCAAGATGTCTTTCTTTATGTTATTACTACAATAATAAAAGTGATGCTATTTTCTTGAGTGTATGTGATTGAAGGCAATTTTTACATTTTTTCAAGAAGGATTAACATTTTCTTTATGGCAAGTGTTACTTTACGTAGGAGAGGTAAGCGATATGTTTTTCTTTCTACCTTTTACCTTTAACTCTGCAAGTATTTCTGTGAAAAAAACCCAAACAGTACAGGATGCTTCTGTACACTTAGTGGTGAGGTTGCTGTGAAGACAAACAGAGCCCAAATATGCTCAGGGATTTAGGAGAACTTCCACCTGACAGGGCCTCACAGAGATCAAAGAAGGATGGTTAACCTGTTGGAAAATACAGGAGCTTAAGCTAAAGCCCTGCTGGTGCAAAACTGTTGAGATGCACAAAGTTTACCTGCCAACATTTGAAATGGAGGTGAACTGTAAGTTGATAGCATAGCAAAAAAACTTATTAACCTCAAAACTCTTTCACTGACAACTGTAAATCTCCAGTAGATTTACATATATTTCTCTCCAAAGGAATGGGGTGTAAAATGTTAGAGCTTAGCCAAATGATTATTTCAGTAGTGTTCCTTTTCTTGTAAGCTACTTCTAATAGAAAAGGGATTGGACATACAAGCTGAAGAAGCAAATAAGGTGAATGTTTAGTCCAGAAGACTGTATGTGAATTAAAAGCCCAGTTTGATAGTAAAATGAATGAAAGAAACAAAGTGGTCAGCATATGTTGTTTCTTCTCTGTATTGAGCACATGAATGTAGCTTTTCCTACAAAGGCTCTCCCATAGGTCAAGGTACAGAGACTGATGCACACAGTTCTGGATATTTTTCAGCTTTTTAGCCTAGAAGAACAAAGTGTGTTACCTGAAGATTGCAAAATGCAGAATGATGTTCATGTGGCTGTGCAACAGATGAAAGAAATATGCTTTTGCCCATGGGTCTAATCAGGTATATTTTCAAATTACATATTTAGAGATAAAGCTAGAAAATGTGGCCAGGATAGAATTAGCCAGAAGCCAACCTTTCTCTCCTTTTTACTTATTCTTGGGCTGAAATGTGACATTTTTTTTTCCTGTAAAATGAAGAAATACTATTTCCTTATTTTATTATAACTGAAAGCTTCTAAGGATGTAAGAACAAGGATGTAAGTCTAATTGAAGTGGCATTCCTGCAGTCCAATGTCTCTGTTTTCCTTGGCTTTAATTTTGTAGAAAACATCACAAATATTGCAGACTAAAATTGTCACTATCTTTCCAGGGGAGTTATTAATAGGATTATATTCCTATGAGGGTAGATGTTCTAAAAATTAGGGTTAATGATTTTTAATACATAAAATAAGTATTTAAAAATATTTTTCTCAGTAGAAAGAAACAATAGATAAAAAACCCCCTATACTTTGATTTTAAAAATATTCATACTTTCTAGTGGAAATCAATATTCTGAAGTACTTAGTCTTGACCTTTAAATATTTGATTACCATCTTGTCAAATGTTGTTCAATGTCATGTTAGGCTATAAGGATGAATCATGAAAGGTTGTTACTTGGAGATGTGCTTGTAAAGCACAGAAGTTGTGAGTTAAAAATTATGGTGAATAGAGGTAACAGTAAAACTATTAAAATTTTGTCTGTCTAAATCCTGTGTTGAAATGGCTGATAATATAAACACAATTTCAGAGTACTTAAAATCTCCATCACATCAAATTGAATTTCAGTGTGAAGGGTAAAACAATAACCACAGGACATAATGAAAATGCGTTTAGGTGATGTGTGTAATGGAGCAAATTTTATGGCTGACTTGCTTCCTGATTTGTGGCATATTGTCTGTTGTAAAGAAAATCCATTCAATCTGTTTGTATTTCTTGCTATCTATTTGCTTTTTAAAAGAAATAAAAACCTGTGTCATGCACGTACATAAATTGTCACAGGAGTAACTTTTTCAGCGTCTTTGACTACTGCAGAGAAAAAACTAAAAAGCTGAAAGTTTGCAGAGACATCACTGTCCTTTAATTGCTCCTAAATGCCAAAATTGATATGACTTGCAGCAGTTAGTGGAAAAAAATAAATTTATGTGGGAAATCAGTAAGATTAAAAAGCATGTTGCTAAATTCAGAAAATTAGTTTAATAGAAACCCCAGTCCTGGTCCTTTTGCCAAACAGTGCTCTTGAAGAGCACTGTCCTTGGAACCCTGTGTTTCATCAATATTTTAGTGGCAAATATGGGCAGATGCTTGCAAAAGAACTAATTCAGCTACAGATTTGGTATGTTATATATTTCTCATCTCATTCATTTTGTACTGTATTTTATATTAAAAGCTGATATTTGTGTGTATTTGGACAAAGTTAGTCACTTCTTGATAAATCAAGCCTTTGCAGAACAAGTGACAAACTATTTCAGTGCCGTTCACGCAAACAGTATATTCTCTGATTACAAGCTAAATTTAAAATGATGCCCCAATCCTCCCTCCAAAATATTAAAGAAATAACTAGTAAGTAATATACAGTGCAGAAAAATAACTTCAACGTATCAAGAGATAGAAAGCAAGCTGATAATTTGTTCGGAAATGTGTCTGTTCTACAAGTGCAAAGTGTTGTATCTCTTTTGCAGAATTCAAATATTGAAAGATGAGATGCAAAATATTAATGAAAAATAAAGAGATACCCATTTTCAATCTCTGTATTAATAAACTGTGGTCATTTCCTGAACTTTATGGCAGGAATGATTTTGCTTGTAGGAATATACACACTTTTCTGTGTATATTTAGCACTTATTAAATTTCTTGGAATAATTAATGGGTTAGAAGAACAGAGCTTTCTTTCGAACATCACAGTTAACAGTGCTGTACTTATTCAAAGATGTTACATGCACTCTAGGAAATTAGAAGCATAACACTTGTAGCCATCACCACTTTAAGTACAAACAATTTTAAAGACTTATTTTCATATTACCTTGACTTTTTTTTTTCTGAAATTCATTATCTAAGCACATGTAGAAATAAAATAAATGTTTTATTTGCATTTCCTTGCAAACTGAGAATGTAAGTTCACGGTACTGGTAACTTTTCAATAAACCACTCTGAAGTGTCTTCAAATGTAAATTAATTAAATAATTTGCTATTCTTCCAAACAGGTGTCTTTTTCTTATTGCGAGCTAAATGTTCGTACCTCACTCTTTACAGCAGTTTCAAAAGGGCACACCTTTGATGTTTGCTGTCAGTATCAATATGAGTCAATTTATTGGAGTCATGTTCACAGGATGAATTAGTTCAGCTTGCTGACAGGAAGCCAATTTTTTCAGTTGTTTGTTCCAGTTGTGGATTTATCAGTGCATGAAATTTATCAGTTGCTTTCTATCAAATCCGTCAGTTGAGCTGAGACATCCTGAAGCCATACAGTCACTGCTGCAAAGATTGGGCTGGAGTGCACAAGTGGAGACAGAAATGAGGAGTAGCAATGCCCCTTTAGGTGGCCATGAGATTGGATTTCACCTAGGCTGCATCTGCCCTCTCTGACAGCTGAAACTGCAAGAAGAAAGATTGCTTCTCTCATACCTCACATCACAGACTTGCTTCTCCTAGTCAGCAGAAGACAAATTCACTTCTCTGTGTTTCATTCTCTAGATTTGGACTGAAAATAGGGTGTGCCAGAGGTGGCAGTCAAACTGGTCTGCTTTTCACCCTGCAGATATGTGTCAGTCAAATTGCAAGAGGGAAGGCTCCATTAGGAGATGTTTCATCCATTCAGATGGTCGATTACAAAAGTGACACTATCAGGCAGGATTACTAAAAGCCTGTGTTTAGTGGAAATTTCCTCCCAAATTCTGTTAGCAGATGATTAGCTTTTTGTACAACTGAAGGACAACTTTTCTTCCACCTACCACTCTCATCCATGACTGTGGCTGATCTTGCCAGCTTTGTATTTCCAATATTTTAATGGACTTTACAAAATTCATGATCTGAAATATGTAATATGGCAATGTGATAAAAAGGATTAGTTAGTGTTAATACTAAATGAGTTAAAAGATAAATTCACTAATTGATATAGAAAATCTTCTGAGCACATGTAGGCCAGACATCAGAAGTAAGTAAATCAAGAAATAAGAAATTTGCAAGCTGGGACAAAATGGCACCAGCCAAGAAGGCAAATAGTTTGCAGTTTGCGTGGGTAATCAGTTTTTTGGAAAACAACAGGAAGAGGATGGGAAATAGATATCCTGCCAGCAAAACCATTGTACCTCTGACTACATGATCACTGTAGGGTAACACAGGAAGGTTCATCACTGAGACTGTTTGTTATTGAAATGTACCACGGAGGACTCTGTAGTAGAGTTTGAATAACTGCTGCTATCCTAAGGACTTTAATTAATGTAACGGATGCAGGAGCTATTTATCGCTTCACAGAACTGTGAAAGTTTTATAAACTGTATCTATATTTGCTGGTAAATAAAGCTAATTATATTAAATTCAGAAAGCATCTTTCAAAAGTGCATTTGTGATAACCACATTTGATAGCCTCTCTAGCTTGTCAGGATGAACATAATCAAATACTAAATATTGCTAGCAGTGAGCTCTAGACTTAGCTACCTAATGACCTGTATCTACCTTCTGTTTCTCACGTCACTGAGGTCAAGATGAGCACACTGCTGTTCTGGGCTAATGGCATTACACACCATGAAATGTACCATCCTCTGCTACAAAACAGGCAAAGCAGTGATGAGCAGGAACTTATGCTCACCTACAGCTTAAAAATCCATGCAATAACCTTTAAGAACACCTCACCACCTTCTCCTGACACAGAAAGGAGTTAATATTATATTCAGAATATATTGCATTAAACATGATTTTTAAAATTCTGTTTAGTATTTAGGAACCCAACTGATCATTTCTACTTAACCAGAACTTACATCACAAGTGCTTTTACATGCTGTGCCCTTTTATTCAGAGCATACACACCTGTATGGGTGGAGCTCAGAAGGATGTAAATTAGATAAAGAGTTTTATACCACTCATTTGTATGCTTTGTGCTCCTTCTGATTTCTTTCTGCAGTGTAAGAGCTGTCCCTAGACTTTTGAGAGCTGTGTTTCAGGTTGATACAGTAATCCCATAGCAGTGCTTGTCTGATGAGTCCTGTGGTCAGGTAAGACTGAGATGGGTGCACATAGATCCTTGTTTTATAGTGAGTTCCTGATTTTAAAAGCCTCTGAGTTTTCTTTAGAAATGCCAGTTTTAATTAAAATGAGGACAAGAATAACTGAGTCTTTCAGCATAAAGGGTCACCAGATAGACCAGAAAAAAAGGTGGCTTATCCTTAACTCTCTTCCTGATAATTTTGTTTTTGAAAGGTAAAGGGTTTCTGCTTCAGTCACTTGTGTGACATTTACAGTTTCATCAAGTGATGTGCAACACCTTTTGCTGCCCAGCAAGCACACTTGATCTAGTAAGACCTATTTGTTGTCTGCTTCTCTCACACTTTGTCTGTACTAATTAAGCAGCAAAGTAGAAATAGTTTTGGAAAGAACACCAATTTTTTTCTGAGCAACCACAACCTATGTTGTGCGTGTTTTGGATGTTTTATTTCAGGCTGTGTCTAGTTTGGTCCCCATGTCTCTATGCCAATCAGTGGTTGGAGCACCCTGACCCCAGTTTATGTTGGTGTTAGCAAGATGTACATATCCTAGCTCATTCAAAGTGAGCCATTTTATGTGGTTTGAGACAACTCCAGTGTAAATAAAAGCATATTAACTGAGGAAAATTAGGAGATTTGCATTGAAAGGGCATTCATAATTAAAGCCAATATGCAAATATGCCAATTCAGACTTACTGTCTGTGAATTACAGATTCTCACCTCCTTGAGATGTCATTTATTCACTTATTATACATATGGCTTGATGTTTTTTTTCCCTTGAGAGTGAAGAGAGTTATTCTTCAGAGTAGAAAAATCTTGGTCTCTTTCTAGAGGGTTCTGCCTGCCTTGTGAAATCTTGTAGAGAGTGAAACATATATCTAGATATGTTTTATATATATATATATGAAACATATATATATATATACTATAAATATATAAATATATAAAACCAACCAAACAAATAAATAAATAAATATATATATAATTAATAAGAGAATATGTTTCACAGGGAATTTCTTCCACAGCCCATGTGAATTAGGGGTGATGAGACAGCCCCTTCTTGTAATGGGATAGATCAAAATAGTATTTGAAATAGCCAAAAGTAATTGTGAAGGCCTTTCCTGCAGCAGTTAAGGGGGATCAAGCCAAGGGAAATGGGCAGTGTTGGGATTTCTCATTAGGTACTAGAATAAAGAAAAGCAGATGACTAGTGTTTTGGAAATGCCTGGAAATTACCTGGATATTTTTGTTGAAATACACAAAGCAAAATAAAACCATTCAATTTACTGTTAGGTTTGTAAAAGGACTAGATATTGCTTACACACTTAAAGCCATTTAAAAATATTTTGAAATCTTCATTGTTTATTTCAAGACCTTAAATAAGAAGTTGCAATTTTTTCTTCACCTGAGCAAGGAAAGTTTCATTCAGTGAAAAATCTTCCATAAGGGAAAGAAACAAAACAACCTCAATCCAGTCTGGAGAGAAGCTCGTTGTATTGCGTTATACATTTTATTCTGGGCACCTGAGCAGGGAACAATGCACCACTTTTCAGTAGAACAAAAGATTCCTTCATTGCCCAAATGCTGGGAAAGATGACAGCTGCAAAATTGGAGCCTCAGAGGACAGGTAGCTTGCATGAGTCCTAATAGGAAATGGACTATTCATGCAGACTTTAATGTCTAACCATATCTACTTCAAACTGAAGTAAGATTAGCCTCCTTTAAAAACATGTACATGTTTAATGGTAATCCTAGATGATTTTGGTTGTGAGAAATCTGATACAAATGCAGAGAAAACAATGTGTCATACATTGGTATATAAGAGAAAATTTTAAGTTTTAATATCCTAAAAATATAAATTATAATTCCCTTTATATGTGAATTTGTGCTTTTTCAACTCAGACTATCTTAAGTAAATTCTATGAAACAAAGGATATTAACAATATGTCAGTACAACTTAATTCTGTAGTTGTAGACGTTATATAATTTAAAAATAAGACTTAGGATAAATGTTACTTATTTACTCTCATATTAAATAGAATCCAGTAATTTTTTTTTTTTAATCAGAAATATATAATTAATCTGTAGCTCTGTTTCAGGCCTCCTCACTGTTGTAGTGGAAGAAGGTGACATAAAGGGATGGTGCACACCATCTAGACACTAAATTGCAAATACTAGGAGCGTTCAAAGTTGAGGGTGTGACATTTGCACTTGCCATTCACCACAGGTGTAGTCATGTTTGCCACTGTTTTATTTTTCCCATGAGACATGCAAATGTGGTAAAACTGTAATGATGGTAAGAAAAGTAATGAGGGCTATTCCTGCTCAGTTCTATAACTCTTTTTCCCCCAGTAGTTTACTTTTTGTAATTTGAAGCTGAAGTTTGAACCTGTTGGAATGATTTCAGGAAAATGCATAGCAACTGATTATGCCATTCTTAACAATTTCCATTAAGGTAGTAATTTTATGTTAGATTTACACAGATTTAACTACGAATAGATTGTGCTTTCTCATTAAAAGCTCTTTTCTTTACTGTTAATCTCTACTGAAGAGATTTAGAAATTGGGTCCGCAAATTTGCATTCCTCTTTTGCATGTTTTCTAAGGTGTACATGCAAAGATTTTTGTGAAAGGTGACTACAGTGTTCATAATATTCCTGCCAAACAAATAAAAAGAAGTTGAGATGAACTGTTTTAGTCACCTTCTTGGTTTCTGCCTGTTGGCATGGGCAAATTTTTATGTACACTGTTTCACTTTAGACTGCAATTGCTGCAAAGGCAGTTGTATTCATGTGTATAAAACAGGTGGAAAATGAGAGAGCTATCAGTTTTGCAGCTGTTGTCATGGAGCTGAGCTTCCTGTGTATGAGCAGTGTCCCAACACCTTATGAAAGGGGATTAAACCCCAGGTGAAAGAGGGAATGGACAGAGGAGAAGAAATCTTTCCACAATCCTAAAGACAAGTAAAAGTAAATCTGTACAACAGAAATTAATTGCAGCAGCGTTTTTCAAATGCAAACCATCTAAACACACCCTGTTCCCACTTCACAGAATCACAGAATCACCAGGTTGGAAGGGACATTCAAGATCACCGAGTCCAACCTACGCCCTAACACGACCTCAACTAAGCCATGGTACTGAGTGCCACATCCAATCTTTTGTTAAACACATCTGGGGATGGTGACTCCACCACCTTCCTGGGCAGATGATTCCAGAAATTTATCACTCTTTCAGTAAACATCTTTTCCCTAACATCCAACCTAAGATTCCCTTGGCGCAGCTTGGGACTTTGTCCTCTTGTTCTGTCAGTTGTTGCCTGGAAAAAGAGAGCAACCCCCACCTGACTACAACCATGTCTCAGGTGGTTCCTCTCACTTCCTCTCACTGTACTATAATTTCTGATGGAACAAAGATATAGACTGATGTAGAAAGGGTAATAATGGGTGAACAGATGGAGCAGTATGATGGTAGGAAACATCAGCCTGGAGGCTTTTTTGTGGGGAGTAAGGGTTGTAATGAAATAAAATGAATGTGGGCTGGAGGTAAAGAGAGTAGGGCAAACAAGGATGAAAAAATTTGGAGTGGAGTTGAAAAGAAGAGGCTATTAAAGGGGAAAGGCCAAATAGTTCTGTTCAAAATGCAGGTAGTGCTCTGACTGTCGTATAGTCTCAGTTAAACTGTTCCTGTTCATGCTGTTACTCTATTAAACAGACTGAGTCTCAATGGTCTGACATGATTTTTGTTTTTTACTGCGTGCTGTTTTCTCAGTTATGAGTGACAGAGGAGTTTTATCTGCAGACATGTCAGCTTCAAAGGGAAGAGGTGTTGACAGGCAGCTCTTTGTGTGGGGTCCCTTTGCTTTGTCATTCAGTCGGCTATTTGATCTGACAAGGCATGATGCAAGAGTTGTCTATTTTCTAGGTTGTGAAGGTGTTGGTAGACCTATACCTTAAAGGACATTACTATCAAAGTCAGTATTCTGTTAGTAGAAGTGTGGGAAGTTCATAGTAATGGCCTGAAGTCTTGCATGGTCACTGAATTACAGCATTTACAAAGTACTTGAAAGTTGTGTCTGTGGTTTCTATGAAAATAGGGGAAGGAGTGAAAGCTGACCGACTTTCTCCTAGATGTGTTTTCATAGCAACATTACTGTGTGGTACAGTGTTTGTTCAGAATTTAACCTTTTTTTTGTTAATCCCTTAACTATCTCAGTAGAAGCTGTAAGTCTGGTTCTGAGCTAAAAATTATCATTGTCTTCTATTTTTAGACCAAGACAAGAAATAGAGTTGTGGTCTAGTGAAAGAGAAACAATATACTTGCATAAAACTTAAGGCTTCATAGAAATTGTCTGTGGTAACTTTTTCTTTTATGTGCAAAACACATAAATATGAAAAATGACACCATAAAATAGCTATGAGAAAAATGCAATATTGTACGAAAGTAAGAGGGAGAAGGAGCCTGAAGAGAGAGGCCTTTTAAGGTAATTTCAGCAATTTTCTAATTATTCTAATTATTAATAAAGTTTTAAATTTTCTGTCACTGGTTACCAGCAATGTTTCATATGCAGGGACAAAAAGGACTAGGAACTCATTGGTACTTCTTTTGTGACCTATGTTTGTAGCCTTAAAATATCTACTGGAAGGTGTCAAAAATGCCTGCCCCTGCATCTCCTATTAATAATAAGTGAATAGCATGAGAAGGCATCCTTTGGACAGCTGGCTATGTGGTAAATGCTGTAGGTGATGGACCTTTTAAGGAAGAAAGTCACAGACCATTCCTGGTCTCTAATGGCATATAATAGTAAATAAGCTTTTGACTTATGGAGGTAGATATAGAACAGTAAAGCACCTATCTTCTGAATAAAAGTGCTTATATTATCCACTTTCCATTTCCTTCAAGGCTTTGGGTCACCTTGGATGCTAATCCTTTGATTCCAAATTTTAGGTCAAACCGGATACCAGATGATATTAAATATTCCACCATTAAAAAGAAAAGAAACCAAACCCCAAACAAACCAATAACCCCTCAGCATTATCTTTGTTCTAATATTTAGCATTGATAGAGAATCATAGAACAGCCTGGGTTGGAAGGGACCTTAAAGACCATCTGGTGCCAACCCTCTGTTGTGAACAGGGACACCTTTCACTAGACCAGGTCACTCAGAGCTCCTTGCAAATTGGATATAGCCTGTCTTAATAAATTTCCCAAATTTTTTTCCTACACTGAAGCTTGAAATGCTCCTATTCATCTTCAGAGTGCTTCTCTGAAACCTCCATTGGAGTATACCCTAATATCTTGGAAACTTTAATATCTAATAGAGTAGGTAGATCATCACTTGTCTTGAAAATAAGGGTGATAGCAATTGAAGGCTACGCTCGTGTGCTGTGAGTCAGTGGCTTTATCACCATTGTTTGTACCGCTTCACTGGGGCAAGGAGGAGACTCGTTGTCTCAGGAGAAGGCTAAATCATTCTTCTGGGAACCCTGGTGGATGGAAGTAGGAATGCCCGCCAGGGCAGGGTTGGAGCCAGCTGCTTAGGGAGTTGTGACCTTCCTATAATTTCAAATCTGCGCAGTATCTGTTCTGGGGATCCTTGTCATGATAAATGTATTTTGCAGAGCCTAATTTAGTTTTTACCAAAAGTCCATCAATTATTTCTGTTACAAGCTTATTAAAAAACTACTTCTTTACAGTAGCCCTTTCAGAACAGGAATAAAAGGTCTACTAAGAAAACACGACTTAGTAGTAACCTTTCTAAGAGGAAGAATGAACCTTCTTCCTTCAATCATAGATTCTTCTGTACTTCCATACATGTAATTATTTCATTGAAGAAATAGGAAGAACACTGGTCCTGCCTGATGTTCAATTCCCCACTTAAGTATGTGATCATCATCACATAGAACTTTTTTCTTGGGGCTTATACAATCAGGAATGTAAGGATTACAGAGTGTATCATGTACATTGTACTACTTCCTGACAGTCTAAAATATCACAGAGCACAGTAGTAGTGCCTCTCTTGGAATGACTGCTGACTTTCTTTTGTCAGACCCACGAAGATAAATCACATAAGCTTCTTAAAGTTGGAATAATAACCTTTGGTGATTAGAACAGTTGATGAAAGCTATAGAAGTTGGCTTGTTGCCACATGCTGATTTCCTGCCATGCCAGGTAATGTTGTTTGACCAGTTACTGGCAAAGATTCCTTCTCAGGACCTTGCTTTTTTGAATTTTTTTTTTTTTTTTTTTTTTTAAATAGCAAGCTTCAAGCTTCAAATTTAATGAACCTATTAGCTATATTCAACCCTTTCTTAGCAGTTAATGCTTACCTGTAATGGTAAATTTAATTTTAAAGTGAACAAAATGCTGATTTGTTGCAATGTTCTTAAAGACAAAGTAATTTTCTCAAAGATTCAAAGCCAGAGATTTACGGTGAACTTGTCTTCTTTTGCAATATTCACTATATCATCACAATAACTGTGATGAAGCAGTACACAGTTTCCAGTATCATTCTTATTTTTACAGAATTATTATACCTTGTAAGTCAAAGAATAGAAATTGTTATTGATGTTAGTGTTGCATAGATAATGTTGGTGGGTGGTAAAAGGCATGTGTGTTCTCTGAGTTTGGATTCAGTACCACAACTAGGATCATGGATTTAACTATAAATACATATTTTAACAAATCTGTAATTTTTACATCCATTTCAGGAAAAATAGAGGAAAACAGAGGTTTTGAAATGAAACATGAAATAGAACATCTTTGGAGTAGCCCTTACATTACTTAGTTTGATAGCTGTTTATTTTACCTTATAAGCCTCATTCTGAACTGTCAGGCTTTATTTGACAGAAAAAGTCAAGTTAAGGCTTTGAAAGCCCGGGACGAAAAAAGGGAGGAAAAAGGGTTATTTCTGACTAGCATTTTGGATTTTAAAATAAATTAAACTGATAATTCTGTTAAGATTATACTCAGTTAATAATTTTTGTGTTCAGGAATTTAGAAGGAGAGTTAATGATATTAAGCTTTGCATAAGGTATCAGTTCCACCTAAAGATGATATCTTTAGATTACCATACATAGGTTTCTGAGTTACCATAGATGAATGAAGCAGTTCACACCTTTCCAAATTCTTTTTGTCATACTCTTTGTATATGCAGTGAATGTGCAATTGCATTTACCAGGCTCATGTTTATTATTCTTTTTGCTTGTTGAGGCAAATTTTATAGGCGCAGAATTGAAAAATCCTTTGGTTTGTGGGCCTTAGTTTCCAACTTTCCTCATATGATTAGTTTTCTGATGCTTGAATCATTTCCTGAACTTTTTTCTGCTAGTTTATGTTCAGAAAAACAATATTTGAACTTCAGCTTAAGGTGTACATGGTTTCTTTTGTGTATTTGAAACTACAGTTAAATTATATTTATTTAATAAAGAGGGAATTCAGTTTTCAAGGTAACACTCTCCCTGTAATATGAAGCAGTATTTTTCATGATATGACTCAATTTTAATACAATATCAAAGCTTCTGCTGCTTATTTTTCTTTGGAAGTCCAGGGAGAATTCTGTAAAGACCACGGACCTTCCAGGTTATATTTGAAATCCTTCTGAGATGAGAATACTTACTCAATCAATGGGTAAATTTGTATTATTCCTTATGTGAGCCACAATTCCTCAAGTGTGGTGGCAAAATTATACTCTCCTGTGGTGAAATTATTCTGGTGCTTGTTTCACATTGTGGAGTCCTACAGTGATAAACATCTCTTCTAAGATAGCACATTTTTTATATCTCTCTTAATATATTTTTGGTGATATTTACATACCTGTAGAGAGTATGCATATCTTGAGTTTTGGATGGTTTTATTCTGTTTGCACAAGAAACATCTGTTCTCTTAGCCAGATTCTTGTCCTGGACTTTTACTGAAGCAAAGGGAAAGATAACACTAAAAAAAATCTCAATAATGCTGATACTAACATATATTCTGGTTATCTTCTATTGAAAATTTGAACCCTTTCAGCCTTGTGCCTATTACATTGTGCTTTTTACTGACCAGGTAATCCAAGATGCTATTGTAGCAACGTCTGCACCCTACATGGCAAGGCAAGGGCAGCAGGGAATCAGAAACTTCGGCTTTTCCACTTGTAAAAACTAATGAACTGTAATTCCCCTGCTTTGGAGGGGAATCAAATTGTTAGAGTAGTCTAAATTTTGAGTTGAGGAGTTGCATGAAGGATGAGAGCTGGTTCCTTACTTTTCTTTTAAGTGTGAAAGTAAAAGGGAGATGGTAGTAGATGATCTACTTGCTTCAAATATATATAAAGCCAGCAGCAATGACAGTGTGCATTAAGAACAAGAGAATGAGGTCAGTTGTAATGAAATAAGATAATGTATTAAGAAATATATTGTATTTTTGTCTGTGTAGCTGAAATCCTGACAAAATTAGGATGATGCATACTAATGTAGTCAACTGGATTTTTATCTTTAGGAATCCTCAGATGTCTCATATTTTTGATTTATTTCTATATGTTTCAAATATAAGCATAACATTTTTAGAATATTTTTAAAGTTATCAATTCAGATTGCACTTTTGCGGAAATCCATTGTTAATTTTTAATAGCTATGATCCAAGTAAATTTCAACAATGGTTACTAAATGCGTTCCAATAAGCAATAGAACATAGGTGTAAAATGGTAGGATGGAAATCAATTTCAGAGGCCAGAACTTAAACCAGTGCTCGTGTTAAAATCTTACACAGGCATCTACCTATTGAGGTGTGGCTTTGGCTGGCACATTTCAGTCTGCCATTGAAATGAATGGTCCCACTCTTCTCCCTACTTTAAGCTGCACATGCCCATCACAACCTATTTGCAGTTAGAAGATGTCTGAAGCCTTTTTTTTGTTGTTGTTGCCAGGTTAATTTTCATCTGAATCAATGAGGTGACCTGACATGTTGCCTGGTTGTTTTTGCAATGTCACAATGAGAGCAGCAGAAATATGTGCCCATGGACATTGCAGAAGGCACTCTCTGCCCTCTCTACCCACAGACAGAGACAAGACTGCCAAAGCTGAGTGAGGAGTAACAGCAAAAGTATTTGCATGACTTTGCTTGATAAATGCACTGAGCTATTCAAAGTAAATTCTTGTTCAGTAAACATCAGGTTTCAAATAAAGGAAATCCATTAAAACGAGGGTGATTGCCAAGCCTGTGTTTTAAACACGTAGAGTCAGTTTAACAGGAACTTACAGCTGGAGTTCTCTAAGTTCAGGATAGAGCTTGAAGGAGAAATACTTATCAAATTAGAGCTACTAATTGAGCAAATCCTTGAATGTTTAAATTTACATTTGGAGCTTTATCCATAGATATAGTTTTACTTTCAAGGGCATGAAAATGTAACAGCAGATCTGGCATTTAGCTACAAATGCTAATGGCAATGCTAGCAATACTAATTTGAGTCTGAAAAGATTTAACAGGGCCCTGGTTAATTGAACTGACTGTTTTGAGTTGCCACTGTTGGGGTGATTTACCATATGCTTCACTGTCACTAATTGTAACTGTGCCAGTCAGACCCATCTGTTTTATGGCACATGCTATAAAATATATAATTTACCAAGTGTAAATCTATTTTATAAACATCATCTTTCGAGTAACTGAGAAAAAGACTATAGGTGGCAATTCAACTTTATCATGCTATCAACTTCAGCATTTTAGCTTTAACAGTCTGGCAGACTAGACAAATAAAAGTCTTATGGCATGACCAGAAAAAAGAGAACGCATGGAGAATTTGGGAAAAAAACCCTGAACTCTTCCCTCTGGTAACAAAAAATTATGTGCTTAATTTCTTTTTTTTTTTTGTCTGTGCTAGCAGTTATGATTAGCCATTTTGGCCATCTTTAGTACTTGATGAATACTTGACAGCATGAGGCATGGAAAGTATGAAACAGATGAGCCTTAACTGATAAAATGCAAATCTGTTTTATATAGTACAACTTCCATAAGAAATGCTAAGTACTACTCATGAGTGAAGGAAGATCTACCTGTATTTTCTATATTCCTCCACTGCAAGTCATCAGTAAGCATTTTGATAATATGCAAAATTAAAAGGTCAGGAATATTAGGTCAGGAATATAGCATTTCTCAGTCTGTTTTAGCTAAATATTTTGTTAATACATGTATCACAACAAGCAACACTGAATGTTAGGAATAATCTGGTGTGGCAAAATATAAATTTAGAAATTTATAAATGTCAAAAGCAGGCGGTGAAGACAACTTAATGCTGGAGGGCATGAGGACTTGTGCACAATAATGAAGCAAGGAAAAGGAGTGAAGAGGTTGAGTTTATTGCCATAAAAGTTTGAACTGAAAGGGGAGGTACAAGGTTGTCAGTGATTAGTTTCTGGTAAAATATTAGCTGAAAGAAATGGGGGTGTTAAAACCAGAAGAAATATAAATTAGCCAGAGGTGCCCATTAACAGGTATTTTCAATGTCCATGTGGCATTAAAAATGGATAGAAAAGTGTCTGGATTTAATATTATAGAGCTGTGTATTGCTACAAACCTTTAAGAACAGGTGAAATATTTCCCACAAAATATCTCTGGATTAAGAGCAGTTACAGTTGTCTAGAATAGATCCACTATTCATAAGATCACTTCTTCATTAGTTTTTATATTCCACATACAATCTCTTCAAAAATGCATTTGAACTTAAAATTTTCTGGTTTTAAAATAAAAGATTTAAGACCAATATGGAGAAATGTTTTGGAGCTGGCTTTGCTCTGTTTTTGTACAAACTGAATGATAAGCTGGTACTTTTCTTTATCCTGCTCTCTAAGTACATTGAATAAGTGGCTTGCCAGGAATTAATGAACCTATTGTGCTGCCAGTTCAGTAAATCAAAATTCAGCTAGAACTCATGGCATAAATTAACTGCTTTGTTTCATTGACGAAAAGGAGCTGCTATGATGATGTTTAGCTTCTCTTTTAGGTTTCTTATGAAAGTTATAGATATATACCCTAAGCTGCCCTATCATGCAGATATTTTTTTTTCACCTTCTGCCTTTGTGCCTGGGTTGTGCTCTCCATGTAATTTTCTTCTGGGTCTAGGCATTGTCACGGAGGAGATGTGTCAAAGACATGAGGGATCACTTGTTCCTGGTGGTTTCTCCCTCTGGTGGATGTGTTTGCATTTAAAGGTAGGCACAGAGCCATTGCAGGAGGTGAAGGAAAGAGAGTGAGTTCTGTGTTTATGCCCTTTTAAGTTTTTTATTTGCTCTCCATCCTGATCAGTGAAAAATATCCCTCATCTGGGAGTCACTATCCCTTCTGTTCTGCTTTTTGGAATACCCCCTTGGGTAATTTGGGTCAGCTGTCCTGGTTATGCTACTTCATGGCTTTTTGTGCATCTTCTCAGAGCGTGAGACACTTAAAAATCATGGACTTGTATAAGCACTACTTGGCAACAACTGAAGCATCAATGTGTTATCAATTTTTTTCTTATCCTAAGCTTAAAACGCAGCCCTTTGCCAGCTACTAGAAAGAAAATTAACTCAATCCCTGCCAAAAGCAGGACATGATGAAGCAATGTTCTTGAGTTAAAAAAGCAGACTTAGCCAAATCTTCATCTGAACATATGGCCACCTGCTTTTCTGAAATCATCAAAGTATTTCTGTTTCCCTCAACATGGTATCAGTAAGTCTCCATCCTTTTATTTCCTTCCTTTTTTTTTTTTTTTTTGTTGAAGTGATTTACCATATGCTTCACTGTCACTAATTGTATGGTTTCTCATAAGATAAATTCTATTTACCTGGTTTTGAGGGGTAACTTATTTTTGAAAACTGGCCCCCAGTTGCTGAGACTCCCACATCTCTAGAAAGGGATTTTGTGTGATTATTTTGCCATGCAATATTTGAAAATCCATTTTGCTCTAGGCAATTGGATCTAATATAAATGTGCTGTCTTTTCTTTCATGCTGAGACTTAAACATAAAGGGAAGGTGCAATGTCTGGTAAATTAACACATCCAGAGTTGTCTAGAAGATATGACACAATTACTATAGGAAATATGATAAATTATAACCTAAAGGCCTTTTCTTGGCATGTAAATAACTAAATTGTGTTAATCTCGCTATGGTTCTTTATGAGTAGAATGGAGAAAAGAGCATCAAATATTGCCAGCTGAACAATTATCTCAGTCCAAATTCCAAACAGATGTTACATTATTTGTCCTATTAATTTTTTTTTCAAATCTGGCTTGTTAAGAATTGCCTACTTTTGAACTGAGATCCCAGGATCAAATGTTGGGAAGTTTGGTTTCTAATTTCCACTGTATAAGACTCAGGAAATTAGTATTGCAAGGAACCCTGTGGAGAAGCACTTGGGGTACTGGTAGATGAAAAACTGGACATGAGCTGGTTGTGTGCACTCACAGCCTAAGGAGCCAACTGTACCCTGGGCTGCATCAAAAGCATGGCCAGCAGGCTGGGAGGAGATTCTCCCTCTCTACTCTGCAGTATTCCTGAAATACTGTGTCTGGCTTTGGAGTCCTGTTGGTGTGGGTCTCCCATGAAGTCAGGCTGAGAGAGCTGGAGTTGTTCAGCCTGGAGAAGAGAGGGCTTTGGGGGGACCTGATTGTGGCCTTGTAGCACTTAAAGGAGCTTATAAGAAATGATAGCCTGTTGCAGTAGGACAAGCGGTGATGATTTTAAACTAAAAGAGGGATGATAAGACTAGACATAAGAAGAAGATTTGTATAATGAGAGTGGTGAAGCAGTGGAACAGGTTGCCCAGACATGATGATGTATGCTTGGAAAGATTCAAGGTCAGCTTTGATGAGGTTCTGAACAACCAAATCTAGTTGAAGATGTCACTGGTCATTGCAGGGGTTTGGGCTAAATGACCTTTACATGTACCTTCCAAACCAAACCATCCTGTGACTCTATGATTCGACATGTGTATGCTTCAGATATTACAGATAAACTGAACCTAATTTGATAAAACTCTCTGACGCATTATGGACCTATAAATGCAAATGGTATAAAAATTAATAATAGAGCAGTCTGCTTTAATATTTTGCAGTGGAAGACCCAGCTAGAAACAATAGACCATGAAGAGATTATCTTGTAGCTAATATTATGATTTACACTAGTAAAATAAAATTCAAGTTGGGTATCACAGGGAATCTGGCACAAGCACTACATGACCTCTTCTGCCTTTATATCTCTTATTCTGCTTCTTCAAGTGATAAAGTTCCTTCATTCCCTGGGGCAGTGTAGGCCTCTAATCTGGCACTTTACCCATCTGCTGTCCCTACATTTACATAGACACCAAATTCCTTGGGGAAGGGCTGAAGGGATTTGTTTTTTTTATTTTTTAATTTTTTTTAAAATTGATGTATTATTACTAGTATTTGGGTGTCTAAGAACTCACAGATGTGATGGTAATTCAAAAGGAATAAGAACACTATGCATGCAGATTCTTCCCACATGAAGTTACCAATGCTTTGTCGATAAAAGATAAGAATTAAATTGTTGACATAGATTTTCAAAAAACCCCAGAATTCACACCTTTTCTAAAGTAAGATTAATATGCTGCAAGAATAAAAGACCTGATCACAATCTCTGAAAGCCTACTATGTCAGGTGTTGGCATCATAGTGAAATGAAAGAATTTGGATTGCATTCTTTATCGAAGTTTGAGTCTGGCTCTTAAATGCCAGCTGTGCAAGAGGCCTCTGTGTCTAGTCATGATTATTATCCTGTTTCTTTTTGAGTTTCTGTCTGTCAGTGCTGTCTTATATGGTATCTGTTCTCATGCCCTGGATGTTGTTTGCTAAGCCACTGAGGCTGTATATAATGCACCTGCCTTTTTGGTTCCAGAAGTCACATTAAAAATAGGAGACAGGAGAGAAAGGTGTCACAATAACTTACTAATATTGCTATCTGAATAGTTGCTGCATATTTTTGAGAATTCCTGTTATCCAGTATTACTTGAATGAGAAAAGGAGAAGATGATTTGGCTGGTATTTTTGTTTTTTAAGAGTACTTAACCTCTCTGTTACCTGTCTTATTTTCACCTGTGAAATATTCTGGCCTTTTATGGGGGATTAAGTACTAGTGCAAACAATGCTCTAACTGATATCACTGATGTTTTAGGGGGACCCACCTAAACTGCACTGCCCAGACCCAACCTGAACTCATGGACTATGGGATTGGGCTTCAGCCCTCACCTGGAGCAGAGCCATGGGCAGATCTGTGTCTTCTCTTACCTTGTCCCTACTGGGCCTGAAGGGTTTATCTGGTCTGATCTCAGGCCTGACTTGTCACTTGGCCTGTATTTGATGATTACAACCCATGCCCTACTCATGTCCTGGGACAGTGTCCTGACAGTGAGGGCACTGTCCTGCTTTCTTCAGTGGCCTTATCTTGTGGTACAGCTCCATTCTTGCTATATCTCGTATGGCATACAATAATGTATCTAATAATTGTATTTTTTTATTCCAGAATGCATAATTAACAAGTAAGAGTGTTGAAAAAACACTCCTCTATCCATCAAGTGTTACATATTCAATGGCATTTTATAAATGATATTAAAAGCCCTGAACTGTGATGGTTTGAATATGAGTCAATGCTTTACAAAAAATTATCATAATTTTTCTGTGTTCCCCTATTTTGCCTGTGCCAGCAGGAGTGTGGATAGGCTCTCTTTCTGGCTTCAACCTGTAAGTGATGCAAACGAAGCCTACAGTTACCTCCCTGAGAACTGACCTGATGGTAATGGTGAGATAAAAATTGACTTCTTAGACCAGTTACCTTACTCTACATATTTTAAAGGTGCTGAGGCAGAAAATATAAGAGTCCAGTCTTTGTTCCATCCTTTTGTATTGTGATGGAGTCCTTATTCTTATTCTATAGGACATGTGGTGAATGGCAATTGAAGGAAAACCCAGACTGGTAAAGTAGTCTAATAGGAACAGCTATCATTGGGATAGAGAGGGACAGAATTCATCAAAACTGTTTTCTAGAGGATGATACTTGGACCAAGTAATTGCTTTGACTTCTAAGTCAGATTTCATTGCAAATCTTGTTGTCCTAGACTTAGGGCACAATTTTTAAAATATAACCTTCTTCCCAAGTTTTGTGAATGGGTCAAAGTAGAGATTGTTCAGCAGCTTCTCACTGGGACTTATGGCAGTAAGGGGATTTGAGGATTTTTCATGTTGGCACAGCAAATTTGGCACATTACTTGCAATTGGGTTTGAAATTACAGCCTTTTCACTTAGAGGGGAAATCTTTTAGCGTACAGAACCTGCTGAAGTAGTGGATGTGAAATGGATCCTTCCTGTTGCACATTTCCTTCAGAAAGAAATAGTTAAATGTTTCTGCTGCACAGGCTCTAAGGCTCCTGAAAGAGGGCACCTCACAGTGTTTCTATCTGTATCCAACATGGGGAATTGAGGCCAGCTGTCCAATCTTTCCATCATCACTGCCATCACTCACATTCTGAGATGAAACAAAACTAGAACAACGAAGAACAAGTATAAAAGGCTTGAACTGCATTTGAGACTTATGTCAAAAATGTTTCAGTCCTCAGGTAATTTGCTCAGTTCTGGCTCTTTTCGTATTTACTTCAAAGCTTCAGTGAAAATGAAAGGATAGAAAATGGCATTTAGGTTTGCAGATAGCTGTAGTCACATTCTTGTGACTCGATCTGGCCTTGTTGAAGGGTGTCTTCCCCTTAAAAGTCTGGAGCTGTCTACACATCATGAGGAAATGTCTTGCATCAGGGCTAGCCTAGGATACAACAGACCTACTGTGGTCCATGGGATTATATCTGTTTTCCTGCAGATACCTCACTGCAGATTAAAGCAAATCAGTAAATTAAATTGGTTTACCTAAAGGTAGCATGTGGTCTTATTAGAAAATAGTTTAATTGCACAAACTTAAAATTAACAAAAAATTATGTAACTTGCAGGATGCATTAAATAAAGTTTCATGTTTTCTATGTTGTGTCAATAATGTCCGTTTGTACATGCAGTCTTTTTCTAACATAGTGCAGCCCTGTCTAAGCATGTAATTGATTTTAAAAAGAGTGTTTGAATTGCAATATTCTGACATGAGATCACAAATGTGAAATGCAGAAAAAGCCCAAAATCTACATTTCCTACTGAGAATGTGGGGTAACTTGTATCAGGACTTTTACCTTGTTCAGTACAGGGTAGAAATCTGTTTAATTTCCTTGGTCTCATTTTTCGTTTGTCTCTGTTTCATAGTCATTTCAGCAAGAATGAGGTACTTATCTGATTCAGTGCTACTTTGTTGTACATAAGCTGGCTCTTGCATAGCTTTCTGGTGCTGCCTGTAGCAGCTAAATGCTACCAAGTGTGTGCTGTGGATGATCCAAAGGATTCCTCTGGTCTTCTAAGTGGGCACAGTGTGGGTGAATTTTCATCAAGACGACTAGAGAGATTTGCATGGCATAAGGGGGCTTCCATGCAAGTTGTAGTATTTGTGATAAAGTTCATAGGTGATAGAATATCTGAACAAAATGTCACCTGTGTGAGGAACATAGCGTTTTAAGTATGAGAAAGACACGTAATTGATTTTAAACATATGTATGTGTGTGTGGAGAGAGGGGGGAAAGAGAAAAAACATTGTTATGTTATCATGATTGGTTGGCTTTAACTGATATAGGTGAAGCTTTTCAAAAGTACACAACCTGAATGGGGGGCATTTTCTCAAATGTTTTAAGGAACGTAAAATGACAAATGTTATTAAATGTTACTACATGTCACTGTTTGCCATAAATTGGTTGGGGAATGTCCAAAGCATCAAATGGTGGCCAAACATTGGGTTGTATAGGGCAATGCTTTATATTTTTTAAATCCCATTTTGGTTTAAAAGCTATTTCATACTCAAGAATGGCTGCCCACACTCTATAAATTAGGTTAAAAGGGCCATTGATGAAAGCTGAAGTATTGCATAAAGCACCAACAATACTTCACCTGATTTATCGGATCAATAAATGATCAGTAATTTTACTTTAATCAGTAGCTTGAGATGTTAGGTGAGCAGGGATTTTCTTCAACATACAAATTGCATTGTACTTCGAACCGGGGTTGCTGAGTCTTGGTATTTAACCACTACTATTAACAAAAGAGCTGGTTTATTGTTAGATTAGTAGTGCTTACCATCAGAAGCACAGAGTGGCTAGAAAACTCTTGCTCAAGGAGCGCAGGTGAATGAATCTAAAAGACAAAACATGCTGGGTTCTGTTTATTTGTCTCAAGTCCCCTAACCCTTGAATTCTGCTTGGCTTGCTGCTTCACAGTTAAAATGTTATATTCCTTTCCAGTTAATGGGGATTTTCACGGCTTTTGCTAGGAGAAGTAACAGCAGGGATGAAAACTCCTGTTACTCTTATCTTCCATGTATTTTGGAAGGGACTTTCATATTTTCTCTTTAGCCCTGGCAATACCTGTTTCAGGGATTTATGGTCTCACAGCCTGTGAACTATGTCCAAGAGAGCATTCCTTCTTGACTGTTACCGTAGTGTTAAACTAAAATGCTTTTTAGAAAACTAGTTGTTTTGTTGTATGCTTATATCAGGTGGCAGAGGTTGTACATGCTTTGTGAGCAATATAACTTCCATGATTCAGTGCAGCACACAAGTCAATTACTCTGTGCCATCTCCAAATTCCAACATTTAGTTGGATGACAGAATATTCTGATAGAATAAAAAAAGCAGGGCTCCCATTAATGGGCTGAGTTTGAAGAAAGTAGGAGGTCGAGTGGCTTGGTACATCATACTTTTTTTGACTAATTAAAGTTTTGGGCAAAACATCTGATGATAATGGTGAAAGTCATTATGTTGTTGGTAGTGCTAGCTCCAAAGTTTCCCACCCTAGGTAGGACACATCCCTAGTGTCAATGACTCCTTGTATCAGAAGTAGTTAAACTGTTCATTTTTGCTATTGATGTAGACAAAATCTGAGTGTTGACTTTACTCTGTCCACAAGCACAGCTACCTGAATTTTACTTTCTGTATCTTGTGGCTTTTAACATGTACTCATTCTATATTAGATTAGGCACCTGACTGAGTCCTAGAAGTCTTGTTCGTTCTGGATTCCCTTTTGCTATTCTATCACTAGCAAAGGGGTTGAACTTCCCTTATGCCCCAAACATCTGTAAATACCATTTTAATCAAGTGGAAATGGGCTTTCATGACAACAGCATCAGGACCCCAGCATCCCTAGTTCACTAATTTTAATAAAGCAGGGATTGCAAGCATTTTTTATATTTCACAGTGAAAAATCAAGTACAGAAACTAAATTTGTGCAAACATCTATCGAGCTTCTCTTTAATATGAAGCTACACATGTGTATATAAATGGAGAATTTTGTCTAACAGAATGTAACCGTTCTTGCTAACTTTGCCATAACAGCATCTTATTTAGAAACAACCTAAATGCCCCTTCTTATCATGCTAAAAAGTAAATAATTGAGTGATGTGAGCCACAGGGGCTGCTTGTCAGGGGAATCACTCAGTTAACATTTGTACGGCAACCTTCATGCTTTGTATCCATCACTTTGAACTGAAGGCAAAATGAAACTGTCTCACCCTTGGACTGAGGTAGAGATATTTTTTCTCTTTTACCATCCCTAAGACAAATTAGGAATGTAGGAAAGCTTTCATTCAGAACAAAACGATGACTATAGCAGGTAACAGGACCTCACATTAATCAGTGCTTTCAAAGGAAAGGACTCGACCTGTGCCCTTTGTCTAGGCCTACTGGTAGGTATGGTTTTTTCCCTGGTTCCTTTCAGTGTCAGGGCATTCTCTTTCTGTGTAATACACTCTCTTGGAGAATGTTTCTCTTTTCAGGCAGTCCTTCTGCATTGATCAAAACCCATCCAGAAAGCCACTGTAGAAATCTGAACTTATAATGATGCTCTTTTATATTTTCTTACAATGAACAATGGCTCTCTCAATACTAATGGCAACAGTACATAGATGGAGGCAGCAGTGCAAACAGTTGGGGGTAAATAGCCATTATTCGCAAGACTTACTGTTTCATGTCCTGGAAAAAAAAAAGAAATCCTGTCTTCTGCAGCCAAATCTTTACTACCTCTTGTTGAAAACATTCAAGGCCTTTGCAAACCAATTCTGAGATGAGGAAAGATAAGCATGGATTAACATTTTTCTTCTTTTTGGAAGAAAACATTAGTGACAATTAGATGGCAAAAGATCTTAGTTCTCCTTCCCTCCTGAATAAGAAGAAAGAGCAAACATTCTGCTTGATAATCTTTTTTTGGTTTGCTGGCCTTGACCTTTAAATCAATTATCCACCAAATATATCAGGCTCGAGAGTAAATGAGTGGAACTGAATGTGGCTCCATCGAATAAAAGACTCCCTCTGCTGCCTGAAATATATATCATCAGATGAAACAGAACGCTTGTTTCCAAAAGGGGCACAAAACATGAAGCAAATACGTCACTGCTTTGCCAATCAGGTCAGCTTTTTCCCACATTTAAAGTCTGTTGGTGGTCTTTTTTTTTGTTTGTTTGGCTGGTTTTTTTTTTTTTGTTGGTTTGCATTCTTTTTGTGTGTGTTTCTTCTGTTTGTTTTGTTTTATATCTGAGGAAGTGGGGAGTGAAGGAAAAGCTATGCAGGTGATGTAATGACATGTTTTATCAAATGTCTAGAAATATGACTGCCAATAAGCATCCAGTTTTTGCTTAGTGTTCATGAATATTAGACTGGCTGATACTTAGCTCCAGCTGAATTCAATTGATACTCACTCAACAAGGGATAGACTACAGTTTCATAGGGTAAAGGACTAGGAAGGCAGAAACATTACTAGTGATTTCGCTGGGGAGTAAAACAGGTGCAACAGCTTAGAAATTGCAACCAAAAAACAGGCTGCTGCAAGGAGGTGTGGAAAATTTTCAGTTCCAGAAAGGGACTGAGAATAGAGCCTTGAGTGAGACACCCAAACCTCCTTTACTGGTTTTATGTTTAAATTCTGTTTCCATGTGTTAGCTTTTTTTTTCCTGCATTGGAAATTATGACAGATATTCTTGGAACTAGCGTTTCATGGAGGGAGATGATAGATATATTTTGTTGGAATTTAAATTGTAAGTTTACTCATGGAATAACAAATATGACAAATCAATTCTGCCTTCATACCAAGATGAATAGCAGAACGATATTTGGCACTAACGTTTTTTTTGTCTCTGTGCTTTGTCTTTCAAGAGGTACAAAAAGCAGCTCTTGAAATGCGTAACAAGTTTTAGAAAATTTTACTAAAGATGTAAAGAGTACATAAAAGAAGATAAATAATAAATAATTTTTCATTAGCTAAATAAAACCTCGTGGGCTGGTTGCTGCAGTTGATGTACCAATAATGTACTCCAGAGAGAACATAAAGGCAGGTGGAGCTTTAAGCAACTGATAGTACTCGAAACTTAAATCTTCTGAAGCTGTTCAAGTGCCACAGTAGAACCTGAGACCAAAGGCAACAGGAGGGGAAACACATACAAATGGAAAACACAGATGGAATTGTTCAAGAAAATCAACTGATTCAGCTATTCTGGCAGGAAGGTCTCCTTCATAAAGTGGGAGCCAGCTAAATGATCAGAATTTCTCAGTGTTTTTCACAATGTACCTTTCTTCTGAAGATCAAGTGTTCCCTACAAAAATTTCTTGATATCTTGTTGCAGGCAAACCCTGCAACAAGAAAGTTGGGCCATTTCACTGTTTTTAGCTATTACTAATTAATGTAAAATTTAATTATTGAGTTGGGTATTGAAAAAATGTATATAAACACTTAAGTTATTATCCTTCCTTCTTTGCCAAATTCAACTTCAGACTCCTTTACCCTCGCAGCCTCAACTCTGCTAGTTTTTGCAGCACTCACACTCACTGTGTCCCAGTCTGTTTGGTGAGGGGATAGACAGTTCAGCAGGCTGAGGTCAGTGTATAAGAATTTCTTTCTGCTATTCCTTGCTTCTTGTTTTCCTCCACAGTTTCTTGCTTCTTAAACATTTTTACCTGGCATGGGTTGCTTCTGTGCAGCAGTCCCTGGGGGGTGTCTCTGCTCTGGTATGTATTGCCCATGGGCTGTAATTTCTCAGACTTCCATCCTCTTGCATGGAGCAGCTCCTTCCAAGAGCATGTTCCCAGGTGCACCCTTCAAAATGCCTTCTTCCACCTGTCCTTCTTGTTTCTCTGCCTCTGTTTTTGCCCCCACAGTTCTCTAAGCCCTTTTCCTCATTTATCTTCTTATATTTGTCCTCTTCTTCTAGTCTTATGTCTCCTGACCCTCATGGCTATCACCTTCATTAATATGTTTGAGCACAGGCACCATGTGCTCCCCAACTGGTGTAAGTTTTGGTGAACAATGAGTGTTTTCCACCTGTTTCAGAGCTGTCTGGAGAAGGCGAGACCAGCGCTGGTCCTGTCATGGCCTCCTCCCATACAGGGCACCTGGCAGCAGCATCCTGCTGGCTAAACACTGCTAGATATGCCCAGCAGACTCCTTGCTCAGCTTTTCCCATACAGGCACTTTACTTCCAGAGTGGAAAAGAAGGAGTAAGATTTCATGTACTTTCATGGTAAAAACCGTACCACCACAGTATTTATCTGTGCTTTTATAGAGAAGTATATTCTCAGATCTGGTAGTTTGTAGTTCTATCTGATATATGTAAGCATCCTGAGAGATTGCCTTGCATAGCAGTTCAGTTATTCTTAAATATATTAATTATAATTATATTAATTATAGGAAACGATCATATTTTGACTATTTCAAACTTGCACAATTTGTACCTTTGCAGTCCATTTTCCTGCAAGCAAAAGAAATGCAAAATTACTAGAATGCTAAGATTCAGATTAGATTCTGGAAGTATTGTAAAATAATCCTAATTATGAAAACATTTTGAAATATGGTGATGGCCAAAATTATTTGAAGCAGTTCTTGTCTTCTCACTGACTCACTTCCAGACAAAACAGTTCTGTACTAATCTGAATTTGGCTCTTCCCCTTCCATCATGCTCTCATCCCCACAATGAACTATGGAAAATGACTTTGTGGTTATTTGTGGGTTAAACCTTGAATGGAAATACTGTCCTCAGTTTTCCTCAGACGCACTCCTAAGTGGCCTCTTAGGAACCTTATCTGCACACTCACTCTTCTCTGAGAAATCAAAATCCCTTCTCAACCCTTTTCTTTCTCCTTCTCTGTTGCTCTTGTTGCCGTTCTTTCTGCATATCTTTCCATCAATGTACCTGCTCTTTTTGCCTGCTTCCCATTTCGTGTTTGTTTTCAGAAGAATTAAAATTACTGCATTCACATGTAGCATGTGATCTTGTATATCACGGATGTGAAAGCTATAAACATTTCAGTCCAACAGAAATTTGATTGCCTTCAGCAGTTTGTTTTGGTCTTTATATTTGTATTTTTACAAAATATGATTTGGGCAAAAACCTCTCAAAAGTAAGAAAACACTTTGAAACTTGCACTATGTTCAGACTCTGCCTATTCAGAGTCTTTATATCTGCAAAGTTCTGCATTTGTATGGGAACAAAGATCTGAAAGCAGGATGGCTTGGACCAATGCAAAGGGGAGGGGACTCTCGAGTGGAGATGAATTGCCAACCTCACTTAGATTATTTAGCATTTCTAATGGCAAGATGGAGACTAACTGAATTGCTAAATCAGCTATTGGATTACTGCCTTATGGGTATATGGATTTAGCATAAGCATATTTAGCAAATTGCTGATTTAACATTCAGCAGGCCATAAGGTAAATAATGTGACAACATTGCAGTTAAGACAGCTGCAGAGCAAGAGCAAAATGAGCTGTTATTCCTGGGTCAGTTTTGGAACTGACTCGCTGGTAACAATGAACGGTCAGCCTGGACAGAGTGAGAAAGTACAAAAAGCCACAGATTATGGTGATCTGAAAGGATTAAAAAGCACCTCAAAGAGGTGAGATCAGCAGAAGAGGACCAACACTGAAGACCTCATTGATAATTGAATTTGAGCATCAACTGCTATTGAGGCATGCATCATTTTCCTGGCTGTCTTACCACACTAGGTGGGATGTCTCTGCAATCTTGTGCCATGAACATGAACTCCAAAAGCCAATGGAGGGGTCTCACCTCTTTAGTTTTGCCTCCAATTAAATGACTCAATTTCAGGCAAATTAGTTCCCCAGAAAAAAGTTATGCAGGATATAATAATGAAAACCATTATTCACTTTAGCCTTAAAATCATCCAATTGAATAATAATCCATAGCATCATACTGAATGATGAATTTGTGTCTACAGAGAAAGCTGACTTTCCAATATTCTAATCTTTCAACCTTTTTTTAAAATCTGCAAAATAACAAGGTTTAATGAGAATGCAAATGTGAATGCTATGATCTTCTCCATTACATTTATTAAGCGATTTTTTTTGATGTCAGGGCAAAACAACATAGCATAATAATTGCTATGATTTTCGTCTGATTTTTCCTGTATTTCTTTAATGTTTTTTTATTTTCATAGATATTTAATATAATGTCTCCTTTATGCTTTTGATAAATTAGGTTTTTTTTTATCCAGAAAAGTCTTTGACTGTGAATCAATGCAAAAATCATAAGCTGGTAAAGATAAAAATAAACTATCTTCCTCCAATTCCAGAAATCTCATAAACTACAGGAATTTTTTCCTGATGATCTTGTAGATTTCTCAGCATACAGCTTTGCAAATTCTTACTTTCTGCAATGAGAAAAAAGAGCAAAGAATGAAGTTCCTTCCATTAATAAAAAAAAATTGTGAAGAAAATAGGATCATAACTGGGCTCATGCCATGAATCAGAATCCAAATGTAAATATTCTTTAGATTACACGTGTTTGACTTAAAGATTTTAAAATAAGTCTATCTGATATCAATTTATCTTTTCCCTGGGGCTGTATTTATACACTTCCACATACCTGCCTGCAGGCGTTGTTTGAGTTTCACATGTGAAATACAAATCTGTGGAGTCCATCAGATTATCCCTTTAGCTGTGATTTTTCTGAGTGGCTGCAACTAGATGTGCTTTGCTTTGCAGCTTACATCAAACCCTGTAACTTTTCTGGGAAGAAGCCAACTCAAAATACAGTTTTATTCAGAAGCAGTTAATAAAGAGTTGTTAGAGGGTCCAATAGATGCTGTTGCCAGCCAGGTTTGATATCAAGGACAAATTCTTGGGGAATAAGGCAGGTAAATTTGTGCCTCCAAAGACTTATTATATCTGACTGAACAGGTCCTTCTATAATTATGCAGACTGAAGAGTTTCCCTGGTTTACATGCACTCCTTTGAAATGTCTTTAGCATTCTGGAAAGACACAGCTTGGGTAGCTTTTTCCTGCAAAGTATATGATAACCTCGAAAAATTTTGCTTACATTTATTTTATATTTTAAGATAGAAAGAGTGGCTAGGGAGAAAATGGCACATCCATAAGTCATCATATTTTCAGGAGTAAGCCTGTTATTTGAGGTGTTATTGGATATTAAAGCTATAGATTTTAAGTTTAGGTCACTAAAGTTCAGTTTTTTAAAATTGCTTTTGCATGCTTTGGAAGAAAATATGAATGTGACAGGGTCTCATGTGACCATTATATCAATTAGCTTCCCATTGCACTTATGCTTTTATTCAAAGGAATCAGGTTTCTCATTCATAAGAAGAAAAAAAATCCCTCAAGCAGCTGTTTTTAATGAAGACATCCTTTTTTTTCTATACAGACACAAATGACAAAAAATGTAGCTATGGTTGGTAAATGCCATTTCCCCAAAAAACAAAGAATGCCTTATTTAGTGAAGTAATAAGGTTATTTTTGTCCCCGGAAATATATTTTTCTTCATATAAATATTTTTGCTATCTTGTACTGTGATTGTTTTGGCTGAAAGAACAAGATGAACAGTGTCAAAAATTAGCAGTTTCATTTACAGACAAAAGCCTGGAAAACTTTCATTCAGGACATAGTTTTAAAACCCTAACAGATGCAATTCTTCTAAGGTCTGGCTTGACCTTACTTAGCGACACATGATAACCTGATAATACTAAGGGGAGTTATTCTGTAGGTATAGCTGGTTTCCAGAAAATCTACGTAGTGAAAAACTTGCATGTAAAATCTACAAAATATTTTATATGAGTACCTTAGCAAAGAGCTTTCCAAAATTAAGTGTATTTTTTTTTAACTCAAAGCAATCAGTGGTTCAGCTTTGAATTTTCAATAATATTATTAAGAGGAGAGCTTGAAAAAAACAGCAGCAAGTAAATAGAATATGAAACTATGGAACTTAAGTAAAAAAATGAGAAGTTTCATATTTGGTAATATATGCAATTTAAAATCTGGAGACCTTATCTGGATTTTAGTTTGTTAGTTGGGACCATCTTATCAGATAGCAGAGTGATGGTAGCAGATAGAGAAACCTGTGTGGCAGAACATGCTGTGGGTATGAGACAGTCCTCACCTTATTGCAGCATTATGAAATCAAAATTGTCTCCAGGGGGTCTTTAAGAAGTTCTCTGCTGACTGTAATAATAAGTAATCTGTAATAAGTAATATGAGGCCAGGAGAGAAGGTTTAATGCTTTGCTATAACCAGTTCTTAATTTAGTCACCATATCTTTTAATTTTTCTGTCTTTATGACAAAACATGCTACTTTTTTTCCCTGATTTTATTTTTTTTTTCTGCAGTCATTTCTCTTTAAGTTTAGTAGTGACTATTTTCAGCAGCCCTTAACAGTGCTAGTAAGACTGCAACTACTCCTAATACATTAAAATATCACTAACATTCCCTGATTTAAAACCAATATGAGAGTCTGTGGAAAGTCTACATTTTCTCCATTAGAGGGAATCCTTGCTCTATCTTCTGAAGGTTTCAATTTCTCCCAAAGCACCTTCAAGTTATTTTTTACATTAAGATATGATGAACTCTGTAACTTTTCTTCTGAAATCTCTGTTTAAAGTAGTGGTCAGATCACTGGTGCTTAGAGTTTAACATTTCAGTGTGTATGAGAGGAAGACTGACTTCTGTTGATTTGTGGTGGAGCACAGAATTCTTTTTGTTCTCTTCTGTACATTACTGGCTATTGCATGAAAAGCATAGTCCTTGCACAGAAAAGTCAAACAGTTCAAAGACTGATCAGGAGACTCCTTGCAGAATATGTCACTTTTTGAAAGAGTCAGCACAGTGAAGACTTAAGTGGCAACTACTGTTAAAGTTCTTTCTTCTGCCAGCTTGTGTTTTGAGCCAACTCTGGCTCCATCACTTGATCAGTTCAAAATATTCTACAGAAAAGCAACATTCATATGGAGCTGATTTGCTTAGCCAGTTGGAAAAAAATAACCATTTTTAAAAAGTACATTTTAAATCACTGTGATGGTGGTAAATATTAGGAGAGGTGCTAAAATTTAGCTTTGACTAAAGATTTTCACCTTTTAGGAATCTGAAGTCAGGGTAAATAACTGTGGCAAAATCAGCACTTTTGCATAGCTTCAAGATTATTCCTTTCATTCCAAATAGTAAAAGATCTTTCACTGTTTCGTGAACTGGGAAACCATTACAGAGCTAGGAAACCATTGCAGTGTACATTGTGTTGGCTTTTTTCTGAATTTTGGAAGATATTTGAGGAGCAAATATGTCTTTGGGGAGCAAATTTTGATTTTATCAAGTGGGATTGAGTAACAAAAGAAGGAGATAATTATGCCTTTGAAAGGGAAGTGCTGTTTTTTGGGGACAGTCTTTCATCTTTGTCAAATACCAAGCAATACAAAGATACTCCCTTACTCTTTCTTTTTTGTTTTATTTTTTCTTTTGTTAGAAACAAGATAAGGAGGAAAAAACAAATGTGAATAAAAATGGAATATAGTTATTTCTCAGGTAAAAGGAAATTAAGTTATCATTTTTCTACTGGCAGAACATGTAGTCAGAACAAATTAATGCTGAGCATAGTCTATGGCACTGTCAGGCAAACAGCAAAGTAACAATAGTACCTCTTTGTAATGGTTGTAGACAGTGTCTCCACATAGCTGTGGTCCTTGTACTTGAGGCTGAAAGGAACAGAGAAGGCTTAGGTTTGATTAAAGCTATGCAATTTCCACTTTCGGAACATCTACCTGCAATATCCATCACAGGCTCATTCAAGGACACAGTGTTACCATTTTTAGTATTTCAGTTCAGCTGAAGCTAAAATAGCTGTAGGAAGTACTGAGGAAATCTGTTCTTGGAATCTGAAAGGCTAAGGCGACAGATACCCAGTGGTGCCAATGAAGACTTCAGAACATTCCTAATAGACAAAAAAGTGTTGCAAAGCTTCAGTGATGTGACACAGAAAAATAATCTTCACATAAGTTCTGACTTTAATAAAGTGCTTTAGGAACAGAGTTGCAAATGTTCAAATGGAGCAGAAGAATTCCACATCAGCAACACCAAGCCTTGAGAATGGGTGGTTCTGTCAAGCTTTCCAAATAGAGCAACAGTAGCACTCAGGGCCCCATAGCCTTCAGGCAGCTTCAGTTCTCAAAATTAAAACGACATTAAAAAATCAAAGTCTTTTGTTCTGCCTGCCCTCTGAGTACATGTAGTTTCAGGAAAAAATAGGAAGCGACCCTGTCCATGTTTTTACAGAAGTCAAGTTATCCTCAAAGAAAAGCAGAGAATATCAATACTGTATCATTGTACCAGACAATGATTTAATTAGCTGACTCTGTCTTATGGGGAAAACTGGGGTATGTGTGGCTGAGACAAAAAATGAGCCAAAGTTTGAAGTAAATTCTTTAGTGGCTTCTCTTTTTTATCTCTTTAGCAGCTCTATGTTTGTGGAGCTCATGTGACCTCCATACTGTAAGTGTAAAAAAAAAATCTATGTTTTGGATTCTTATTTTATTTTCATGTTCAATAACTGCACCAGTTTTTGTTTAAGTATCATATAGTGGTGGCTTAGTACAGCAGAATAAAACAACATATAGAAAAACTAATGGTAGCAGCGGATTTCATATACTCCATTATCCAGAGCATAACGTGAAAAGCATAGATATTCCCTTTATGTGAAAGATGCATGGTATAATTCCCAACCAGAATACCCTTTTTGTAATTATATGAAAATGTAAATGAAAAAGGTAATTTTTTTACTCAAACCAACCTAATATAGAGCTTATATGATTATAGAAAAAAAGCATAGTTGTATACTGTACTCACAAGAAGTGAAATGAATTGTGCATGGAAATCAACAGATGACTTTCAAAATTCACACTGAATTCTTGAGGGGTACAGAGAGTACCCACATTAGATCAGATTTTATCTTTAGAAGAAATTGTAGGAATTTATGAATATCTACTACTTTACAGTTTATTCAAGAGCTTACACTTGTGTCTTTTGTCTTGGAAAGACTTTTAAAGAGTAGAAAAGAACTGACTTAATCCAAAAATGGACTTGATAGCTAACTCTGTTGCTAATTTCCAATACAGTGTGTTTTACTGTAAGAGATAGAAAGTGTAGATTGAGAAGCCAGAAATATAATTCATAGAACTAAAATATCTCCCAGATAAATCCACGAAAATGTTTTCTTAGAATTCTGTTGTTTGCTGAGTTGATAAGGACTGAAGATTTCTGCCTCCTAAGGGAGGACCCAGTTGGGATGTTAGAAAAGCAATTCCTGGTGACCTTGCTTCCAGCTATCAGATGCTTTTTCTTCTTCATTTTCAGCATGACTTCTGCCATTGTTTGTGTGATTTTTTTTTAATAACAAAATAGCAAAAGGGGCCAGAGGAGGCTGATCTTAGCAGATGTTGTGACCAGAGGCAGGAAGGAAATGTGAAGGCAGAGGGTCTGGCAGCAGGTGGGAGGCAATCGTAACAAATGGATTTCAGTGCACGGATGAACAGACAGGAGTTTACTGGAAATCTGGAAGTATCTAGCAGGTGATGGCAGAAAGTAAAAGTGAGGGAAAAGTGAAGGCCAAGTACTCTGAAAAAAGCCACAGCTTTTTTTTTTTTTTTTTAAACATAGTGAGGCGTCTTTTCTTTCAAAACAGAAGCAGGAAGCAACACGTAAAGAAAATAGTGCTACTGTGAACTCTAAGAGCATCAACAACTGCTTCAGTTAGAGGACTTGTGACACTTATGTCTTCAAGGAAGATGTCCAGGCTGCTGAGAAAACAGAAATACCATTCAAAATAGGGTAATGACAAAATTATTTGAACACAGCTATGATTAAAAAAAAAAAAAAACAAACCAAACTTTAACGACTAAATGGTAGCATAGTGATGCTTCAAGAACTATTAGCAAAATCTTGACTGTGTTATAAGCTATGTGACCTCAGATTTTTTATGCTTATATAGAGGAATCCATATGAATTTTTTAAGCTGATATAGAAAAATATAATTTAAGGAGTGACACTTTCTAGAGTACAAAAATGAGAGTTGTGGCAAAATACTTGTCTCTTTCTGTACAAATCACCGTAATGTTACTTCTACAATGCTAACATATATATATATTAAATGCATACAGTAGCAAGACAATACTTCTAGTGGAAGAAAAAAAATAATGATTTTCACATTTCCATCAAAGCAAATTATATTTTTAGTAATATTTAATTTGACTTTTTATTTTTATCTTCCGATTTGTCTTTCCTTATTTCTCTTCTATTTCCTACAGCATCTTCAGGGGACTGAATGATCAACTGCATTAATAGCTTATATATTCTCTTTTTGCTAACAGTAACATCACTTACTAGTCTTTTCAAAGCAAATAGATCTTTGGTGATTTGGTAGTTGGAAATGTGTCCCTCTGCCAATATTGAATCCGTCTCTCCATGTGATGACATGGAGTCTGAGTCTAGTTAATGACATGGCACACAAGTCAGTACTTAATTAATAAAAAACAATGGTGTGCAGAGACAATGTGCTGATGCAGAGGCACTGTGTGTAGCTCAAATGAGATGCATGAAATTGATATCTTGGATTCTATTTGACAATTTCTTGAGCTTTCAAACTGAAATATAGGCAGTAATCTATTCTCCCACAGATTTCAGGGACACTTGCCATTTTTCTCTGCTGTTAGAGGTCCCGAATGTTCAAAAGCCTGGACGTAAATGTCTTTGAACTATTTAATCCCCTTTTCATTTTCTACTTCTCTGGTTACTTTTAAAATGGAGATGAGGAATATTTAGCCAATGGTAAGATTATATTTCAAAATTTTCTCACAGTGTGTTTAATGGAGTCTTAAAAAGACATATATTGAAGTGATTATGGAAGCACTAGAGGAATTTATTTTAATAGTAGCTTTAATGGACTTTAGTTCCAGATGCATTCTGTAATTTCTTTTCCAGTTTCTGAATACCCTTTTAGAAAGTGGAGCTTACTCTTATGTTTACTGTTGTGCTGTAATGCTTTCTATGTATCTACTTTGACTTTCTACACTCAGAAAGCAACTCTGGGTATTTCTTTATCCACGTATTTGATTTGCCACTCTGAAAGTCCCCTGCCTGTTGGTGTCAGTCTTCTGGAGAGAACTCTCACTAGCTCTGCTATAACTATGCAAGGCTCTGCAAAAAGGGCAATGTTGCCCAGAGATTTTAACTATTTGTTTAATAGTTTTAGGACTGTTTAAGTTTGAAAGCAGCAACAAATTTTCCTTATTTTAGATCCAGTGACAAACTACATATTGGTTTTGGCGTTATGAAAACAAGCAGCTGCCAGGCAGGATACTTCATGTTGCCTTGACTGATGGCTAGCAATTCTACTGAATAACATTTGAAATACAGGGGCTTGTTCAGGGCTAATCCCAACGGAGGTTTCTGGAGTTAAAGACAGCTGAACTTCAGTGCAGGCCATCTCCTTAGCAGTCAAACAAAATAACCTCAGTGACAATACAGTGACTCAAAATCAAAAGCTCATATAAAAAGATAGATTTGAATTTGAATTGGGAGTATATTCATGAAGAGAAGGAACTGACACATCCTTTGATGTTTGACTGTGCTTACTTTTAACAGCCTTAGTGTAAAACTCAGAGAAGACCTTCCTTGAGTTTTTAAAAGATCAATTTAGTTGGGATATGGGATGAAACTTAGTCTGCTCCTTGCATTTAAATAGGAGGCCTCTCATTAAGTTGCTGTGGATAATTGATTGGTAACATTGAAAGGGAAAACTCCCAAACATGCAGTGCTACAACAAACAGCTCAATTAGTGTGACTCTTCACATACACACAGTAGATGTTTTCATGAACTGTATAGAGGCATAACCAATACAGACTTTCAGAATTTGATGATGTTACTTTTCAAAGCATGTATGTACTGCTTATATGAAATACAAGCGCTAATAAATGTTGAGGTTAATGATCAGGAAAACTATGTTCCCTTGCAGATTACTGATTTCCTGCCTTACTTTCTAGATTATTTTTTCTTCTTCTATTCTGCAGCTTTTGAAGAAGTGTTTAGTAACTTAGAAATGAGCTGCTAATAGTGAAGTATGGTACTATTCGTTAGAGGAACAAATTCCTCTGGACTGGTGACATATTTGCTCTTGACTTGTGTAGAGTTATATTCACAACGTTTTTATGCAAAGGGTCATTACAACCACTTGTAAATGAGTTGTGTCTGTATCTGATACTAGATACATCTAATTGAATGCAGAGTGTCTGTGATGCATACATAGTTTGGATAAACATTTACATTCCCTTCATTAGTCTTCCTTTTCAACTGTTATTTATGATATTTAAGTCAGGCTGAATGGGTACTTGTTTGTTGGTTTATTAATTACAGATCTGACTAAATGAATTTACACTTAAACAACAGATATTGCAGTTAAAATCTCTCTTAGAACTAAATGTTCTGGATAATACTTTATAAAAGTTCAAGTTGCCAGCTAGTATCAATATTCTTTTAAGTAGTGACAGATGTGAACTATTTATCCTAAATTTAATGCTCTTTCCCTAGACATGATTTTGCATGTAATGCAAAATTTAGAATGATTCACATTTGTCATTTGCCAAATATCCTTAAATATTTAGATGTGCCTCAGATGGTGTGAGCAAACTAATATTGACGTTTTTTCAACTGAGGAAAGGAAATAATGAAGTTTATTTTTTTGCTTTTTAGTGTAAAACTCTACTTATTAAACAGCTGGAAGGCCTTAATTATAATTTCAAACACCAGACATGCTTCCAAACCTGATTTCAATAAGTTGTCTTCATTCTACACTGTTATGTGTTAAGGTGTTGTTATCACATACCAGAGTCGTCACTGATGCTGAAAAACATTGAGTCACCACAAATGTCTACCTATATAGCTATGCAGATGATAAAGTAGTACCTGCACAATAATGAAGTGATAATTGTGAAGAGGTATTTTTGCTTCTAAGACAATTCGTAGCTTTTACGTTGCTTTTTGTAATTCATAACTTTCTGCTACTTGCTGACATGGGGAATGTGGATGTACAGAAAACTGGTGGCTGTAAAAGATGCAGACCCATGCTTTTAAGACATGGTGAGCATTGATGACTACTGCCAGCGTGGTCATCTGTGTTGTGTTCCTGGCAGTATCTCATTTTTGTTTTGGCCTGGCTTTGTTTTACCAGACTGAGTTATGATGAAGAAATGACTCTTGTCTCTTACAAGTACAGTTTGTAAGTGTGGCATTGAATTGCCCTGAAAGTCTCTGCTGCTACAGACCTAATTCACATGGGCATTTATGATATTTTGATTAATAACAAAAGGTATATGGGATGATATTAATTTCTACTTTTCAGTCCTTGATAAACAAATATAAAAATATAAATGCAAAATTTTGAGTGAGCTCATCTTAATAAATCTAATTATGCACCAGATACATCTCATGTACATGTTAATAGATTTTAGTATCTGGCACTAATTAAGACTTTATTCAATGAGGCATAAATGTGACTTTGATTCAAAGAGCTGGCCTAACATGTTAATAAGCAAATCATGGGCTGTGCAAATATAGTCTCCATGTAATATTGATAGTGTTAACAGAGATGCTTTGGTTGAAATTTATGTGATACTTGAACCAGTAGCTGCATTAAGAGGGAATAATAGAATCACACAAGAGTGCATTCTTGGTACACAATTCAACAATTGTTTGGCTACAGGAAAAAAAACATCTCTTGCTTGGGGTTCAAAAAACTTCTGTTGCTTTCCCATGATGGTTTATTTTGTGCTTTAATTCGTTTTGCTCCATGACTGTGGAGTTGCTTTATTTTTTTGTTTGTTTGTGGGCTTTTGTTTGTTTTTTTGGGATTTTTTGCATATATTTCTTCTGTTACTCTGTGACTTAAACTTCTTTGTCTATATTTCTGATTCTGTCTAACCATTATCTCATTGCTGGATTCAGTGATATGTGCATCAGGAGGGGAAACAGTGAGGTACTCTTTATATGTTCTCTAGAGCCCCACATATCATAATCTTTCTTTGATAGTTCAGTTTTATAGTGAGTTGATTACCGAGGAGAAATTTTTCTTTGAAGATTTTTGGCTTTATTTGGAACCTGGGAGAGAAACACTACTTTAATCTTACATGCAAAAATAGGAGCTGTCCTCTTTAGCCAATAACACTTGCCTCAAAGGATATAGCATTACTTTTTAAGAGCTTGCCCTTCACTCTAGTGAGTTCAAGGGATGCCTGTTGTCTTTTACTACTGTCTTTACCTCAGACCACAGATGGCATACTGCACAACTATTTATTCTAAGTCACTTCAAGGGAAGTTTCTGGCTTTTGCAAACCATGATCCTGATGTTGCTTCTCATCGAAAAGGTTAATTTGAATAGGTCTGTCATAGGAGAACTTTAATTTTCATTATCTTGACTCTTCTGGCAAGGTAATCAATGACTATACTCTCCGAGTGATAAAATGTAGTAGATACTCAGATAAATTAAGATCTTGCACATCATGAAAAGTAGTTCAGCCCAAGCTGAAGTTAGAATAGTCACAGGTTTGCTTTCTAGCTTGACAATCTGGTTCCTCAATTTTTACTTAATTTGTTCAGTTTGAAATGTCTAGGTTTAAAAGATCTAAATTCAAAGCTTGCTGAAATAAAGGGAAGTTTGTCTCAATTTTTTTTAATGTTTCTTTACAATTTGATTTACGCTGAATTAAAGTTTTGCAGAGTTGCTTCCTATGATTTTGATTTTACTTGAAGCAAATTTCTTTTGTGGTGCATCTTCAATTCCCTTGAAGCTGGGATGCTTTTTAAAACTATGGAGTTGGACTCCTGTTCAGTTCTAAATCCTACTGGAGAGAGAAGTAATGGAATTTTGTTCTGTTGTGTACAAATCTTCACCCGAAACATATTTGTTGCTGACAAGGTCAAAAACTGCTGAAACAGAATTGCTGTCTATTTCTCTTTCCCTTACCCCCCCTCTGCTTATCCTGTCTCATAAAGAAATCAAATCCTGTTTTTGGAGTCTACCTTGACATGCCAAATGTGGCACCTTGCTCTTTGCTGTACCTTCCACCATTACCTCTGTGACATAATCTTCACATTCAAGCACTTAAATGTAAAGACTGAGAGAAACTGAAAAACTTTGCTCTATTCTGCTTAAAAATTGATAAGAATGCACTGTATGGGATTTTCTCTTCCTTCTATGATTGAGTGGTGTTTGGTGTTTCCCCCAAAGAGGATGATGAATATGAACTCTAGTTCTGTGTTAAAGGCGATGGTTTTGTGGGTGATATTGGTTCTGCTAGCCTCATTTTCCAGTTTGTAAAATAGCAATATATTCACTTATTTAGGTCTCATCAGTATTTCGGTATTTAAGATTTGTGAGAAGATCAGGTGCAATAATAATGATCATTTTGAGAAAAAAAAAACCAAGAAGAAAAATGAATTACTGTGATTCAGAGCAGGGAATGCATGGAACAATATGTTGAACCCACAGGCACAAAATGCAGTAACTTGCTGCTGATTTCCCTTGCATATTCAGTGAGGTAGGACAATGTGTTGTCATACAAGTGATGCACTTTAATTCTTGTGGTCTGTCCTATGAGTGTAGGTGAGAAGAAAAATTTCAGGTGCATTGGTGTATTCCACTTTTTTTGCCACAAAATGTCTCTTTAGTGTCTTGGTTCTGTATAATCTACTGAGTTACTGCTGAACTACTATTACATTAGGATAGACCCTCAAACCTATTTTGTCAGTTGCTACAAAAATGCATGCTGGATAGGTGGAGAAATATACTATATCCACAGAGAAAAAGTGAACTTCAGGAATTTGGAATTCTCTCCAAGTTTGGGAACAGAATGAACTTTGGAGAGCATGGACTCTTCATTTGTTTCCTTCCAGGAGGGGTGGATTTTGTAAATTCTTCTCTTTCAGTCTAAGCCATTGCTCTCATGCATTAGGTTTCCTGAGTAGAAGATTGCTTACAAACGTTTAGCTAGAGCTGGTCCTGCCTTTCCTACATCTTTAATTTCACCTCTTCTGGCAGAAGGCACACAGCCTTGCTCTTCTCAGTTTTTCCTTTGGTTTTTGGTTTGGTTGGTGGGTTCTGTTTGTTTTTGTTTTTGTGTTTTTCCTCCAGCAACTGTTCTAATCCCAGTTATCCCTGTAGGGGATCTTCAGTCCTTTTCCCAGCTTCCTCTAGATTTGTCTTAATCTCAGTCGCATTGCTCAGTCACACTCACCCTATTGCTAAAGCTGTGCCATGGATGATCTTTGCTCTTCCAAGCCCCTTGATTTGCAGGTAATACAAGAACCTTCCAAACCTCCCTCTGTTTCTTTGAAGTACTAAAACCTTCGGAAGGTTAACACCAAGTCAAATGCCACAGACCTGTTTACACATATTAGATCACTATGACTGAAGAGAATCAGAGTGAGGAAGCACTGATGCACTGGAAGGGCTGAATTAATTACTTGACTGTCCTGTTGTTTTTTTTTTTTTAAAGAGTTTAAAGTGCAAAAACTTACATTATCAGTGACTTACTCCATCACATTGCCTTGTAGGATGTATTTATTACTTTCCCCAGTTTCTTAAAAGATCAAAGCAAGTTCATATCTTATGTTTTCAGATATATTGGTATGTTCATCAGCAGTATTCCCCATAGTGTCTTGTGCACTCCTCAAGGTTTGCCTCCCCATCCTTACAGCCCAAGCCTATGTGAATTCTTTGAAATGTGTGACATTTTGTAGGCCACCTTTGAAAAATTTTTATTGCACATTTTCTTACATTTTCAAGGGTCATATTCTTGTTATCTTCAAATTTTATTTTTTAAAAAATTTATACTATACATAGTTGAAGTTTTTCATTTCTTCTATTATGATTAACAGTGATAAGCATAAAAAAATTGCAGTTCCTTCTGATGCAGAGACTGTTGGGTTCTTAGCCAGTCTTCAATTTTCCATATTTTTTCAAAGTTAGTAAATAACTTACTGGAATTCTGATAACAAATTAAATGGAGCAGAAATCTATTTTCTGACTTTCACACTTCACATAACTGTAAGGAGCTCCCTTAAGAACACTAAAGGGTTTACTGATAAATCAAGATTAATTTCCACTCTATTATTATTGACTTTATTTTTTTATTGGTTTTTTGTTGTTTTTTTTTTTTTAGAACCAGTGCAGAATTCAATATCATTGACTGAAAATTTTCCCTGGATTGATTCATGACCTAGAGATGCAGCTCTTATACTGAAATGACTGAGCTTTGATGAAAGAACTAATTTTCTTCAAATTACTATTTTTTTCTATGTAATCCATGCACATTTTTGCTTATAAGACCACTGCTATTGGTTGATCTAGTTTTTCAGGAAGATAAAAAATTTTATATCATGGTATGTAGCACTTATTCTATATGTCCTATCAATATACCTTCTAAATATTAATCAATAAGTACACTATTAATGCACATCTTTGTATTTTAATAGCTGCTAACTTTTTGGACTGCATTTTGGAGAGTGGGTCAACAAACACAAAGAGATTCAGATGCTGTTCATTTGCAATTCTTTCCTCCAACAGATTTCTCGTATGTGTGGGTACCTTCCAATACACTTTCCAAAACAATCAGATATGTAATTTTAAATGTTCAAATATGGCTTTTTCCTTCCACTCCCCCATCTTTGAGAAGAGCTTACCCACTGTGATTTTGCTTTTTCTTTTCCTTTTTATTAAGCAAAGGGTAGATACAATGCTCACTTTTTACTGTTAAATGTAACCAGAGAAAGTCTACAACGTAAAGCCCAAATGATTAACAGCTTAAGGAAAGGAATAATTATTAGAAATGTGGGAATGGATAATGTCACGATAAGAAGAGATTTTTGAAATTTTTAATGTAAACTGTTCTACTCTATTCTAGTATTAAGATTAACTTTTAAGGTATGTCATTGCAGTAAACAGAACGTAAAATTTTAACTTACCGCTCACTTGAAATTTATTGTTTTGTTTTTTTAAATTATCTTTAAAAAACTTAACAGCTGCCTAAGACTTTTTTTTTGGTATCCTAAGAATGGTTGAACTATTTGAGATATCAGTTTTTATAACAAAACATCCACCAAAAGCTATTGCACTTTCTAATGATCCATGAAGACCATGAAGAGACTGCCATAAATCATATAGGAAGGAAAAACAATGTTGTTCATATGGATGGAGAAAATAAAGGTTTAAATCCAACTATGTGATGCCCTCAGATAACTCTTCCTGTTCTCAAGAAGATATGCTGCATTTTCTGATTCCTTCTGGTAAAACATGCTGTTTTGAAAACTCCACCTTGACTGAAATCCTAAAAAATAAATAAATGGAGTTATGTTTTGCTGACTTTTGCCCAGAAGGCTTCTTAAAATACTTGAGGTATAAACCTGTCCTTACGGAAGGAATGGAAAATGCAGAGTTCTTATGGAAACCCCCTGAGGATTTTGTGTTAGCCTTTGCATTCACGTTGAGTGTTGAACCAAGCCCCAGAAATTGGCTGGGTTTAGAGTGGCTGCTGCTGCTGGCTGACTTCAGCCAGGGAGTAATTTGCTCAGAATCTTTTACATTCAGTGCCTTCTCTCTGTCTGTATTCAAGCAAGCCTGTTTCCTGGAGATTTACAGCTCCTGTGCTACTTGAGCTTAGTGTGCGTTACCCGGAATAACAGTTGTATGTGCTTCTCTTAGGGCTTAGACTCTAACATATGAATAAAGAGGAAAGATATTACACAACCAATTTCCTGGAATACTTATATTTATTGTGTATGAGCTATGAATGACAGGATAATGGATTTTGGCTGATAAAAAATAAAAATCCTGTAAAGGGATTTTAATAATATTTAAAGTTATTCTCACTGTGTTTTGGACATGGGAGCAAGACCTCATATACATATATTTCCATGTGAGGTTTACTTATTTAATTTCACTGGGACACTTCCTTATAAGATCACAAGTCAGCCTGATCAAGGTGCAGAAAGAAGTTTACAGTTCTTATCCTTCTAATGCATGCCAAAACACTCAACATTTTCTGTAGTTAGTGCAAATGAAAAATAGCTAGGTGTTGGCAAGCAGTGCTTTTAGATACTTCTGGGGGCAGGTTTTTAAGACCTTTCCAGATTTAGATTCTGGAACAGGATTTTGGATTCTATGCTCAAGTTTTATAACCTATTTATAATTTATTACTTCTTGGTTTTTTGTATGTCCCAGTAGAAAGTAATGCACTAATATTAATCATATCTTTTCTTTCCTTCTGTTGTCTCCACCAGAAATTGATAAAAAACTTGCTCACAGTATTTAAAGACATTTCAGTCATATACATATTTAAATAAAACAAACCCCTTTAAAAATACCCTGAAACTGTTGAGAAGTTGTGTTATTTGCAGTTCTGTGATTTGATTTGATTCAACTGCCTGTATCTGGAGAAGCAACTTGAAAGAATGATCTGGAGAATACTACACATAAAAATTGTAAATCAGTCCTTGTGCTGGTCCATGCAGCAGAAGGCTGGGGAGGGTGGGACTCTGAGATCAGAGGGGCTGATGTTTGCAAGCAGCTTAATGTGTATCTGTGAGAAACAATGCCAGAGCTATTTTCTGGAGTTATTTTTAATTGAGTAAAGCATAAACAGCACTTGGTGTTTTTTACATCTGCCATCTGAAGTGTTAAGGCTTTGTTCTTAGGACTTGACCTGAGTAAGAACATAAATACTCGTCTGAGGTTTTGAATGAGCCAGAGTACATTTTGTGTAGACACAACGTAATTTAAAGCATTTTTAAAAATTGGAAATTTAGTTGCAGTGTCATAGTGAAATAGCCTTGATTACTCAGTGGAGGAAAATGTCTGTAATAGATTATGTGACTTAAGCAGCAGATACGAATTTTGTAACAATCGCAATGCCATTCATTGAGCAGGTGAAATACCGACCTATGATACTATTGACAAAACTTTCCTAACTCGAAGTATCATTAGCACGGACTATTCCCTGAAAGAAAAGGTAGTTAAGAGGAGATGAAAATGCATGTATTGTGCTCAAGATAAAAAATATTAATTAGTGCTCACTAAGATGCTGGTGCAGTGAATTGAATAACATGCAGTTAATTTCTCCAGCTGGAAAGCTGATTTATGCTGGAAACCAGTGCTGGCCTGCCATATTCCTGAAGCACTGGGAACTGTGCTGCTAATTGCCTTACGGAGACGATAGTGAATTACTGGGGAAGATAGAACTATGGCTAGCTATAATAGTCACTGGCACTTACTCACACTCTTGTAATTTCCATTTTCTCTGCCTCCTGTAAGCAGAGAGATTTCGAGAGGTTTCAAGATATTTTGTGAAAAAAAGGAACTTACTACACTGGTATTTTTCCAAGGTGAGTAAATATTACAAATAAGATTAAATTGTTGAAAGTGAATAAAATCATATCCATGATAATTTGTTGGATAAGCCACAGACCAGAGATAACATGAGAACAGGTCTTAGTGATATGACAAGATGGAAAGACAGAACCTAGGTGGAAAGGCAAAGCCCAAAACATGCTGGCGGAAGGCAGGAGGCACTGGTGTCTGAATCTTTGCTCACTGAGCAAAAAAGGAGGCCTCTGATATGAAGGAACCACAGGAAGGAACCAAGGTTTTTTTGTTCAAAGCTTGGCTTGAAGGTGGCTGCTTTTTACTTGCTGACCTCACACTGCAAATGAGCAAACCTGCCTAATGACACCACACAATATGGGATTATTCAGCTATATCATAATAATTTTCCTATCCCTTGCTTCATCTGCTACTCAAGGTTGCCCATTTATTTTAAAGTCTTAATGTCCTAGATAGGGCTATTACAAACTTTCAAGCTTATCTGAGAGCCTAATATGCCCTGCAACACCTTTATAAGACATGATGATGTGCGAGACTGAAAGAGCTCAGCATGAAACAAATTACATTTCATATGAACATCCAATAGTAGCTAATAAGCTTGGGTCCTACCTATTTCATTTTAACAAGTCAGCCTAAAAGTAACTGTATTTTGGTAGTGATGCTAGAGATGCTAAGTTAACTTAGCTTTTCTGTGATACTTTTCTTTTTTTTTTAGATTTAAAAGAAATGTTTATTTGCCTTCAAAATTCAATGTGTGTGTTCATTTTGGGGGTCAATGAATCTGAAGGGATTTGCAGATATATTTCTTCTAAATCTGCTCTTTGAAATAAAAACAGGTTTTTTTTTGGTTAGATTGAAAAAAATTACATGCCATTTAATTTTGAAATAGATGTTAGATAGGCTGTATGACCATTATAGTAATATGACTTTTCACCAACTGAAACTGTAAACCAGCAAGATTTTGATTCTTTAAAAATAATTCATATTTTAAATAAGAAATGAAAGATTTATGCTAATTAGGAGAAAGTTATTAGGCGATTGGGCGAGGCGTGGCTGTGTGAACATAGTTTGAAAAGATCCTTTTCTGTGAGAGATTTCTGGACATCAGTGTTGATGTTTTCAGTGCTTTTTATTTCATGGTAGTGAACTAAAATAAAAGTTCATTACAATCCCCCTTCCCCCTCCCCAGTTAGATTCACAGTAGGTGACCCTGAGTAAAATTTTTCCCTTGAGGCAGACCTGGTAGATTTTTAAGGATTTTTGATTAATATGGAATTCTTTGCCTTTATGAATGCTGAGTGGACTAAATGAGAATTAGAGTGATAATACATTAGTGTTCTTAATTTTCCAGCACTGAGCATGGGCAAATAACATTCTAATAGCTCATTCCACAGCTGTAAGTTGATATATTTTAATGAGCCTTTGATCTTTGACATCTGGGGTCTCCGTATATTAGAAATAGTTTATAAGTACTTATGTGAATGAAAGCCAAAAATTTCTGCACTTTACTTGCAAGGCCAGAAATGCTGATGTGCTGATCACTTCTGCATCAGCATCTGCAAGCTGCATTTATCAGAAAACTGATGAGCACACAATTCATATTGAAGCAAACAGAAGAACGCAGGTTTGGAAAAGAAGTAATAGCTTAGTTACAGTCTATTTTTCTGAGTGGATCTATGTCATTACTATGCTGAACATGGCACAAATAACAGTTCCATTCATGGAGTTGAAAAAATGAGAGACCTGTAAGAATACCTAAGATTTGCATGAGATAATTCTTTTTATTTTAGTATTAATGAGGAGTACTTAACATCTTTGAGACTTAAAAATGAACAAACAACAACCTGTAGGTTTTTTTTTTAGAGCTCTGCCTTGTTGAATATAAAATGCTTTCCTTCTTTATTCCTTGTCTCTAGTTACCGGAATTTCTGGCCAATCCCCCTTTCCCGTGTATTTTGAAGGTGTATTTTGCATTGGTTTGTAATGCACATGAAAAATTTTAGATCTATTTGATTATTGGTTTTTTCCCCTTGATTGACTGTCCATAAAGCTTGACAGCATGAGATGGAACTTGCAAAAGACTTTAAGCATGTAGTAGTTAGTGCAGATACCAGAGTTTCCTGATATACATCTCTCATGACTCCTCTTCCATTTCATTTTTGATCCTTAGCAGATCAAAAATTCATCTAAATACTTACAGAATTTTTGTTTTCAGTAGGCATTTGAGCATCGTACTTGCCTAAAATAGCACACTTTTAATGACCTTGTGTAACTGCAGGCTTTTTCTTCAGCATAATTTAGAGCTGCAAACTGTTCCTTGGGAACAGTATCAGGCATTCCTACGTACTAACCCACAGAGATTTTCTTCCATATCATATGCTGGAGTAACCATGAACCCTCCCAGATACCTTAAATGAGTGACATCTTCATATGCTGATTAATATCCTAGTCTTGTTTTATTATCGTTTATTTCTATTTTCTTTCAATTTCTTTCAGATTTGCAACTGCCCTTTTTGATCATTCTCCTACAGTGATTAAATCACATAGTGAATTGTGACTAAGCTAATTTTAATGTGATTATAATGTAATGCAATTATAATGCTTCCTCTGTATTTTCATAACTTGTTTAAACAATAAAAGCTATAATCATATGCTGACATGAAATGGGTCAGCACTTTCACTCTGTAAATCTAATTAACTTATGAAAGTGCCATACTAATAATGTAAACTGAAGATGCTGTATAAACTGAAGATGCTGTATTATGTCACAGCCATGCAAAAGATAGCTCTTGTTAAACTATTTCATGCTTTCTCAAAAGCTATGCAGTCTGTATCCGTGTCATGGTTATACTCGGATGAAGTTCTTCATTAGACTGCCGAGTCTCACACTTCATAGATCTAGTATTCTTCATTGGATGAGTGTGCTTTGATTCCCTATTTCACTTCACCTTCCTGGTCTGGAAGACCTTATGATAGCTAAGTCACCATATTTCTTAGAATGAAGAAAGCCCATTACCCTTCTTTCATATTAAAGGCAAAGTGTTTTCTTGCACTCTGTAAACCTCTAGGTCCTGATCCACACTAACAAAAGGCGCACTTTATAAACATACTTGTCCACCTTTTGTTTAGTGACATGTGAATTTCCATTTGATAGATATGAATAAAAGCATGGTAGTCATGTTCTTCATGACTGTTTTACTCCATACATCTTGGAAGGAACAGACATGGTAGGAAAAGGGTGACAGTTCTAGTTTTTCAGTTTGTTTTTCACTTCACTGGGTCACAAAAACCTTTCCATTCAGCTGGCGAATGAAGGTGGTTTCCCAAGGCATGGGAGCTATTACTTTTTTC
>VWZQ01000137.1:769429-898571 GCA_013397015.1 Myiagra hebetior
AAGCTTTGTTCCTGTATTTATTTTATTTGACAATCTCATCTTCCAGGATTGCTGCCAAAGGCTAGAAGTGTCCTACCCTCTTCAGTGACAATCTCTATCACTCACTCCTGAAGGTTCTTGTGAGAAAGAATACCAAAAGATCTCATGAATTTTAGCAAATGATGAAGTTACATCTCTAGTGAATTAAGTAGATGCAGGTGGGGATGTCTCTGATAGCTGTTTAGCAGTGAAATTAATCATATGAGAATATCAGGCAATTGAGCCAATTATGTCTGCTGTATTTTTAAAAAATTTGTACAAATGCACTGACTTTTAATTTAGTCATGGCAGAATCCTTTACACTTTTCCCATAAAATGAGAGATTTTAAAAATGATGCATTATGCTAAGTGAATGTCATAAATTTAATAACCCCTTGACTACAATGAGCATTTAACCTGTTCATATGAGAGCTATAAGTTACTGCCTATGCATCTCAGTTCTTGCTTTAATTCAGATTTCAGTATTTCTCATACAACACGTAAACTATCCCTCTGCATAGTTGATAATTCTTATTTCACAGAAAATATCAAAATAATTATGCTTATCTCTATGGATAGCATTTAAAACCTTGTTTCAATTTCCTCTTCCACCAAGGTCTGTGCTTTACAGTATTCCATACTTTATGCTTCCTTTTCTCCCTGCCCCTTCATATTGTATCTTTGGTTTCAAGCTCCTTTCATGCCATTGCTATGCTTAGAAACAATAGCTTCTACTTCTCTGGAGTAACCACTTTTGAACAGATTTTTAGATACAATCATCTCCACTGGCTACTATTTATACTTGAAGATGAATCTTAAAAAAAAGATAAATCAATTAAAATCTGACCTAGTAAAATGAAGATTGTTCGTTTGCATTAAAAATATTTTCCATTTAATTTTCAAGCCTACTGACTAAAAAGAAAAATGATCTCATTTTGACCTATGTGTCAAACACAGAATGTTTCTAGGTCTCTGTGTTTGCCCGATCAAGGAAGCTCCATCTGTTTAATTTAAGAGATATATTTCTAAATGTCTGATTATCATCTGAAAGTACTTTCATAGGAATCAGATTTGTGATATTAGACACCTCTATGTGAGATGAGACCTAGCACTATGTAATGGCTTTTAATGGAACACATGCAAATTCAGGTTAATGTGCCTTTTTCTCTAGGAAGAATGATGAACTGTTGGAGTAATTTGTACAAGATGCAGTGGGTTCTTTATCTCTTTGGACAGCTTTATGAAAGATTTCTTGAGCTATTTTAAACTAGTAGTTAGTTTCTTGAAGGATGATGGTCTGGATCAACCACTAGGTGAATCTTTATATTTATTAATCTGCTTAACAGTCCTGAAAAAGAAGCAGATGACAGCTCTAGGAAGTCTTATAAAATACTTAATCTTGAAGTGGGATTTTGATCTGCGTTATAACATGGTAAGGCTGGTAGGTGTAAAGCATCAATTTTCTCTCTAATTATCAGTCCTCCATTAAGTGTGTTATCAGCTCCCACCATAGCTGTGTTTGATTTAGCATGCATTCTGCTAGTGACCATCTCCTTCATACAGTCTTTGTAGAGCATCTGATTTGAGCCACTGCCAGATAACAGTGTCTCCACAGGGACACTCAGAATTTCTCCTCTCTTTAGCCTGGGACTGTTAATTGCTCTTCCCTCACCCCAGAAGTGCCACTTTGTTTGACTTTGAAGCAAATAATTCAGAGAGCAGTAACTAGAAGTGACATTGACAGTTTTTCTATCCCAGGATAATATTTATTATACAACATTCAGAGCTCCTGGCATATCACGTACAAACTAAGCTGAAGTCAGAGTCCATGCTAAAAAGCTTTGTGCAGAAGTTGGCTTCATGTCAGTGTAGGACGTAAAATAAATTATTCTGAGTTGTAGCAACAGTTTTAGAAGACTAGAAATAAGAACATTTTTCTTAGTGCAAAAATTCATTTAGTAACTCAATTTTCTTAACATTTTAATTTAAACTTTAAAATAACTCTTTGGGCTGAGACTATGTCTGAGGAATTTCAGCCCAATAGAGATTTTTCAAAGCTAAAGGGTAGTGAAAATAGTGCAAAGGATGGAATTACACCTGTAGAACATTAACTATGAGTCCATACTATAATTAGCTTTCTTAAATGAGACTGCAGCGTTTCTGTTTTGGAAATGTCTTTACACTTTGAAGTTATCTCTCAATTAAGTTGAATTCTCTACTGCTTCATATTTGTCTCTGGCTGAACAGCAAATAGGGGATGAGTGTCTTGGGTTTTATTGAGTGAAGGCTGTCGAAATCTTGGAGATAAGTTTTATTTTTAAAGGAGAACCTTTATGATTTAAATATAGGTGCAAACTTTTGATTCCAACTGCATTATCTAGTATTTGGTTCTGCTAATTTTTCATTTTTCACTTCATTCTGCTTACCAAGTAATTCAGATGGCTCAGTAAAAATTTAGTGTTGTTCTTTATCGTGCTTTTAATTTTTATCAGTCTCATAATAAATATAAGGAAAAATGAAGAAACTTTTGAAATATGAATATAAAAGTACATATTGCAACACATCTTAATGAAAATATTCATCATAGTTATTAGCCAATTTCCTAAAAGAAATATGAAGTAATTAATGTAATAACACTTTAATTATAATATATTGTTGTAGTCAAAATAGGGTGAGTAAAATTAAGCAGAATTGTCATGAATACTTGAATATTTTCTAACAAGGCAAATAAATAATACAGCCATACAGGATAATAATGAGAACAGAATAAACACTGAAGTTTTAATATCAGAATAATGCATGTTGACTTTATTAGATGTTTTGCTAAAGTATTTAATCAGATTCACATTACAAAAAATTAGTAACATCTGTTATTATCATGCCAAAACCATAATTTTGGCAGGATCAATTTAATCTTAAACATTTATATGAAGTTTCTATTAGAATCAAGAACTCCATCAATACATGGAATGAAACTTTAACTCACTATTCACATTTCAAAGACAAAAAGGATAACAAAAAATAAATAATCTTGTTGGAAAATGCCTTCCTCAGGCTTTCTATTGTTACATGCTATGCCCCCTGCAAGACAAATGGTTGAATCTTTATTTATGTGCCCACAATTTGTACAATCAATACACCTGACAGCACTCTGAACAAACATATACAAATTCTATAAACAATTTTGTTTCTGGTCACAAAGAAATTTATATCAGATGATAGGACAACTCTTTGAGCACAAAAGTCTCATCTAAGGTAACTTATGTATTTTATAACAATAAATCACAAGTAGATATTCTACAAGTTTCCAATCACTGTCTTAATAGTGTTTCTGCAACATCAGAAATAGGTGTTTGCTTTCTCTGGCAAAGACTTCATACACAGCTTTAAGAAACCTGCAGCTATATACAGGAGTCATAACTTTCACATTTTTTTTTGTTTGAGAGCTGCCCTGAGCACTGGTGTTGGGAAAAGTACTTGGAGGATGTTTGCACGGATTTCTTAAGCTTTCTGTAGGCTACAGTTATTTCCGTAGGTGGAAAAGCAGGCTGTATTTGTTCATGCTCAGTACACTCTTACACTAGGTATGTTTTACTAATTTAACATTCTAAGTATTTAATTGTCTTTATAATGGTTCAATCAGCCATATGCCTCAGAGGTTATACTGAGAACTTGTTTGATCCCCAGCCAATGTTTACTTTCAGATTATAATGAGCAGTTAGTAAGTACTCACCATCTGTTTCTGAGAAAAGGGAAATCTTCTTTGTCTTAGCAGACAAGTGGGAAAATAATTCAGAAATTATTAGTTCATGTAAGTAGATAATGGGCCAAACTTTGTTAAGAAAAACTGAGAGAAAGCAAAATTCCTACTGCTAGTACAGACCAGCCCTATGCATCAATTCAAAGAGCACCAGCTGACCAGAAAATGGGTGCTGGGGCTTCACCAGGTAGCAAGTCTGAATAACTTCTGGGTAAAAAATTCAGATTAGATATATAGATTTATTTTTGTTATAATGATGATCAAACACTGAGATACTAATCCCAGGGAGGCTTGGCTATCCAACTCTGGTAGTCAGAACTTGATTTGACATGGTTCTGAACAACCTGATTTAACTTGGCTCTGCTCTGAAAAGTATTATCAGCTGATGACCAAAGGTCCTGTTCAGCTTAAATTGTTCTTTGATTCTATGGTTTTGCTACATGATATCATCCTTCCAAATTATACCAATGCATAAATCCAAACCACTGAAATGGCTATTTTATTCTGAGGTGAAGTTGGCCCAATACATGACTCAGTTATTTTTGCTCTGGTCTTCATTATTCCTTGAATCTGAAATGTATTGAAAAGAAGTAATGTGAGATTATGTGGTAAGAACTACATTCTTGTTTCATTTTAGCAATAAGAGAAAGAGATATTTGTCTTACCTGATGCTAAGTTTGAAAGTTGAGGGTTTAATTTAGAAGTCCAGTCTTCAGAAGGCTCTTGTATTGTCAACAAAACAAAAACTCTGAATAGTCTGTCAAATTTCACTTTGACTTTATATATTGAGCATTGTAAGAAATAGCGACACAAAGACTGTATCTTGTATGGAAACAGAGGAGTCTTTATTTTTAGAATTCTTGTAGAACCAGGCATACTATCAGTCTTTATAAAATGAATGTTTATTTAATACAAATGTAGTATTATGAATTTCAATTTCAGATTTTTATTGATGGCAAGCCTGCGAAGGACAAAAGTGAGTCTAATAAACTGTCTTTTATGTACCTGATAGCTGATATATTTAAGGTGACTCAGCTAAGGCAAGATAGACCCCTATATTTTAATATGAGATCACTTTATAACCAATTTGCCCTGCAGGTAGCAATTTCTTCCAGCAAGTAGCAAAAACATTAACTTTTCATGGCATGAGGCTGCCATTAACAAACTGTGAATCCTACAGTGCCAGGGCCATTTATATCAAGTCACTAAATCAGTAAGAAATACCTAGGCACCAGTAAATTGTTTAGGGTGTTATTTTCTGCTGTTTGCTGATTATCACCTTGTCTTTAATAGTTTGACTTCATGATATTCATCACTCTGGCATGTATTGTCATTTTCTTCAGTGATTTTTGGATCTTTCTAAGAGGCTGCTCTTTGTGTGAGTATCTTTACTTTTCTATTGACTTTAAAAAAGCATGGTCGAGATTCATGAATTATAGTTTATAGTGGGCTATTTTAATATTTTTGATTTATAACACAGGAAAAATACTGTGAACTATATGTTAGTCTATTATAAATCTTGAAATATTTTTTAGTTTGTAATACTGTGAGCTTAAAATGCAGTAATGGTTAAATAGTTTAAGTGACAGCACAATACAATACAACACATCTAATGTTTCCTCTTTAATGAAATTATGTTCCAGCTTTATGCTTCTCCAAAGAAAATGGTCCAGCTAAAACCAATTAAGGTTTGTCTTTTTTTATACTGATAAAACCTAATTTTATTCCTCCATTTAAAAAAAATCCAATTTAAGATATTGGTTGGCTTGGAAACTCCCAGCTAGAGAATGTGAATTTGTTAAGAAAATAGACTTTCTAATTTTCATACTGATTCTTAGCCATTGAAAATCTAATTTGAAAACTCAGTGTTGTCTTCGTATCTCATACAGCACTTGTAGTGGGAGATACAGACTGAGAATTAACTTTGAGGGAATGTGATGCTATACAAGACATTTTCCTAATAAGATGATAATTTATGCTTACATTTTTTAAAATCAGAAAGAAACCCCAAAAAATACTTCTTCTTACCAGAATTCCTGTAAAAATATTGCAATTTTCAAAATGTAGTTCAATAATTACTGTCTCAGGTGTATTTTCTCTGTGTACCCCATGCACAGCATTCTGAATTTCAGCCGATTTTTTTGTCAAGAAATAGACTTGCTTCTAGCACAGAAAATTGTTGTTCAATGGGATTTTCTTTATTTTACCATGAACTACTTACCTTAGACCGTTGGTTCAGCCTGTGTGTCTGTGGAGATGACATGTATGAAACTTACAGTAATACATTCCTGCTATCTGAAAGGGTAAAAAAATGCCTTAGGAAAATTTGCAGTGAGAAGTAGTACGTTTCCTGAGGGAAAGGTTCTGTCACTGGGAAAGAGGCAGCTCTGGCGAGCACGGTGATGACGCCTTATCAGGCCTCCTAGAAACAGAGACTAGACAGGAGTAAGGGAATAAAGGTAGGNGAGCAGCATCCTCCTCTCCCTCTTGGAGATGCTCACATAGTGAGTGTGCGGCCATCCTGGGTCTCCAATGGAGGGACAGCTGGAAAGGTGGCAGGTTACTGCTGCTAGATGCAGGTGAGGCGTCTCCCTGGCTTTGCAGGAGTCAAGCAGTAGATAGCAGGAAGGCTTTGGTGAGACTTGCCACAGGGAAGGGAGGCCAGAAGTCCTCACAATTTCCTGTGATAAATCTAAGCATGTAACTGTCTTTACTCCTCTGCAGTTCTCCCACAAAATCACATTTCTCTACATTCTTATTACCCTGCGAGACTCCCTTTCTGATTCTAATGTAGCAAGAAAGACAAACTAGCTTCAAACTAACTGTTTGGGATAGTTAAGTATCAATGTGCCTGCAGTCACTGTTCTCTCCTGATATTTTTTTCATCCTCTTCTCTGAATTGTAGAAAGAGGGAATATTTTCGATGCTACTTTTCATTTATCATCAACGCAGGAGGAGGCTGCATATTCCATTTCCTTGACTGCAAGATATCTCAGCTGCTACCAACTTGGAGGTGCTGTGAATGTACTTGTGTTGGAAGATGTGACTTTCACACACTGAATACTCTGATCAACATACCTTTGATGTACTAGAACATAACTGTGATGTCACATTTTGCATCAAGCTATGAAATTTTACATTATTGAAGCAGTTTAAATTATTTCCTACTTTTCTAAGTTATTTAAAGGATATATTTCAGGAATTGTTTTGAAAATAGTTCTCATACTGTTCTGTAGGTGAATCCTGCCATTACAATTACTGCTGACAAATGATAAGGCTGCTACAATGGAGAAATATAAAGAAGATGCAGGGTTCTTAAAAAAGAATAAAAATAGACTTTTTGTTATGTCTATAATATTTAATTTTTTTGGCTTTTAAAAATTTAAATAAGCCTCAAAGAAAAAAGATGAAATATTTCCTGGAAGATTCAATGATTATCCAATGTCACGTTTCTATTAAGAGAAAACCTATTAAGAGAAAAAGACAAGTTATTTTACATAGAGATTAGATAATCAATATTGGGACAAATATATTTAAGACATGGCTTTGTGTTTTCTAGAAAAGTTCTCTGCACTGTCTTATCACTGAAGAATCAGTGTGGATTACATTACTTAATATTTATATCATTTGTAATTGGGGAGAGAATACTATACTTCCTTTGGCAAAGTAAAATGGTATATTAAAGAGTTTTTTCAGAGAATATAAACATCTCTGAGCTGTATGGTACTGCAAACATATTTAAACAAAACCAGTGAATTCTAAAATGATGTCTCTTTCTATAGCACAAAAAAAGGCATTTTTTAAAATACTCTATTTTATGTAGAGCCCCTGGGGCAGACACTGGGAATCTGGGGTCATGTTAACTTTGGAGCAAAATTTTGGTGTGACTCTGTGTTTGTTTCTAATCCATAAAACTATGGTAATAATTAATTTCTATCATCTGTGATCTCTGAGGTTTCCAAGGCTGTCCATTAGACCATGTTTGGAACCTTTGCCACAGCTCCTCTTTGTTAGTCCTTGCTGTACCCATTCTCTAATGCCCCTGTATGTGTTTTCTTCTCTTACCAAAATTCTTACCAAAAGGATAAAGCAAAATGAATATGAGAAACCAAGTAACAAATTCCACATAGATGAACATTGAGAATAATGTGCTCTATATTATATTCACATTTTGAGCAGGAATAAGATTAAAGAAACTGTGTTTAATAAAATATATGCCAATATTTGGATGATGAGGTGTTTGTTGGGTTTTTTTGGTTTGTTTGCTTGTTTTTTTCCCTTTGGTTCATTTGTTGTTTTTTTTTGTTTGTTTGTTTTTAATTTTTTTTCCCTGAAGTAGCTGTATGCTTTTAGTAGATGATTTCATTCCTCCAGCATATTTTAATTCAAGCATATTCTCACTATACAATTCCATGCCTGTTGGCATCAGCCCAATAGCAGGTAAAAGAAATGTTATTTCTTTTTTACAGTGAAAGTTCCTGTTGCAAAGGAGCAGTATATTCACTCCTCTTGGGAGATAATGACCTGGTTTAATACAGAGTGAGGCATTGCTAGCAGTTACTGTGGGTTTATAAGAGTCTTGTCAGCGAGGGGATACAGCAATTTGCTTTGTCTACCATAAAGCTCTATTACTTCATGAATTTTTGGCATGAGAAAAACTTTTTTATTTTGGTTTTTTTTTCCTGCTTTGAATAATTAGTGAATATGAATGTAAAAGGTCAGGGTGGGAAGCACCAAGTGTCACTTTTGTGACCTGGGGATCCTATAGTTCCCCGTGTGGGAGAGCTGCTACTAAGGTTGCCCATACAGGCAAGGAATTAGAACTGCACTCATCTGCATAATGAAGAAAGGACAGGGCATTCTGACACCTTCCTGTATGAATGGCTGAACCTGGCATTTATATTTGTGTGTATTTATCTAATCAAATTACATGAGAAGCTCCAGAAATGGTAAAATTCTTACTCCGTCATGAATAAAAGGAATTTTTTTGATGCACACGTACACACACAGATAGCAAAGCAGAACTAGGGAAAATCAATCCTCCATGAGATTTGCCATTAGCTGGCATAGCGGCAGCTGCTGTTTTTCTTCATGAAGTCAGACTTGAGACAAACTACTTTCACAGATTTTGCACCAGAGGAAATGATGATCCTCCAGGTACTCTGATATTTGCATAAAGATGAACCATATTAAGATTAATCTACTTGATGTAAAGGAACATTCATTACCTTGTGTGTAACATTATGCTTTTTTTAAGTGGCATATTACTATTGCCCTTGTGTAGGAGAAATATCTTTGAGGAAATGTGTCAGCTGTTGAAGAAACATATCTGCCTATTCTTCCTTAAGAACATGTTAACTGTTCTTTGGCTTTTTTTTTTTTTTNNNNTTTTTATTTTGTAATAGTAGTGATTTAAAAATGCCTCTGATTATGAAAACGTATAGCATCAGGGATCAAGTGGCATCTCAGTGAGCCTGCACTCAGAACACCCATTTTGTTTGACTTCAGATGTACTAGACCCCAACACATGCCCACACATTAAAATCCAGAGCAGGCTGTGGGACATTAGATGAAAATATAAAATTAAAGAAAGATATTAGCACTGTTGTAGGGCTAGTCTGTGCAGTCTGTTCTCTTTAGCATCTCTTCAGTATACAAAGACATAATTGAAGAAGGCACAGGGAATAATATCTAAATGTTGTGTCATAATGTCAATATAGATCTCCTGAATTTTTTAATGTTGTTTTTCTCAGTTCAGTTCATTGCTCTGTTTGGTTCCCTGTCTGGTTTTCCAATACTCTGGGAAAGGGTACAGTAAAACATATTTCTCCTCTTATTTTTTGGCCTCTCTTTATTAATACCGTCATAGAATTGAGCAGTTTACCCTAAAAGTAATGTTTTTTGTGCTCACATAAATACAAATGTTGCTCTGTATTTGCATACCTTTTAGGTCCTGATTATTTATTTCAGTACATTTGCTATTTTCTCTCTCTGCTGTTTGAATGAATCTACAATATCCTTGTTTCTTTTAATATCTGTGCTTACATTATTATAATAATCTTAAAATCTTCATCAAGTGACAACTCCAATTTCCAAGGTGTTTCCTTAAAATTTACTGAAGCTTTTCAGTTTCCTTAAGCATCTTTTAGTAGTCAATAGTTCTTGCCAAAAGACCATTAAATAGTGGATATCCCAAACTTCATGAAGTGTGTTTGAAGGACTTTTCTCATGGAAAATGTTTAAGTAAGTAACTGCCAGCTGTGACCTGTAATTCATCATGATTTTTTTGTATTTGCTGTAGTGTCATATAAATTTTATGAAGGTTAAAAAAAGCTTGGTAGGCATATACCTAGAAAATATTAGTTAATGGATCCTGGAGCTAATAATATAGAACTGATATGTTTTCCAGTTCTTTGAAAAGACCTATTTACCTTAATTTTTAATATGATCTAAACTTTAATTAATATTTACATATTTGACAGGATCTACTTTTATTATTTTTTGCTTAAAAAAAGCAATATTTTTTAAGAGATGTATCACTTTTTGGCTTCTTGTGTGAAAACTACAACTTCTTTTTTTCTGGAAAGACAGTATTCTATGAATAAACCTAGATAAAGACGGAAGTATTTAAAAAACAGATGATCTTCTTTCTTCCCCTTTCCTGTAGCTCAGCTTTCTCAATAAGCAGACAGAATTTTTGGTCTACATTTGTTTCATTTGTCTGATAGATATCTGGAAAATTTGACCTGTGCAGACATCTTCAGATTGGGAATATTTCATAGTTCACTTCTTCCCTAACACTCAACTGTTTCTTTGTCTACTCTTAGAAACATTTGGATGCCAAGGGGATTACAGTAGTCTGGGGAGAGGAGGGTAGCTGGTATGGTATTTAGCTCCTTGATGGGCAATATCAAGACAATAAGCTATGAGTTTAATATAACAAAAAGTAAATGAATACATGAATTAGGCTGGCATTAGGCTGCTATCTCCAGTGACAGGAGTAGCAAGTTTTTCAATTTAGATCTGCTGTTTTGATGAGTTCCAGTCCTGTGCTTCTGCCTGCTTTTTTTTTTTTTTTCCTGCTTACAGTCTCAGATGTTTCCAATTCATTCCACCTTATGAATTTTGTTTCTCAACCCCTGTAGGGTTATGACTCATCCCCTTTACCCTTTGTTAGTGCTTTGCAGTTTTCTCTCAATAACCCCTTACAATTTTAGCTAATACTATTTTATGTGACACTTATTTTTTCTTGGAAGACATAAACAGACCTGCTGATTTTAAAATGTCTGGGAAAAAAAAGGTAAAAATTGCATAAAATTTAAATTTATCTTTGATATTTTAAAACTTCTGGGTTTTTTTTTTTTCCACATTTTTCATATTCCCAACCAACATGAATGTGACTTTTTCAACATTTGGGTTGCACACAATGTTAAGTGAATAAGAATTTAGTCCTTATTAACCAGAAAGATTTAATTGTATTTGCTTTGAAGTAAATATGATTTGAACAATTAGGAACATACTGTTAGCCATTAGGATTTCTAAAATCTATGTCTCTATACTGAATTTAATTTTTACAAAGATGATGTTCATGTTAAACCATGTGGGGCTGAATTGGAAACCATTCATATCATTGTGAAACAGCAGATCTGCCTGTTTGCTCTTCCCGTGCTTGTCCTGACCTCAGCAACCTGTGCTGTTTTGTGAAGAAGTAAACAAGGGAAAATTGACTTTGACAGTTTACAGTGTCTTCTGAATTTTCCAGAGGAGATTTCAACTTCCTTTATTTACCGATGCTTTTTCCCTTGCACTGCTTATGCGTATGAAAACAATTGAACCAGAAGAGATCTGCTTATACAGAAATAAAGTTTTAATAAGATGCTGTGCAGGAGAGCCCACTACACAGATCCCATTACAAAATAGGTGCAATAGCTATTTTTAAAAGTGTAAATTCTGTCAGCTAGGAAATGTACATATAAACCAACTTAAGGTGATTTCACCATGTGTACAAAGCTAGTCAACTGCTTATTATCAAATTTCACAACTGACTGCGTATGTTCCATACCTCTTTTTTACATCAAGTAAAAGAACAGCAAACTTTTGACTCTGACCATAGAAAAATAAACAGTACATTCTGAAGGATGAACTTAATCAAATCACACTTTTATTCATTTAGTTCATCTGTGACCTGCCTGGCTTGGTCACATGGCCCTCTGCAATGCAGTGTCTTGTTTCATTTTCATCTGATGTTCTTTCATCTGATGAAAGTTATCATGGTCCTTACCTGTCTTGGTTTTAGCTTGCTCTGCACCTCTACTCATTTCTTCCTACAAGATTAACCAGCTTGTGGCAAGGAGACAGTTTTTATATTGTTCTGGGAGTCCTAAGTGTTTTGGCTACTTTGATTTGCTTCTCACTCCTCGTAGCAGAATATGCCCCTTTAGTGCAACAACTTAAACCACACTTTCCTTTTTCCTTGTCAGGTCATGAGCTGAAGATGTAAAAGAAATCCATTGACAGACCTGTGTGAGCTGAGAGCTTAGTTTGCCTTTATTTAGTACTATGCTAGACCACTTACAAAAGGCCACATGGTATGGCATGAAGGTCAGAATGCAGGAGTGCCACCACCAAACTCTGCAGAAGCTTAGCGTCTTTTGGGGAAACAGTCTGAGAGGAAACATGACTACAGGCGGGTGACTATGAGAAATGTGACTTAGGCACTGATCTCAAAACTATTTCCGTGTTTTCCCCCAATAACTACCAATGATCCTCAGGAAAGTCAACTGTACACCCATGTGAAAAGCTTCTTCACAAATTGTCCTTCGTTCTCTTACACAGTTTGATAACTGATGATGTATAAGACAGTATATTCCAAGAAGTTCTAACCTTGCTTGTGATAATTTCTTTGATGCTACTTCTGCAAAGAAATATCCTGAACTGAAGGCTATTCTTGTGTACTCACCTGAGAGAGTTTTCTTAGAAGATTCCGTTTCTTAAGGTCTCTGCTGACTCTGCTATCTATTAATCTCTTTCCCCTTGGGGAAATAAAGGCAGTAGCACTTTCTTTTTTTTCTCTTCATTGCAATTTAAGCACACTGAATATATTGCTGGTGCTGGTAAAAACTTCCAAGTACAACCTGGATATCTAATGTGTTTTGCATAATACAGTATAATGAGAGTGTAAAGTGTGTGGCTAGTTTTTGATTGTTTTTTCTCTTGAGGGAAAGGGACTTTGTTTTCATATGAGACACAAGGAAGTGGGATAAGGGCTAAAAGGGAAACATAGTACTCATATTTTAAAAAGGAAAAAAAGAAAAGAAAAGACAACCCTGGGAACTACTGACTTGTCAGCCCCACCTCTGTGCCTGGAAAGATCATGGAACAGATTCTCTATCTCATGTTTTCCTGTGAGAACAAGGAAATATGACAGATATGCTGAAGATAAAATAAAGATATTGTCTCATATAGGTTCAGGAAATGTGTCCCAAGTTCTAATTAAAGGGTAGGTTAAAGGCAGAGGTATTCTTTCCTATGTCTTGTGCAGGTTAATTCTCTAGCAATTAATTTCACTGATGCAACAGAGTGACTTCATCCTGCACTTCCATTTTCACTGAATAAGTGAATTGTCTGTATTGGTGCTTTTCTTTGTAGCTTTAAAATAGAAAATTAAAATTAGAAAAAGATAAATAGTATCCATAATATCCATAAATAATTTTTTTAAACTAGTTTTAAATTGCAGTTGCTCTGGATAGTCAAGCCAAGCTTCTCTTAAGGATCACTCCTAATCCACTTAAGAAAGGGTGAAGGCTAAATTTGGACAGTCTGTGTTGCTACAAAGAAAACTTAAATTTTTAGTGAAAGCAGCTTTGACCAGATGTCAAGAAAAATTGTCAAGGGTCAAGAAAATTATTTTATTGCACAGTCCTAAGCTGTCCTTTTGATTTAACTTTGTAGTGTGTGTTATGCTTTTTTACAAAGCCACGAGCAGTTGCATAATAGATAAAATTTTTGTGGGGCCACTTTGATGTAAAACTACATGAACTGCAGAGATAACTTTGAGAAGTCAATAGGCAAGCCTTTGGGATCCCAATATGATTTGTCTATACATGTGTGCATGTGAATAAGCATGTGTGAGTGCACTCTTTTAAATGTAAGCTAGAATTGGAAGAAAATCTAGAAATTTGTTTTAACTTTATTCTTTGTTTCTCTGATGAAAGTCTGTGACATTTGCATATATGCATTACTTGTTGCATTACCGAAAATAAAAGTCATATGCAACTATTAAACCTGAACATCAAGGAAAGATTGTAAACATGCTCAAAATATTAGTGAAATCACATCTGCTCAAAACAATTGAGCTCTGTACTGCTCTGTGGATGCTGCTTAGTACTGTTAGAGGAAACATTCTTGCTTACTTTTTTGAAGTCAGTTAAAGATACACCATTTTATTGAGACTTTGATAAATGTAGAGTTGTCTTTAAGGCATGTGAAAACTGCTTGTGATGCAGCTGGATAAGTTTATGAGGATCTTGGAAAATGTACAACAATTTTTTTATTATCATTATTGTTTATATTATTCTCTTGGCCCAAAGTAATGTATTATGCATAGAAAATGTACTGGTGCTACAACAACAAATAGATCAACTGAGAGAACACCCTTTGCCTGAGGTATCTTTAAAACTGTGAATGGGAAGTTGGATGATGAATTGGATAGTCTGCTCCAAAGGACAGATATATAATGTCTGAATATGAAAAAGCATAAGTGCATGAAAGCATGCCACAACCATATGTAGTGCAGGCTGCCCTCAGTGATAAAACAGTTTACTATCATCTTTGCCACCAAGGAAGTATGTCAATTTAGAGTCTGATGTTCTGCCTTATTTATTGGAGTCTGTATATGTCTATATACAGTATAACATTTTGCAGTGCCTACTGCTGAAGAGTAAAAACCCCCAAAATTAATCTTTGTCTATATCAAAATGTAAACCCTGCTTCTGTCAGTTCATTTTCCCCCCTTATTTTGATGCTTGCCTCTTTCAGTTATTTCTGGAACGCACAAAACATATGTATTCTAACCTTAATTAACTTGCAGTTGGAGGACTGAAGAGTTTCATTAGCATAACTATTTAATGGAGACAGAACTTAACATTCCTCAGAAAACAATAGAATTATGTTCTGGTAAGGTTCAAATGAAAACAAAAGCTTAAGTTTCTGGCTCCTGTTTTATGAATAAAGTCCAAGCTGAATTTTCTACATCTGCTTTCTGATCTGGATTGAGGTAAAAACAACTAAAAGCAAGGCTATGAGAGACAATAAGTGGTCTCCTCACAGTCTTCTTTGTAACATCCCACGACAAGATTCATGACATGACAAGGACAAAGCCTGATTTTAAGAACATAGGAGACCTTGCTTGACATTGTATAAACCATTCTTCTGCCAGTAATGCTCAGCTTTCCTCACAGTACCCCAATTTAACTTTCTACACTCCTGTTTGTTTGAGGTGTTTTAATAATCTTTACACAATTTTTCTTATTTTTTGTCTCTGTTTTAATTTTATTCCTTTGTCTCTGTGGATTAAAATGTGTGGATATTGGAACATGTTCTGTGTTCTTCATTTTGTATGCTTCTCTGCTGTGTCCTGCCCCTTTGCCACACTCTGCTCTTGATGCTCTTTTGTTTCATCAGTTTAGACTGAATTTTCTAAGAGCAGTAAGATGGAGTAAGAAGGCTTTTTTTGACTGCTGTGTGGAAATTCCATTGAAATCAGCCTAAACTAACAACAGATGATGACTGGAAAAGCAGGTGTGGAGAAACCATCTTTTATTTTAGGCTGAAAAACCAAAGGGAGAGAGGAGGATATTTTTTCTCATCTTGGAAATGTTTAGTACTGTACTTTTCCAGGCCTAGTTCTCTAGAAGGTTTGAATGCCCTTAGTGCCCTTTAAAAGAACAGTTTGGAGAAGATAATGATGATCTTTCTCATTTCTAAAAGTTCAGTGGTCAGGACATTTTCTTGGGGTAAAGGAAAACATCCAAATCACTTCTGTGAGTTGGGCATAGCATGGTAAAAGACTGCATTCGTGACCACTATAACCCCTGTAACTCTTGTGATTTCTGGGGGAATGTTTAACTTCCAATATACAGCCAAAGGCAGTCTAAGGTACTTTGTCTGCTGTTCAATATAATCACCTATGTGTTTACTGCAGCTATTAAAGTTGTTAAGGCAGAAAGGTGTTGCAGGATGTTCCCTTTCAGACATGCCCCAAATCAATACCAGGATTTCACAATCTTCTTGGTTGATCAGAACGTGATGACTGACCATGGACATTATTTAATCTTAAAAAGAGACCTCCCTAGAAATATGCAGATACCTATCAGAATGAGAGGATCCATAAGACATTGGCTGAAGGAATCACCACAAAATTTAGAATTAATAATTATTTTTGATCGAAGTAAATATGCTTATGTTACACCTAGCTATTGATGGTTTTGTGTGATTATAGAATAGAGATGATTCATCATCTGAAGTATGTCTTTAAGAGAACTGGCCAAAACTTGATGAATTTTACGTATTCTGAGAAGCCCAAGCCTTACCAAAGAAAAAGAAAATGAGAAAAGGTATGTGAATTAAAAAGTATCAGATAGGTAAGCAGATTGTTGTGTTCTAAATGTTCAATATAATTTCAGGTAACAAACTGTAAGCTGTCTACATGAAGAAAAACATTTGACAATTTGGAGTAATAGAATGTTGCCTAATGAATTTCTAGTTCGCTCACTGAAAATTTGTATATTTACCTTTGACGAGTTCATAAAGGAATGAAAGAAAAGAGAAAGGCAAACCTTGCTTATATATTTATAGGAGGGAATAGCTGTAGATTCAACTGTCTAGATCATGTAAACTAAGACCAAAAAATCTTGCCTTGAAATCCCTGTAAAAAGACAGTAGTTTGGAAATATTACTGTCTTCAGTAGTCATAAGATTTGCATAAGGATTCTGAAATGCAAGATGACATTACTTGTGAAAGAGCAGTCAAGTACTCTCTTGTAATCACTGGCAGCAGTGAAGCAATTAAAGACCTTTCAGACAGCAATTAATTGTATTAATGAGCAGAGCCTTAAAAGACAGCATTTGTATTTGTAGCTAGCTGAATTTATGATGATGATAGTTGTGAATATTATGCTTAGAAAAGGTTTGTAAATGTACTAGCTGAATATCTGTGGTGAGTAGTGATCTTTCTGTGACTCACATGTGCTTGTCTCTTGGTCTGAACCCCAGAATCTCTGATACCAGAACAGGTCTTCTTTTGCAGGCTTCTACTCAAAATCCATCTTCAAGCTTTATGCCTTCTTCTTTCAATGGATACCTGCTGTGTTCCATCAGTAAGACCAACTTTTTTTCTTTATACTTTAATGATCCATCTGCTCTTCCATATAAGTAAAAATGAATAATTAAAGATCATTTTCTTCTGGAGCTGTGACTGGAATCAACCTGCTAATACCTCATTTATGCTTGCCAGTAAGTATCTTTAAATTAAAGTAAATGAAAATGAGTTAGTGAACTCAGAAGTATGTTATCAACTCATCTACTTGTAGGACTTTTATTTAGAGATATTTTCATAAATATTTTCCAATTACCAATAGCACCATATTTTCATTGGTGCTATTGGTAATTGTATAAATCAGTGCCAGAGCTCTACATTGACACAAATGCAGTGAGCAAAGCAAAATTCTGGGGTCTATTTATTCGTATGCTGAAATTAGAATTTTAGTGCATTTGACTAAATTCTTGTTAGTATTCCTGCGAATGGCTTTATAATGATTGCCACATTTCTCTGCAAAGGGAAAGAACAATGATGCTCCATTTCCTATGTGACAAGAAGGTCAGATAATAACTACCTAAAACCATCTTGCATGATTACAGCAAAGCCATCTTTTCTGCAGAAATGTGTAGTTTCTGCAGAAAGAAGACGAAGAAAAAAGTTGAGACCATTGAAGCACATCTCCAATTTACAGGAGCATTTGAAAATCTTTCAATTTAATAGGGAGCTTGCTTGATTCAGTAGGTATCAAAACCTATCAAGATAGACAGCTTGGCATATCTTCCTAATGTGTGAAAATAATTCTTTTGAACCAAAGACTCCCGTCGTGGGACAGGTTTCTCTCAGCATCTTAAAAATAGATAAATAAATAAAAAATTGAAAAAAACTCTCAGAGCTTCAGGTTCTAATTAGATTTTTAGCATGCATTTTTTAAACTTTTTATCCCCATCTATGATTTGTTTGGGGATATTTTTCTTTGTTCTTTCCTCTTCGTTGATTCAAATGATCTACTACTGTCTTCTTACTAATATTTCTGTGCTCTTTTAAACAAAAAATTAGAAAAAAATAAAGTAAAACTACATTCAAAAATGCAATGCAGCATTCAAAGTGAATATTAATATGTATTTTTGTTTCCTAGAGGTTATAATTCCTTCAGTTAGTGCTAGAAAATATTCTTCTTCCCAAATATTAAAAACTCAGTAACTCTTTGACCTTCTTAATTTCTTTTTGCTGACCAATGGTCCATGATTGGAGTGGAAGCTTTTGTTTACCATCTCTGAGTAGGATTCTGTTCTGTATTTTGTGGATCTCTACAGGCTCCATCTATTCTTAACACAAGAAATCAGACACTTTTGCTGTTTGTTGCCACTCTTAGGCCATCTGTCTCTTTCTGGTCTCCTGTTATACCTTCATTCACAAATTTTGAGGAGTATTTATTCATTCATGTTCCTTACCTTCAAGATTTTCCATTAAAAAGTTAGGAAAACTGGTAGTGCATATAAGAAAAGCTTCTAGCACGCAAACTGATTTCAAGTAGGTGGATTGCAAATTTGAGCTGTACTGAATCAAGGACTTAGCCGGGTTTTGTTTCTGCTGAAAATTTGTGGAACACCTGTATTTGTTGTTTAGTCTGTTCTGCCTTGTTATTGTTGGAAAAAAGAGAACCCAATACTACTACTAAATCATGCTGGAAGTATTCATACTTATTGCTATCTGTCCAATTGTGCTTATCTTTCTAAATTGCCTTTTTTTTTTTTCTATGTTTTTTTTTTTTTTTTAATTTTTTTTTTTTTTTTTTTTTTTTTTTTTTTTTTTTTTTTTGATAAAGACTAGGTCTATGTTCCTGAAGCACTGGAGCTGCTGTTAAACAAACTGGTTTTGCGTGTGTTTTCTGGAAGTTGACGTCTTTTTCTAACTCTTACATTTTTTGAATTTATAGTGGTAGTGGGTGTTGCAAATACGGTCTTTACTGTATAAATATGCTATTACTGCTAATATTTTTTCTTATTTTCAAACATGAGATGTAGTGTTTTAATAGTAGTGTTTTTGCTAAAGAGATAGAAATATTATCTAGGTATTTCTAGTTTGTGATGCAAACCACACATCAGTAAACATTTCAGAGTAAGATAAAATCATGGCAAAAGCATGTTTGATTACAAATATTATACAGACAAAAATAAATGTGCAAGTAATGTTATTTTTTATAACTATTAATGCTGTAGAATATTTTTATGTACTCAAAGCATAAAATATACCAAGAAGAGTAAAGTAGGGTTTCATCTTGCAGAAATTATGCAGCAAGTTATAGAAGCAGAACCCAGATTCAGTTGTGCTGATCACATAAGGCCAGCTTAAGGTGTAGTGGAAGCAGATATTGCTTCCTCTCACTGAGCACATCAGACATGGTCTGCACTCATCTTGCTGTTGATTAATCACTTTTTATTTACTCAAACATAAAATTTCATTTCTCTGTTCTGTGAGGTTAAAATAGAATGAAGTTTTGCCAAAAAATGTATCTTGATAACATAATCTTTGGCCAAATGTACATCCTAGGAAGAATAGTGAAGACAGACAAGGTGGGCATAAAGTATGTTATTTGGTTCCAGTGTTAAGACTAAACCTATCTGGTTTTCAAGTGTTGCTTTTTTCTTCCATCCCAGCTAAACAAAGATTTTTAAATGTTATTATTATTTAAGCAATATTTACTGAAAAATAGTTCATGTAATTTTGTAATTGGATCATGTTCTTGCAAGGATGATGTTAATAATCTGAACCCTACTAAACATGGTGGACAAAGAACAGTTTTAATTTTCATGCACAAACGTACAACGAGAATGCTTCTACTAATTGAGGAAAGCAAATGTCTGTGTGTGGCTTTAATAGCAACACTGCTTTTTGCTTATTAGTTCCACTTTCTGTGAACAAATATGAAGATTAACTATGCAATGAATGTAGAATTTTAGAGTGCTTTTGCTCAAAAGCTCAGTATTTTACTAGTTATTCTGGAGCACTATGCCAATCATACACTCAGTTCGTCATTGGACATCAGTGGCTTAGCAGCACAGAGCTGCACTGGGAGATGGTGAGGGAAGAGACTTGGGGGAACTAACACTAACCTGGTAAGTGAAGGTAGGAATAATGAAATCAAGTTGATTGACTCAGGCTTTCTTTGGAAGTTTCTCTTACTTTGGGGCTAACATCTCTGTTCTGTGCTGGTAAAGGCTGCTGTCAAAGAAATAGAGCCTTCATGTGCCTCTGCTCCATTGCTTCCCAGCATGCCAGACATCCTTCCCATCCTCTAGACAAGTATGAAGCAGTCCTAGTTATACAACAAGCATTTCATAGCAGTGCTTAACAGAACAGGTAATTTAACCTTTTTGAAGGCCAATGTTTTATTCATGCCTTTTAATGGGACTTTCAAGCAAAAAAAATGCTTGCTATAAGTTGATGTTTGTGCTCAGACATTTGCAATTATTTTAGAGCAATTTTTGCAATGAAAAAAGATTGTGTCTGTCTCCCATTGGGTGTCTTTTCCTGCATAATGTTCCTCAGTGGAGTTTCATAGTAACAATGGTGATCAAATTTCTATTCCAAACCATGTAGAAATACATATGAATACATATGACATTAATATTTAAAAAAATCCAACTTCTTTCTCTCCAGGACGACTTTTATTTTGCAAAGTGGCTCTCTGTTGCAGAACAGTTTCTAAATATCATTACAATTTAAAAATAAAAGTAAAACTTTAAAGCTCTTATTACTGGAAACTTTACTCATAATGAATAATAATCAACTATCTTAAGAGATTGGTTAATATTTTCTCAGGACAAATTGGTCTTTTTTACTTTTCTTTTTAGAGGCCTCAGTAACATATCTGCTCATTAAAATAACATTTTATGTTGAACATGCAGGATTAGTTTAATAAAGAGAAAAACAATTTTCAAATAAAAGGTTGCTTTATTAAAACTGTAAGATGTTTTGAAGGCAGAAGTGGACAAAAAGAATGTTATTAGAAAATGTTTTGATCCTAATAACTTTGTCCTCTTTTAAAAGGAAAGCTTAGTGCCTCAATGTCACTGACAAGAGAAACAAGCTGTGATAGACAATTCATTATTTTTCTCAAAGTCATTGTATTTTTTAAGGAAACATCTTTATTCTCTTTCTGTTTAGGGATGAAAAATACAACCCAAAGTATTTTCACAGACCAAATAGTCCAGACTACCTTTAAAAAAAAGAACATATATGGAAAATATGCTTAATTTAAATTCATTATAATTGAAAACAGTATGAAAGGGAAGGCTTATTTTTTTGAGGTTGCAAGCCCTTTTAGCAATGATTAAATCTGGAATTTCAAGTAAATAATGAACTGGGAACCAGTGAAGACCCCCTTTTATAGTTTCTTACCTTATTACTCTCTTCTAATCTCTGCTGTGCAGTCAAGGCTTTATCTTCTCTTCTGCTTTGTACAACTAGTTTCTTCTGCCCATATTCAGATGCAAAGTTCACATCCAGCCTTCATAGTCTATCCCTTTGCTTTCTTCCTCTTCCACAAAATACAGTCTGTGACAGTGACAAATGTTTGGTGGCTCTGTTCAATGGCTGAAGAATACACTGGCATCAAACTTCTCAATGAGTCACCTAGCTGTGCTTCTCACACTTCTGCTGCAGGGAGCCCAGATTTCAAGGGGTTCATCGGAACAGTAGTGCAAATGTTGGCTCTGGCAGCCTTGCACACTGGAATGAGGATGGTTATTTCTTCTTAGACTGGCTCCTGTGTTATTGCTGATAAGATGAGCAATAACTGAACAGGCCATTGTAAGACAGAACCACTTACACTGAAGAAGTTTCTTTTAACTTTATAGAGTGCTGACACTTGCAGAGCTTTCATGTAGATTGCGATACCTTTAAATAGTATTACGGTCATGCTTTTAGGGTTTGTATGATTTTTATTTCCCTTGTCACCATGTGGTCATTATCCTTCTTTTTACTGTGAAGCTCATAACCACATAGTAGAAATAATCTTTTTAGTCATGTTTATGTGGGACAGTGACAAGTAGCAGATGCTTAGGGAAACTGTGAATAAAAATGGCATTTTGGAATGATCCCACTGCTAGCACATCCTTGCTCTTTCTGGGAAATAGTGAATTAGTAGTTTCCTGAGTTAATGGTGAAAGGCCAACTATGATGCATAATCACCTCCTATAGACTTGTACTATAAATGTATGGATCTTTCAGATATTTTCTGCGTTTTTCACATCCTATGTCCTGTGCATGTTTGTTTTGTAAATTGTGTGGGTAAGGTATTGTGGATATTGTGTGGGTAAGAGTACTGCTTTCTTTTGGTTTAAACCAAAGGCAGGTTAAGTGCCACTCCCAGCTCTACATGCTTTCTGTGTGACCTTGGCAAGTCATTGTGAATATGAGATACAAAATAAAACTTGAATGGCTTAGTTTTAGACACCATAGGTTTTGACTTTCTGGCTTCCATGTGTCAGGGTAATCTAGAGGTATGTGTAATGTTCTCACATTTTCAGGACATGCCTATTTTTCAAACCAGTGAAACAAACAAAAATTCATATAATAGATGATGAAGTGTCTCCAGCTGTCTAATGGGGAGTTTTCATTTAGAAATGTAAATATTATGGCAACAGACTAATAATATATCTGCAGACTAAAGAGTTTTATAAATCCAGTTCTATCAAAATGTTCCATATCCCTGGATTTTCTTCCTGATTGGGAATTCCAAATTAACTTCCAAGAGCCTGAGACATCTGGTGTCTGATTACCAACACACGAAAAAATGTTTGAAAAATACGACATTCCTTTAAGTGTAGGTATAATATTTATGTAGAGTACTGAATTCATCTCTAGTATTAGTTGGGGAATTATGAAAACTTCAATAGTCCACCAAAACATTTACTTCCACTCGTCCTCTACAGACAACATTAACAGAAAATGAACAGACTGTGGAATGAAACTTGTGTCTTTGATTTGAATTTTGTTTTTATTACCGAAAAAGCATGGAGGTTCTCTTCCTCAGAATCTCCCAGTTACTTTGCTCAGAAATCCTCCAGGCTCTTCAGCACAGCGAACCAGTTGCTCAGTAAAGTTCATCCTTCTGCACCTTCTTTGACTGCACTCAAACTGTCTTCACCTGTTTTACTCGTTTGTTTGCTCCCCCCACCCCTTCCCAATGTTTGTGCTCCCATTTTTGTAGCTAAGGAAGCTTCTTTACTGGTATGCTTCTGCCCAGGCCCACCATGCAGTTTAGCCCTTTGGGTGCTCTCTGTTTTTTGTGGCTGTATTGATTGTCTAAGAGAGATCAATCACTCTCCCTCTTGGGTCTGCATCCAGTTCTTCCTGTCAGCCATTTTTTCCTTTGCAGTGTAGCAATTAATTGTATCTGGGAACTAAATATGTTGTGAGTTCTGGACAGCAATATTCTTAGATCTGGATAACTATAGAGCAGGATAGCTGTCTATAGATGTTAGGCTTTAGATGCTGCCAGAAGTATTTTTCCTAATAATGTTTTCCTAACCATGTCTAACAGGGAGCAAGTCTTTCATGGGCAAATAGCACTCTTATGAAAGAAAAAGAGATTTTTTTTTTTTTTTTTTAACCCAATGGAGGTATCATAATCAAAACTATGGGTAAAGGTGTGTGAGGAGAGAGGAAATATTTGCTGAAGATGGAATATGACAATTTCATCTCTCTTTTGAATAGAGGACAATGATGAAATAATTTCCTTTTGATTGTCATTAAAATGTTCTGAGATTCTGTATAAACTCAAAGTTATTTCCTGCATTTTATTTTCTCTTCTTCATCCCTCTCTCCCTTTCCTTCCTGGCTTCCCCCATTAGGCTGGGAGGTGGCACTCAGAAACATTTCTGTGGCAGGAAGAGTTTTGAGTATAGCACAATTCTAGAATTCTGGTAGGAAAACCTGGAAAATCAAAATAGACAAAACGTGTAATGCTGTTTGCATGCAATTAATTTTGTTATGGTTAACTCTACATGCTCGATTCTTTCCTTTTAATCCCAGATATATCAAAAGAGTAAAAAAACAAACAAACAAACAAAATTTTATGAAAATTAACTTTCTGTCTGAGAATGTTTCCCAGATGAAAATTTTCTGGACTAAATATCAGTAGTTATCTTGGTAGACAGACAGCAAGGTAAAAATCTTATGCCTTAATGCAAAGTGAGCATGATGTCCTGACAGGCAATATTGTGTTGTTTTAGGAAACCTGCAGATCTAGTGAAGTTAGCATATATGCTTATGTATGAATTAAACATATGTAGACATCTTTTAAATGGGACATATTTATTAGTACAGATATGATTTTTTTTTTTTAAAGTACATTGTAGCCTGGTAATCAGCTGAATTTCAATAAGAGTAGTGGCACTTTTCATTATTAGTTTTTTGTTTTTTTTTTTTTTTAAATCTGTGTGCCACTTCTCTTCCTCTTTGACTTGAATTTTAGAAAGGCAGATGACAGAAAACTTCCAAAACACTTAGAGAATTTCCTGTTAGACATCATCCACATCTGCCAGACTGCACTTCATAATTACTCAGTAGCACATATATGTTCAAACCTCCAAGACATTTTCTGAATAATTAACATACATAATAACTTCTGAGCTACAGGAATGTCACATCTGTTTGTGTATGACTGTGCTGGTGGCAAAAGGGACAATGTGCTATTAGTTCCTGGAGGTTGTTTTGTAGATGTCGCTATGATACAACTCTTTTTTCACATTGTTTTTTGTGACAGATGTCTGACTTCACTTTGAAGCAAATTGCAAGCTGAAAGAGTAGGTGAATTTAAAAAAGTGGGCCATTTCTGATTGATTTCAAATTTAGAAATATATGCTTGCTGCAGTTCGGAATTATCCATAATTGTATATAAGAAAGTTCAAGAAACTCATCAACAATGTATTGCAGTGGATATTATTTTTCATTGAAATGGCTTCACTTAGAAAAAAACAAACCTTTCAAACATTGTTCTGATTTTCTCTTTTCTTAGTAAAACTGTGTCTTTCATCATGAGTGTGGCCTCATGTTAAACAACGTGCAGTTTCTGTCTTCAAACTGAAATAACTTGCATAAATTTAATAAATCATGAACAGCCACAATAGCAAACAGGCTAGCCTTGTCTAAAACTTTTCCCTACTGACCCGTATACAGAGACAGGCTTTCTTCATAAATTACAAATTATAGTTAATTCAGGGAATATTCCTGCAAGCCTCCAATGTGTATACAAATATTAAGCTCTTATGAAGTAACCAGAGCTTAGCTGTTTTAAATTAATAATTATAATCAGTAATTAGGTCTAGAGAAAAATTTAGTTGTATTCCCTTTCTTTCCATGAATGTGTGTGCATATAAACACACATACATACTCTGTCACTTTTTCCCCAGGAAGCTTTTAAAATTATTTGATCTTATCTGCAGGAAATCAGGATAAGAAGCAGTGAAGATTTTAAAAAGTGAAGGTGAGAAATTTCAATATTGTGACATTTTTATGTCCTCCCCTGGCAGTTCTCTTCCTTCTTTTTCTTTCCATCCTTCCTCTACAGCCACTCCTGTTCTCCACCCAGAATGAATATCTGCATAGTTGTGGAATTTCTAGTAATAATGTAAACCTGTGGAGATGTATATTTTCAATTCTCTAAAGTTTTACTGCTCAGGATGTAGCTCTGTTTGACCTTTTTGCTATACGTGTTTATCAGACACTCTGAACATGGTAAGGCCATATTGGCAAACCAAATACAAAGAGTGAAGAAGTGAAATTATTTTCCTGGTGTGATTATATCACCACATTCAAAATCTTCTAGACTGTGGTACAAGATTTTTATAGATGGAACTTATTACTGATTTACTTTAAAATGTCAGTTCTTATTGTTAAACTGCTTTTGAAACAAATAATATTGTGTTTGTGTGTAACATGATGAGAAGCTGTAAAGAAGTACAGAGTAAGGTCTCAAAATTTACTTCTTGCTCTCACTTTGTTTTTTCTTCCCTGCTTGAAGATATAATAATAATAATGTATGTATGTATCAGTGGGTGGACAAAAATAATATTCAAGATTCTTAAGTTAGTTTCGTATGTATTTGGTGACAATATAATTTTTTTTCCACTGTGTCTTTGTAAATATCGCTACTCAAGTCTGTATTGGCTAGATGGACGTCTTAATTTGCTTTCACATGCTGTACTTTGTAAGTAAAGATTTGTAATTATGACTTTCAACTATTTTATTTGTTTAAAAAAATCTTTCTGCTTCACAGCAATGTGTTCTCTGTTTCCATGCTGGATAAAATACCAGTCTTTTCTTTCACTGAAACATTTGTTAAATTATGTATTTATTTTGAACCTGTGTCATCTTTTCTTCCTTAGCTATGAAATGAAAATTAATAAATAAATAAGAAGGAAAAAGAACTTGCAAGACACCCCAGTATACTTGAGAAGAATATGTTCTCTTAAGTCTGCTGTGTTCAGCTGCAATGGTGTGTGATTTTTGCTTAACTGTTAGGAGGCTCAATGGGAACAAGTTCTCCGCTGCTGAAAATTAAAGCATCTTCCACACCTATACTACAGTTAAAACCTCTGTAGTTTCAAGCAATTTCTAAGGACTCTTTTTTAGATTTGACATCCCTCCATCTGTGCTAATCATCCTTTAATCTTGAACTCCCCCCAAAACAAGTGGATCTGGATTTAAGTGTAGAGCTAAAGCCAACTAAAGTATTACAGGGCTCCTCCTTTGAATTTTTCATCTCTTGAGATAGTAATTGAGATGTCAATTGTCTGCTTGTCCCTAAGCAGATTGCCTGTCAGCAATTATTTAAATTAGAAAAAGATTAACTGAAGACCACAGAAAGCAATGCTGCTGTTTCAGAGGTTTAAGGGTAGAGATTTCACCTAGAGAAATTTTAATTAAGGGAGATGCAGTCAGATTGGATTTGCATTGAAAAATACACATGCAAAAATGACAAAATGACTATTTAATTCCTGACAGGGAAAGGAGAAGAAAAGGCTATGGTCTAGGTTGCTGATGAGGATTTTACAATGTAAGATAATGGAAGTTTTTTGTTTTGGTTTTGGGTTTTTGAAAGTCTTTCAGTGTGCAGAAATATATATCTTAAATTTTCAGTTAGGTAACATTCCTCTGGTTTTGCTTCTTAAGAGCTGGTGACTTTCACCTTCTACTGAATTTTTTGGTTTTCGTCTCTGAAACAGCTTATCCAGCAGACGAAAGAGGCAAAAATTATATAAATTTTACAAGAAAAATTATACAAAAAGAATTTAGTGAGTTCTGATACCTATTTAGAGAATAATTAATAAGAAAATTCCACTGTAAGCTTTGAATAGCTCCCTAAAATCTGCTTTTGTTGCTTGACTTTCCTTAAGTTTTAGGTTTTCTTTTAGAAAAAGAAGGTGTTCTGGAGTTACAATACCATTTAAACTGGTTTTTTAGATGTCGTGTTAGAGAAAAATAATTTGTTAAAGGAAATTGCCTGATAAGTTCAAGAATCTGATGAAGGAAAATGCTTTACAAATACAGTGTTATTAATATAACATTTCTAGCCCAGTAGAGGGAGCTGGAATGCTGTTCTACTTTCTCGGTACTTGAAATAGTTGTTTGTCTAAGAGACCTGTATTGAATTTCAATATAATTTTTATCTTTAGAACACAAAGTTACCTTCATAAGAATTGTCTTTTAGAAAAACTAGACAGACATTTCTTATACCTTTTTTGTCTTTTCTATATCAAAGAACCACAGAGCGGGTGAGGTTGGAAGAGACCACAGTGGGTCATCTGGTCCAATCTCCCTGCTCAAGCAGGGTCATCCTAGAGCACAGGGCACAGGGTTGTGTCCAGATGAGTATCTCCAGTGCGGGAGTCTTCACAACCTCTGTGGGCAATCTGTTCCAGTGCTCGGCACTAACACAGTAAAGAAGTTCTTCCTCTTCAGGTGGAAATTCCTGTGCATCAGTTTCTGCCATTTGCCTCTTGTCCTATTGCTGGGCACCACCCAGAAGACTCTGTCTCCATTCTCTCGATAACCTCCCTTCAGATCCTTATAGACATGGATGAGATAATTTCTCAGCCACCCCTTCCCTGGACAGGCCCAGCTCCCTCAGGCTTCCCTCCTTAGAGAGATGTTCCAGTCCCTTAACCAACTCTGTTGCCCTCGCTGGACCTGCTCCAGGAGCTCCATGTCTCTCTTGTCCTGAGGAGTCTTTAATGTTAGTTTTCTTTTGTAATTAATTCTTTTTATCCCTTCATAAGGATTATGAAACAAAACCTCTAAGGATTAGTAGCCTCCAAAATTGGTTTCTAATCTATGTACCTAATTCATGGATGCATGTACACAGTATACCCACAAGAAAATACACTGAGTAGAACACTCTGAAACAAGTATTAAACCAGCAATACAAATGACATACTGGTAGGTCTGTTGTATCACAATTTTGAGATATTTATTAAGCTCAGTTGTTGTGGTTTGTAAGTGTTTCAGTCTGGCTTTTGCTTGGTTTTGTGTCTTGTCAGGTTACCTGCTTATATAAATTAGCTTATTGTTTGCAAAAATCCTTTAGTAAAGAATTTAGATCTAGTCTTTAGTCTTAACATCAAACAATGTTAAAGACTGAAGCTTTCATTACCAGTACATGTACTCCAGATTGCTTTCTTTCCTTGAAACATTTATGCTTATTATCATAGGCTATTTTAACTTGCAGCTTGGGATGGAAGAAAGAAAATTCATACTCTTCCTAAAATTGCCCAACTCTTTTGGATAATGTCCTGATGAAAAGTATTTGAATTATAACCAGAAATACAACGAGAAAAGACTTTTGCATTTTTATTATTAAAATGAGAAATATTTTTCATAGTGTCATGGAGAGTACCTGCCTTTGAATGGATGAGGTTGGAAGGGACCTCTTGAGGTCATCTGGAAAGGCCACCTGTTCAGACAGGGTCACTGGCTGTGTCCAGATGCCTTTTGAATAGTTCTCAGGATGGACACTCCACACCCTCCCTGGCCAAACAGAATGTGTGAAACAGGACATAAAGGGAGGAATAAAAGGTAGCCCATGGTACTCTAGGGCTTGTAGCACTAAATAATCTTCCACGGTAGCATCTAATGACTCAACAGATAAGAGAGCTTAGTATGAAATTGTAGCTGATGAGGTCACATTGAGAAAAGTGAGTGTTTTGTCACTAGAATTTTACATAATGGCATTTAAAAAAATGATGCAATGGAGTGAATTTTTTAATCACTGAAGAAAAAAATAAAACCCCAAACCTGCAAAAGTCTAGTATCATATTGAATAAAGCATAAAATGTGATACTAGAGATTTTTCTCTATATTGTAGAAGCAATGAATTTGCTTCTCCCATTTGTTTAGCAAGCAATCCATGGAAAGTCATGATTTTAACTAAGAGATTTTATTCCCACCTTAAAGTCATAAGAACTGTGCTCATTTTACATTTTTCTTCTTACATTTTCCTTTATTTTCTCAGTTGATAGGTTTCTAAAAGATAATCCTCCTAATCAGGATTAAACACATTTTAAAAGTAGAGTTCTTTCCCTCTTGAAGGAGCTTGTGCACTGGCAGGGAGAACAGTTTACTTCTAGAGGTGTAAACCGGCCTGCCATTTAAGGGTTATTATTCTCTAGCAATTCATATTATGATGCCTTAAGCTTTAAAAATGTGGCAAATTAATATGACACTGTGATAAACTGACAAATTTGGTTCTTAAGTTGCAGGAACTGTTCAGTCTCTTGGTGTTTTGCTGTGATATTATTACGGTGGTAGGTATTTTATAAAGGAAAGTTTGATGTTGAGGGTCTTGCAAGGACTACAGGTGGGCATGAAAGTAGTCTTTGATTTGCTGTTTTTCAAAGCACTCTTGTTATCTGGGAAATTGGCAGCAATGTCGAGGCAAAACCTTAAAAGTCAGGGTTATCTTTCTTTTATTCCACTACTTCCATTCCAGGGATATTGAGTATTAAATGCAGATCTGAATTTAACTTGCAGGGTACCCAGACATCATCCTACTCACTCATTTCTACTGAGGATCTATGCTGCGAGGCATGTTGTGACTACTGTCCCTCTGCAGAATTGTGATGCTGGACTTGAAAGTAGGTCAGGTTTCTGATTTTTTGTACAGAGAAATTGAATTGAGCAGAAGCTACAGAATAAAGGGCAACGAGTGCAGAATCCATTCTGCAACTTTGTGGCACACCTCTCAAATTTAAATTTTGGGACGAAGGTGAGATCAAAGTAGGAGATCAAACTTGCCTTAGACTATTCTTTTTTTATGAGAATGTTAAGAAGGACTCTACCTTGCTGTTATTCTATGTTTCCATATGCTTCCATCTATGGAGCCATTTGGAGATTATGTATGCAGTTTTACATCTGCTCTGATTAAAAATAAAGTTACCCGGAGCAGAGTGTCCTGTACTCTGATCTAAGTTTTGATTTATAGCCTCTCCCTAACACCTCATAATAATCAATGAAAGTAAGTTAATATTATACAGTACATAAAAGATGTAATTACATAAACAATGTAGTATTATTTTGCAGAACTGTAGACTGAGTACAAAAAACACTGGATAATATATTTATTGAAATTCTGAGGACTATTGACAAATGAATCCAAAACCACTAGAAACATGGCCATCAATTCTTCATACCATGACCACTTACGTCAAAAAGCTGTTAGCAATTACAGAATAAGTCAAAGAGCAACATTTTCCATATCAAAAGCAATGAGTCATTGTTTGACCTTTGTTTAGCCTGAATTCAATAATTTATTAGATTTCAAACAATGCAAAACTAGTGATCAAACTGAGCTTTCTACTTATGGAATAAAGGCCTTATGGATCAATTTAAAAAGGACTTGAATGTTGAAAATCTGGATTTAACAGAAGTTCTTAAAATACTGTTTATTGAAGAAGCTGAGTCTTCAAATGAATAATAATTTAGTAATATGAACAGCAAGAAAGGAACCTAAGATTCAGATACAGAATGTGAGTTTTTATAAGTCTGTAACAGAGCATATATGCCCAAAATCTTATTATTATGCTTTTCCAAGCAAATAAGTGACAGGCTGTAAGTGAGAAATTTATTGCATTTTTACTACAAGAAACAAAGAATTGACTTTTCTTTCTACATTACTGTTTTAGACTGAAGCATAAGCATTTATGTGTCCCTGTATACAAAATATCACACAAACACAAATTTCAGTATTATTTTCTGTACGAAATCCACATTAAAATATGCTCCTGATGAAGTTTTAGAATTGATATTCCATAGCCTTATTGTTATTTGAAGAAATCTTGTTGCCAAAGAAATGTGATTCACCTCCAGCCCTTTGAGACAGGCTATAAGTGAGTGAGCATAGTACTTGTACATATGTGCCATTGCCCTGGACTTGGTTAAAAAATTTGGCGGGGAGGATGGGTGTCAGAATAAAAAATTACAATGAAAGAGAAATGCTCAGGTTTGGATTTTTGCTAATGGCTGGTTCTCTGATCATCTCCAGTAGATGATGTATTGAATATGTACAGCTGTATGTGGCTTTCCTCAATGAATTTTTATGGTTTTCTACACTTCAAGTCTGACATTCATGGGAGAGAGGAGGAAACATTCCAATAATTGTAGCACAGTACTCAGCCATGGAGAAAGGCTGATGTGATGCAGGTGAAATTGCTTCAGTCTTTGTGGAGAGATTTTGTGCCTGTGTAGTTCAGAATAGAGATGCTTTCAATGCTGGGAGATATGTGACAGAGTATTAAAGAACTTTTCTCGAAGTCTTAAACTTGGAAAAAGCTGGCGCTTCATTGCTCTCAATAACACTGGAAAACTTTTATTTTTGATTTGGCCAAGTTGTAAATTATTTCAGTATACCATTGGTTAGAAAAAATGCTTGCCTTTCCCTTTTATGGGGAATATTTTATAATGACAGAATGACTTTTGTTAAAGTTAGGTATGTTTAAATTTCATGTGGATTTAATCAAGAGGAATTTTTCTAACTATCATGACTTTAATTTTCAGAAATGAATTAGTTAATAATATTCAATTTTTAAAGTGGAAAGGTTATTGCCATTGCTCTGCTTGCAAGACTGAAGAATTATTTACCTTACGAGGAAAAACAGAAGACAAAGGATACCTTCATTTGTTTTTATCTGCCTGGTTTTGTTGCACTAGAATTTTTCCCTTGAGCTATTTTGCTGTTATTATTACTGCTCATTTTTATACCTCTGTATCTTCTTCTTTCTTCCACTCATGCCTAAACAGGAGTGGTTATTGTTTTCAAACACTCTGTAAATATACTACCTAAAATTTCTTCAGATTCATCTGTAATACTTCCTGTCAATATCAGGGTAAAAAACATTCCTGGATTGGGTTCTGATTGCAGACAAAGCAGGGTATGAACTTTGCAGGTTGCAATATGGTGGGAAAGGACAAGTCTATATTTACAGCAGTTGTTTCAGGTGTTGCATGTGTAAAATGTGTTGTTAGCACATACACTTCCAGTTGTCATAGATTTTAACATCCTTCCATTTTTAAAAAGAGTGTTCAGTTCTGCTTGCTTGCGTTTTAATTCATCCTTTCTGGTTTTTATGTGCTTTCTTATTCCATGAAGACGTAGCACAGCTATACTCCATAAACAAAGACAAGAAAAAACCCAGTTGATAGAAATCTCTCTTTGATTCTGGATATATTTATTCCTTGTGCATGGAAGGAGACGAGAAAAGAAATTTTTAACAAATATTTTTATTTGGAGCTTTCACAGTTTGTAGGAAAGCCTTCATAACAAGTTTTCCAGAACTCTGTGAAGCCCCTGCTGCTACTTGGTTGTAGAAACACCGTCATATATGATGACCCAGTCTTAGAAGTATCTCAAACTCTGCACAAGGTGACCAGATGCTCTGTAAGGCTGGGGCCGTTTGAGACTGATTATTCACCGTTACCTTCATATGTTTCTGTTTGACATAAAACTCTTCTGTTGCATATGACATGACTAGATGCCTTGGACAATGCTATGGAGGAATTCTTCCTGTCATCCAAGAATCTAGAGTTGGGTAAATGACAATCAAATAGGCGCATATATATATACACNTTGTCTCTTGCTTTCACTTAGTTTGAGTCAGCAGCAATTATAGATCCAGTCTTTGATATGCCGTTAGGAGCTTTCATGTCCAAAATGTTGCAAGATTTGTTGGAACTTATACCTAAATCTTTACTGAACTTATAATCCAGCTCCCTGGATTTCAGATCAGGCTCTTCTTTTTCGACTGTCATTGTTTAAAAACCTTAAGTTGAATAATTCTAGTGTTGCTCGGGGTATTGAAAGGGAGAAGAAATAAGACCGTGAGAATTCTGATTGTACTATTCATGTAGGCCTGTTACTCTCTACTTTGAGGCAAACATATAAATTCTATGTAAGAACTTGACTTTTCTTTGAGACAGATTTTTGACCTTTCATGTTATCTTTTATTATTAAGATACGCAGCTCCGACTTCAAAGGTAAGAGTATCAAGCTATTCTGAGCCCTTGTCTTCTCTAAAAAAGCAAAGTGCCTCACGACAGATGTCAACACAGAAGGGAAGTTAAGGAAATGAAGTTGTTGGAGCAAACTTGAACCAATTCAGAAGGGAACTGAGGAACTGAGGTCAGGTCAGTGTCTGGAATATACTATTTCCTTGGATATGGACCATTGTGACTACTTACTTCTTTTGACTCTTTTTCTCCCACTTAATGCTTTTTCTGGATTTCAGTAGCCTGACTTATTATCACAAACCCGGTCTACCTTTTGAAGTGGTGGAAAGACATCTATGACTTTACTACTGGTTATTAGGTACGGTAGATTAAAACCTTGTATGGAAACAATCTTTGTGTGAGAACATGGGTTTCTTAACATTCTTATTTTTAAAAATTTCTACTTCTTTACATGTTTTCATACTTTGCTTTTAATTAATTCTAGTACCTTGAAATCCAGTTTGGTTTTGGTCTTAGAACGATGGTTTCAGTAAAAGAATTCTAAAATAAAGTGTTAGAATTCTCTTTTCAAATTGTGAAACTCTCTGATGGAACCTTGATGCTATATAGGCTGCTTAGAGAGGAAGATTTCCAGTTCTATGCAATTTCAGTGATATGCTTTTCCTCAAATTAATTTTTTCACTTATATCAGTTCCTCCCTGAAACCTGCTCTGGATATAATGAGTCCAATCCTTAGATGTGAGGGCTGATTTGTTGTGTGCTGATTCCAATGGAAAAGCAAATTGATTTTTTTAAGAAGGAAGACTAGTATTGGGCTGGCAAGTTTGTTTTATACTACTGAAGCTTTTTTTGATTTCAAGGAAAACTCTCATTCCTTCATACCACTCAGCCAAAATTGTGTTTTTCTGATCTGTAGAAGCTCATGCATCTGTGCACATGATATACAATCTTCAAATATAATTCTTTTCTGTTTTATTCCCTTTCTGCATTGACATAGGACTGTGCATGCTGCCTTTCTTGCAAGGTGATCATTGCATCTGCTCTCTGCCTGGTGAAGGAGTTATGCTTTTTGTTAGATCTGAAACAATGGAGGTACTTTAATTTCCCAACTATGAAATGTCTGGTCAGGCAGACAGGTGCAGGTTCACTTGCTTGTGTTGCACAGAATATCTATAAACTGAATTTTGCATTTCTTCCCACTGTCCTCTGGTCCTACACCCTTGCTCTGACACTCTGTTCTTTTGACAGACCATGATGTTCCCCTCCTCATGACACTGAAATAACTGAGAATATTCTCTCTACTATGAACTTCTTATAAATCTAATGTGGCAGTGCCTGAGTAGCTCCTTTTCTGTTACAAACAGGTTCTGTGTTTGTTTTGCTGCATAAATATTCAGAAAATGCAAGGTGCCAAAATCTGTAAAATATAGCCATGTTTTCCAATTGCAACATTTCTTTTTGGAAGCATTTTTCATTTGCCTTACTAATTACCCACTAATCCTTCAGAGAGTAGAAAATACTGGAGTCTCTTGTGATTTATATTTCCTTTGCTCTACTTTGTTAACTGCTTTTGCCTTTGAAAATGATAGGATACAAAAGTGTGAACTTTGAGGCTCAGGGCTTCCAAACTTATGCAGGAAGTTTTGTTTTCTTAAGTGAAATGTAAGTACCCACAACCTATCTGTTTTAAATTCATTTCAGTTTGAATTTTCTTATTCCTTTGAGTTCCTTAGGATGTAGTACTTGTAGCTATAATTAAGTATTTTAATAAAAAAAGGAAAACGTGGCTGGGGAGAGTGGAAAGAAAGCTGCTTATCCAGATATCATTCTATATCCCTGAATATCTTTCCCTATTTCAGATGTGTCATTTTGGTGTTAGTTTTTCCCCACTCAGCATTAGTGAGACATTTGAGTTATCACAAATATATAACTGGATCTTGTTGGAATTTATTGTCAAACAAATGTATAAAATTTTGCAGAATTTAGAAGGAAAATCAATATGGGACAGAACAAATTTTCTTTTGAATTGAGAACAATAGGCCTGGAAACCACGGGCTTCTGATTATTTACTGCAGACAATCTTTTACAACTATGGAGCTCAATTTTAGTAATAATATCAACATACATCCACCAGAATGGCTGAAGGGTTGATTTTAGTTTTTATATATTATTTTCTGTCTAATGTTTTCATCAGACTTCGGCAAAATTTGCTTACACATCTAATGTCTTGCTGTTGGTGTGAGCACCAACATTGTGTCAAGTTTTTCCCCATTGTCCAAAGGAACAGTAATTCTGAAACATGATGTGCCTACACAAAACAGAAAGTGGCTTAAGGCTGATGACCAAATAAATCATATGAGATCGATATGTGAATGTAGAGAGAAACATGAACAGCTAGAGAAGATGCTCTGAACCAACTCCGGCTTATGTTTAGTAGATGGTGCTTTTTAAATTGCTGTTCCTAGGTTTTCAGTATAGATTTCCATATGCCGCCATATAACCTCACTCTTACCACCTCATTACTAAGGACTAGATGAGAAATTAGAGGTGCGATCCTTCTGTTGAGGTCTAGCTCTCCATCCAGGAGGAAGATACTTTGTCTATGAAATTTCCCATATTTGCATATCTTGCATTTATTGCCCTGGGATGACTACAAAGGAGAGGGTTCTATTGAATCTTCCTGAACTCTTTTTCTGGTTTATCAACATAACTTTTCATTTCTAATTTTTCTCACCAAAAGTACTTGGAGTACATGTCAATTTTTCAAATTTACAGATTATAAAATCTGAATATGAAATTTATTATCCAGAGAGTAATACAATATTTAGTGGTGGAATAAAAATTGATCAAATCCACTCTGTCTGTATGTCCTTTCAGATAACTGAATATAGAACTGATAACTGAACATAAGGACTAAAGAGATGACTGCCTATAAGTTTCATGCAGATGTTACCCTCATTGCCTATGAAAATATCATGTGTGAGTGCTTAAAAAATCTGCAGATATAAAGATATCCCCCATTTGCTGCCTCTCTTCCATTGGGTCAAGAATTTAGACTGGTTTGATCTCAGTGCTGTTAATTATTAAGACTAGTTTTCATACTCAGTTATGTCTGAGTAAAGATCTCCTTAAGAAGCAGTGGCCCTTTCAGGGAGTCAGACATTGCTTTGGATTCTCAGAAGTATGTTTCAGGATCTTGGGCTTATTCATATTTGATTAGGCCTATCTTGATCTATCTCTCACCCACCACTTTCCCCCCTTGATTTCTCCCTAAAAATGGTGGTGTCAATTACTTGTCACTTCTCTTCAAACGGTTTAAACAACTGATGGGTATTTTTTCCTCTCTAAAAAGAAATTTGTCTATAAATTTATCTCTGTCCTTTTGTGGGCTAATGAAATCTTTCAAATCCTCTTTAGACTCTTCTCTGTGAGTTTGTTGAAGGCAATAAGCTCACGATTGAGAAGAGAATTTCATTAAGCTCTAGGAACCTGAAGCTATCCTGACTTTATTTAGGTATTTTATTTTCTGTTCTTTTTCTATTTGTTGTCACTGCCAGGCTGAAGCTGTCAGCTAGGTTTTGGTCTCAAAGGACATATCCACTCCCTTTACCTCCTTCCCCTCCAGCTTATGCACAGTTTTAATAGCACAGTAGAATTAGAGATTAAAAGGATCAGCTACTTTCTTTTTTTGTAGATCACAGGCATGTCATCAAGCTATCCCTGTCTTGTGTTTCATTAAAATGTAAGGTGCCCCTGAGGAATGTTTCTTGTGTATTGGCACTCCTAGAGATGTGATTTTCTGCAGAGGCATTGGATGATACATTGAAACTTGGCCACTGGCTCAACCTTCCCTTTGTACTGGTTAGCAGAAGTTGCTAGCTACCAAGGTCTGGGAAGAAAATAGACTTCTTTTCCAGGAAAAAAACTAGGTGCCTTTTTGATATTTAAAGTCTTATGAATGACTACTTTGATATCTCTATTGCCTTGTGTAACTCCATATCCTCTCTGGCATAGCAAAAGTGTATTGTTTGCTTAGTGAATTACTATTTCCTTTATGTTTTCCCCCTACCTCTTTGTCTTCAAATGCATGGGAACATAAGCAAAAACTAGAATTTAAAACCAAAACGTGTTTAATGCTGATATAAAATATTTCAATTGAAGGATTAAGTTATCAAATGTGGATAATTCTGATCTGTAAAATTGGAAGAGATGTACTGAGCGCACCTTTTAGCTCCTTTTGCACAAAATTTGCCTCATAGGATATTGAATTCACAAAGTGATCATCATCCCCAATGTTCAGCATATAGTTTTTTAATAGGAATTTTAAAATTGAAACCCATAAATAATGTAATAATTATCAATAATATGAAGATAAGCTCAGCTAAAATTTAAGCTATTTTAAGTCCAAGAGAGGTATAAGTCCTGTTGCAATACAACAAGCAGTCAGAAAGCTCAGATTAAAATTCTTTGAGGACTAAAAAGTGAAATATACAGTGACTAGAGCTAGAAGTTTAGAGTGAAGTCTTGAGGTTTATCAATTATTAATACAGAGTATGAGCAATGAAAAGTTCATAAGGAAACTATAAACTTTTTTTCCAGCTGGAGATTCCTTGGGGTGAGCAGCTAGTGAGTCTCTAAATATTATTGATGCTTGGAATGAGGAATGTGCTATAACACTGAGAAATACCACTGGGACAACAAAAAAAATGGCTTGGAAAGGCTTTTGTTATAAGTGCTGTTTCTGATCCAGTGCATGTTCCTGCTTGGGTCCAGGAGGACGTTGAGCACTGGAGATCACACAAGCTTAAACAAACTACATGTTATTATGTCTAGCACTCTGCTTACTTGATTTTTTTATCTCTCTCTTCTAGACCTCCACAAAATTCCTAACAGACAGAATTGAAAATGAATGTTAAAACTGTGAACCAAATACAGAGTGTAGATATATAGCTTATGTATCATAACAACGTTTCAACACTTTTTTCCTTATTCATATAATAAATATTTTCCAAAAGTACAGGACTCGGAAAATAAATTTAATATGAGGTACAATCATTCAGTTAATACAATGAGAGAAAATTCTTAATTCAAATATATGAAATCAACTTAAGGTGGGCTACAGTAAAGAAACAGATCATTATTACCTGAACTGATTTTTATTTAAAAAGTTACCTGGAAGGGTTAGTCAGTGATCTGTTTTTTGACTGTTCATTGTCTTTCCAGACAATAACACAAAAATATTGTATAAATTACATGACAAAATTATGATTATGTTCTTCCATTTTTTTCTTCTCTCTCTAAGACTAGATTTATATCTCAATCTTGTATACACATGAAAAAATTCTAATGCTTATTGCATTAATAAATCTACAAATTCATAGCTTCTCTTCCCTCCTAGTCCCGAAATAAAACAGATTTTTTACACTTACTATTTTTCAGGGTTTTTCATTGGAATTCCAACAGTAGAATAAACTGAATACTTGGTATAAAAAACTTTCTTGAGAACAGATTTCCATATTGTTAGTGTGTGTTGGGAGACCTTGCTTTACTGAGTCTCTTGTTTCAGAAGGTAATTTCACAAAACAAATACTACTTCTATTTGTGAATTTCCAGGGAGTGCACCATGCGTTGAAAGGCTAGGGATTCCTGACTTATGTCAGGTTGTACAAAAAATACTGCAGAGTCTGGAAAATGAAAGCAGCAGTATTAGTCAAATTGTGAAGCAAAGGGTCATTAAGGAAATAATTTACGGAAATGTCCATCTCCAGTCTATTACCCACAAATTGCCGCCAGGCACTCAACAGCTCTCAGTGTAAAGAAGGCAAATCACTCACACAGAACTTTTAGGAGAAATTAATCTTTAGTTCTTTAACAAAATTAGGTAAACCAAGGAGGCTGTGTTGCTTAAGATGAAAGAGATGAAAAATACCAACCTTTCTCTTCTGCCCCAAATTGGATTTTTTTCCATGTGCAAATAGTTTTGCAAAATGTCCCATTTTGCAAGACAATCTGTCTACATTTTCACCCAATGTGCTCTGTCCATTGCTTGCAAAGATTAATCTTGCATAGTTTTGGTGTACTTAGATACGTTATGACTTTTTTTGTAGGGGAGCATATATTTACATAGATGCAAGGTACATTTAATTTTTGGATTTGGATATGGTTAGTCTTTCACATCTGGCCAGCTTTTCAAGCCATAACAATTCCTTCTCTTAAGATGTGAACTAAAAGTTTAAATATGGCTTATGCCTTTCTGAATGCCATGAAGAATGCTGTGGTCATAGTTCAACTTAATGAAGCTAAAATAGGTATAAAGTGTTGGATCCTGGTGAAAACTTGAGCCTGCTGTCCGATTTTTAATATGTAGTTGCAAAATGCTTTTTCTCATTTTTTGATAGTTTCATTCTTTTTGGTTTTTCTGACAGAAAAGCACAATGGAAGCTCTAGTTTGAATACCTTTTAAATAAACTCACCAGTCAGGGAAATTTACATGAATAATTTCACTAACCTGGGAAAAAGAGATGGAGTACCCAGCTTTGTATATAAACAAAAAAACCTCTTTTATATGTATGGAGGGCTTGATCCATTTTTTCAGGTGTCTAGCAATGGTTGTTTCCAAGTAGGGTAGATAATGCATGTTCAGATAACTTTTACCAGATGATATTCACCAAGTTTATAGGAAGCTTATCCTGAATCCACAGGTTTTAAAACCTTTGCTCCACAAGAAATACATATGTGAAGAAAACTAATAAGTCATAACAGCAGAAGAAGACAAAATTTCTTAAATTTCATAGCTTTTTAAAACATCAGTTTTGTCACAGATCATCAAACTTAAGGTTTTCTCAGAAAATATGCATGAGCATCATGCAGTGTATACTTGATTAATTCATTCTTTCTGGGTTATGCATATATTCTGTGCCCAAGGCCTATTAATCTTTGGCTAATTTGATGTGATGGGCTTGTTTGACTTGCTCTGAATAAACATATCATCTGGGTTATGTATATTATATGTATATATATATACACACATACACATATTCATAGGTGCTTGAATCAGCACATTAACTTTCAGCTGATGTGCTTGAAGTTATATCTAATAGAGCTGAAAAAAATTAACTAAATTTAGCATTTAAACATTGAATGGCACAGTTTCATTCTCTGCCAGTGTTCCTTCAATATTTCCTCAAATAACTTAGTAAGTAAAATATCCCAACAGTTTGAGGGTAGCTGGACATGCTGAAATAATGCTCTGTTTATTTTCCTATTTTTTTTTCTGCTCATTATCTCTTTCTCTTACCTCCTTTGCCCTCTGGTATATTTTCTTTTATTTTTTTTTGTTTTTATTATCATTCACTGTTTCATTTGCTATTTCCAAACACCATTTCTTAGCAAATCCATTTGACTCCAAAGTGAAAATGCTTATCCCTCCCCAAACTTATCTCAGGTTCTTGAATACAACTACTGCTCTGTTTTTTTACAAGATTTCCTTCTCAAATTTCTGAATTTGTTTCAACATAGTTCCAGATTTCTCCACTCTAGTGAAAATAATGATACTAAGCTCTGTTCTTCCCATAATGCATTTCACCAGGAGTAACATATATTTTCAAAAAAGTTTTTGAGAAGCTCTCTGGAGCACAGCCTCTGGTTTAAAGTCACCACACAGGAGTATGATTAAAAACAATGATATATCCCTTAAGGCTCCTGTAATATCACGGTGGACAGTACACAACATGTCTTCATTGTTTTGAAAGAATTTGAAGAAATGTAAAAGATATCGCATCCCAAACCAGGGGTATACAGAGCTGTTAATAACCATCTTTCTTCACTAAGCTAAGCCAGCCAAATTCCATCAGATCTGAAAAAACTGGAAACAGTTTATTTTCCTATTTCATCTTCAGGCATCTAATAAGTCTTTGGCTTGAATCTTGTTGAAGAAAGACAGATACGAAAGTAAACAAAGTTTCCTAACATTATTTTCCTTCTCTTTTCCTCAGGAAATTCTCCAACTTCTTGAAGTCCTATTTACACTTAGTCTGTGTAGACTAAATCCTTAGGTGAATTAACTTTGCAATCTAGTTGGGTCCCCAAAAGTTAGGAAGAGTAGGATGAATGTGCTATTTTTTCTATGATACCAAGGATTATTATTATGCCCCATGAAATAAATCTCTGTACTTACAAAAGCTATTACAGCTTAGCATGTGTTTAATGGTCTCAGACACCTCTGTGATTTTCACTCTTCATTTAAATCAGTTCAGGATCAGGCGTGCTCTGGGAGGAGTGTAATCTGCAAATCTGTACTTATGCAGTGTGAATGTTAAGCAGACTGCATCCTTTCTATGCTCATTTTTTGCAATATTTTCCTTTGTACATCTTTTAAAATTACTATTGTGAAATTTTATGATTGGGGGTTGTGAAAATACTAACTTGATCATGTGTAACTTTCTCAAGCCCTCTTCTGATCTTTCATATCTGGGAGGTTTTAAATGGAGCCCCTTGATATTTCTGTCCAGTGAAAATTTGTATGAATAATTTTGTTGGTCTGCAACTTTTATTATGCCAGTATTATCTCCTTTATTGTCATTGGGGTGTAGTGGGTTTTTCCTCAGATACTTTCCTGGTTTTGCCTGATTTTCTCAGGCGCCCTCATTTTTTCTCTTCCATGTGATAGTGTTTGTGTTCTGCTCATCTCCAGATTCCAGATGATATACATATCCATATATTTATCAAGAACAGTAATATGGTTTTAATTTTAAAAAAGCATTGTTTTATTGATGCCAGTAAATCTTTACTTCATTGTATGGTATAGGATAATAAAACAACTTTTTTTTTGTTTTTTGTGGGTTCATTCAGTGGCACTGAGGTAGAATATTTTGTTTATACTATTTTTTTCCCATTTATGTGACAGTTCCAATAACTGCAAAATAAAGTGTTTAGAGGGAATACCAGTTCTTAGTTGCTTCTGTTGATGATTTCTAACTATATTTTGAACATTTAGATATGGAATAGGTTGTATGAGAGTATACTTCAAAAACCTGGAGAATCCATTTTCAAATGTCTACTTCTGATTGTCAGCTGCTGCTCCAAAGATGCGTAAGTTTTTTCAGATAATGACTTTGTCATCCCTATTAGGAATGAGGAACTGCAATTAGGTTGCTCTTGGAGTATTCAAATAGATGATAGAGTGCATAGTGTTGTATTTGTGAAGACTAAAGACACAGGCAAAACAAAACCTGCAGAAAAAGGTTCCTCTGGCTATACATCTTATCTATCATATTGTATGCTTATTTATTATGGATATAATGGACTTGCAAAATCTTTTTTTTTCCAAGAAAAATTTCTAAGAAAATTATATTTCTTGCACCAATAATCAGCTCTCAGTTAAGACTTTTATCTTTAAAGCCTTGAAAATTATTTGGTAATGTATTTACTAGCTGTAAATTTAAATGAGTGAATTGCTTTGCACCAATAAATCCATTTCTTTTTAAATTTTTTTTTAATGCAGCATAACTATTAACTTGTTAAAAATAATTACAATCCCCATAGGATCAGTGAATGCTTATATGAAGAAATGGGTTTGATTTCACCTTGACTATGTTTAAAACAGTCCAGTAAAATTCAGTAAAGTTATCTACAAGTCCAAATAAATTTTCACAATATTGAGTCATAGTGTCAGTATTTTAAAGACTTCTTGTTGTAAAATCCACTGCATGCTTATCTATTTGAAATAGAAAAATCATCTTTTCTTCCAGTCTGCATGATTTCTTGACCTTTGATATGATAATACATTTCTTAGAAAATATTTCCCAGTATTGACACTTAGAGTAGAACCATCATCGGAGTCAAATATAGTCATAACACTATTGAGGTGCTCCCATGTGCTGCATCTTGGTGTTAATTAACATAAGATACTCATGCATTCAGCAGCCAGTAGTTAACTTCTGCCTCCTGCTGAGCTTTGTTTCCTACTAGACCCCGAATAATCTGTGAACTGAATGTGTTTTCAGTACTTCCTGATATTGTATTTTCTGGGACTAATTTTTTAAAAATAACCACTGAAAGATGGATGAATTCTACAATATATCCTTTTGCCTTTTATTTTGCTGCCTGACAGCAAAAATAAAATCTGACACAATGGTACAAATACTGCTAGTGCTCCAAGGTTGAAAATGGGGAGTAGCTCTCTTGTGAGGCTTATGTACATTCTAGCAAGGGTAGGTCTGCATGGAATTTTTGAGAAACTTGTGCTAAAAATATAAAAGTACATTTAGTAGTTCATTGATTGCTTAAAATAGGGAGACATATTACAGCTTCTGCTGATGAATGCGGGTAGCACGTAAAATGTCAGTTATACAGATCATTTCACAGTTCAACTGAACTTACCCTCCTTGAATAAATTTATGGAGTGGGGCACATTTATTTTACTCTCCTGTATTTTGTTTCTTGGTCAATTAAAAAAAAAATCTGCAGTTATTGAAGCTCTTTAAGATGTTATGCAGATAATAGAAGCAAATTGACAAAAAAAAAAAAACCTACATCAAGTCTTAGCCACCAAGTAATTTTTCTCAATTATTTCTTTGGCAAGACAAATATGTTTTTGTATGCAAAACTTGGTGTTGTAGTTAATTATCTCTGTAGATACAGCACATCAATAAGATTTTAATTAGGAAGTTCTCTGATTATCTCTTTAGCAATCTGTTTTGGAATAGGATTGTAACTTCTAGGTAATGAAGACACTGTTATACTTCAACTCTTAATTTAAAGTCAATTTTCCTGTCCCAATCTTTGGCCTTTGCTCTCAAAAGTTACCATCAGAAAGCTTACCAGAAGTTCTCTAGATGAAGTTATTTTCATTTTTCAGTTTTGGTAATGATAAACGTAAACTCTTGGAGGGTAGGTAACAGCAACAGTGCAAGTTAGTGAACTGATAATTCTCACGGAGGAAAAAAATCCATAAATTTATTTATTAATGAAAAAATTATCAAAATACTTCCAGATCTTTCTTTTTTTTGTGTAAAAGCAAATAAATTCAAGGTGTATTTTTACAATATTGAATATATTATTATGTAGAAATACTAATTGAAATTGACTTTTTAAATTTGCACCAAATCACAAAATAAATATATGGATAGGATATCAGGCTAAAATTTCAGTAACTTCTATGTTTTTTTATTTTGGTCAGTATTTCCTTATACAAAGAATATACGAGGACTTTACAATGAAAATAAATGTGTTCTTTCTTTGAGGAATTGGTACTTATGTGCTCTGCACCATACTAAATAGCAGTGAATAGAAATGAAGGCCATCTTTTTCTCAGGGCACTTGGAAAAGTGATCTGAGAGCCCCAAACCAGTAACATGGCTCTGCAGCAGAGTCAGTAGTGTTAAAACCTCCAAGCACATGAATTGTATATCCATTTTGAATCTGTTTATGTAGACCACAGAGGTGGTCTGTAGTGCTCTTGTAAATTCTATTATCAGCACTGCTAGCAGTGGGTCCACTGACATGAGTTGCGGCTTAAATGTTCGAATTTGAACTTGAAGATGTGACTTCACTAAGGATATATTAAGTTATAGCCCAATTACTTGCCTCTTCTCTTTGACATAATTTTTCAAACTCAGAATGAAAATGCTTCTCTTCATGTAACTGAACTAATGTTTGGATGGGTCAAAAAGCCCAAACCAAAGCAAAAAGCCCCCAGCTCATGACATATATGGGCTCAGATGATGCCTTTTTATGCTGCTGAAAGATGTTGAATAGAAGCAGAAGTTTTTAAAACCAGTTTCAGTATTGTTCCTTCCATTGTGTGCCTCTCAATCTAATTTCCTTTTTGCTACCAAAAGTGGTACTTCTGTGTTTGTTTAGACACTGCTCCCAGGAAGAGCACTACCCTCTGAAACATTTTTTTAACATATAAACTTTACAAGGCAAGATAGATTGTTACAAGGAGGTCATCAGCTACTGTAAGTTTTTTCTGTAGTTCCGTGGTATCGGATCAATGTAGAAATTATTCAAAGTCAGCACAACACAGACTTGTGGCTCTGTGTACATACCTGTGTTGACTTAGGAGTGTATGAGTCCCAGAACAATAAAGCAAAATGTATATATAGCTAATGATGTATATAAAATGGGTATCTAAAGAGATGGTCTTGCATCTGTCAGGTCACCTTGTGTAAATTCTCACAACTGTATGCAAAGATTTTCTTAGTTTTTCCACTTTACTCCAAAACTTAGAGCAAGAGGAGCAACTTTTCTAGTCTATAACCTATGGCTTTATTTTTTTGATCATGGCTGAGGACATAAAAATGTTTTCAATTTTATGTCAAGAAGCTGGCATTAAATTACCCATGATATTAAATATGCATTTAGGATTTATTTTTATTATTTAGTTCTTTTGGCCTTTAACTGTTTTAACAGTTACCTCTATGGTGTGGCTCATTTCCTAAGGAAAAGGACAGTTTCGGAGTGTTTTCTTATTACGCATAATGCTTCTCTACAAAAGTATCTTTTTCTCTGAGTAAAAAAATCTTTACAGTAACTGCAGTGATATCCCATTATTTTTGGCATGAGCAGAAAATCTATTTCTTTGCAATGAATAGATACTTCTAGTAATCACCAACAGAAGAAAAACTACTTGGCTTTTAATGGCCACATGATGGAAGTGTTTCTTAATTTCTTCTTATTTATTTTAGTTACTGCCTGATGTTGCTGTACCTCAGAATAAATGCTTCTGTTACTAATGGAAACACGAACAAAAGTGGACTCAATTCCCCGGACTCAAGTTATCTATACCAGTCTCTTAAAATTATGCATTGAATTCCTTATCATGTGTCTTACACTTTGGAAGAAGTTTATATATCTTGCTCTAATTAACATTGATCTTGTTCCTGATGTACTGAGCTCTCGGTGGAGTTTGTAGTCTCTTGAGCTCTGTCCAGGGAATTAGAGGTGCGCATATTCCGATTAAATATTTAATCAGACCCTTAACAATCTATTTTCCCCTAATTCCCTTGCTACAAATTGGAGTATAGTATTGACCTAAAGAAGATAATATAGAAAAGATGTACTGTGAAAGAGAATGATGATATATTTCCTGATTTTTTTTTCTGGGATACCAGGACCTAAGAATAGAATTGAGACAGAGGTATAACTCTTTCATTACAGATTTCCATTCTGTATAAATATCATCAGCATAAATGGTGGAAGTAACAAATGTACCAGCACCACATATGAAATAATACATATATATGTAAAAAAGTCCACTCTTGTTTCGAAGGCTCTGCTGATTTATGTTCCTATTATGCAAAAACAAATATGCAGAGAGTTAAACATGGGGAAATCAATGGCCTGTCCTGATTCAGCTTAATGGGTGCTGGTTTGGAATGATAACAGATAATATGTTAGACCAGTAGGGTGTAAATATGTTTGTCAAGTGGGTTTCTGTTATTTACATTAAATGCCAAAGAGAATGCTCAGAATTAGAATATGGAACCTCTTTTTCAATAAATATTTGCTGATTATTTGTGCAAAGCCAAAATTTATTTTCACTCACGTAAGTACAAGTAACTGCAGGTTATGCAGGACTTAAGGAATACTACAGTGATCTATGACTACTTCTTACTGAGGCTAGATGACTTCACTAATGAGGGCTAAGTTCATGTTCCCACTAAAAATAGTCATTTTTGTGGGGAAAGTGAAGTCAGCACCATGGGCAACAGGTTGAGACAAGATTCAAAAAGGCTGAGCCTTCTTAGTGAACTTTGTTGTGCATTGTTTGTAAAATGGACTCTGCAGCTCTGTGGTAGGTGGCCAGAACTTTTAGGGTGTGAGTGGTTATGGGGGTCAGTTAGGTGCTAGGATGTGGATGATAATAGTATGCTGAACTGGATGATGTCTACCATGCTAAATAATAGGAGGGAAACGTTAATGCGAGACACATTGTATAGTTTTTGAGCCTCCAGCTTGAAGACGAAGGGAATTAACTCATATTTTTCAGGGAAGGCCTTTCCGCAGGATTTGTACACCAAGACACTTTATGGAGCAGGTGATATGTGCACATCCTTTCAATTATATATTGTTGAGGATTTTGCCTTCTTTCCTATCTTAGCCTTCGTACATTCCTTAGTCTGACAATGTTCAAAGCCAGCCTTTCATAACCATCAGGTTTATGAAAGCCATTAAAACCAATAGTTTGCTTTAGAAGGCGAGAAGTTCTTGTCTTTTAGTTATATCCACCAAAGCTGTTCAGTTTTGCACAGGATTACAAGAGGACTGCTGTGTTGAAGAGAATGCTTGGGCCACTAAGTACAGATCTACAGATCTCCTGCATTGTAACCACAGCCACCTGATGCTACCACTTGAAGTAGTTTAGCCTCCATTTCAAATCTGATTAGGTTTTTGATCTAAAAAATTCGTCTGAGTTCCAGCACATCACTTTTCTGATACCTGCAAAGTATTAAACATCTAGCAAAAGTTTATTTTGTCAAATTGGTCAAAGCAGAGGAAGTGAAAAGTGGATCTCTAGCTGTACAGTGTTTAAGGCTTGCAAATCTATAGGAGTGCAGTAATATACTCTCAGTTGCCCAGGTCTTAGGGCTACAGCGTATACCTCATTTGGTATGAAATGCCTCATTTCATCACAGAAGCATTTGATGTGAAGCTGATATGAAGCTGCTTAGTGCTACCCCTCCTAAGATGCTGCTGGACATGATGCAAACAAATGTGTAGGTGATAAATGCTGATCTCAAGCTGTCCTGGGTAACCTGCTCCAGCTGACCCTGCTTGAGATGGGAGGGTGGACTAAATGTTCTCTAAATATCCCTTCCAACCGAAATGGTTTTTGTGGTCCTTCTCCTTAAAAGATACAGGAAAGCAACCTGCCAACATCTGTTTTAGTGTGGGATGGATCTTCCTCTAGAGAAACTTGCCTAAGGATTCCTGAAAATACTATATTAGATATGTAGTTCTGAGGCAAATAGCACGTGAGAGAAGAAACGTTTGAGGGACTCTGGTCTTTCAGATCTTAACAATCAGATTTTGTTTTGTGAAGGAAGGGGTCTTGCACTTTAAGCATGTGTTGTCCTAAAGTCAGGATAAATTGGAGTTGCTATTATTTCTGTGGAGTGAAAAACAGTTTTGGTTCTTCTACTATACTCTTAACTCAGTGGTTTTTATTTTAAAATATGCTACTGACTGCTACTTTGTAATATATACTGCAGCCCTTAGGTAACTGAAGGGTAGCAGAGAAAATGATTTATTAAACTGAAATACCACTACTATACAAACACAACCAGCTGGTTTGAATAAGTCTGTGATGTTAGTTAGGAGGCAAACTTTCATTATATGTGTAATGATAGCAAAAGGTCTATTATAGATTTGTGGGTAAATGAAGTATATGAATAATTCTATCACTAGGCTGCAACCCAGCAGACCACTCAGTGCTCACTAAAGGTAACATTACAGTGGTAATGGCAGAGAAGAGTGAACTAGACAAAAGAGAGGCTGACTCATGCTTTCAATCTGTTTTTGAATCATACTTTGAATAATGCCCTTCTTTACTGTTAAAAATGACCAAATGTCTCTCTGGTGGAAATATTAAAATCTATGCCTCCTTTAGTTTCAGTATCCTTTCCACATTTGATGGTCTTAAGTTATAATGAGCACATAGAGACCTGCATTAACTAGTGAAAAAACAGGTACCTATTACCTTTATGGAATGATAACTGAAATCAGAAATATGGTCTTCTGGTTGACTGTTGGGTCTATTCATTATTCTAAAAATAAGTTTCCAGGGCTGCAATAAAAGGTGGTTAGTCCAGGATTTCCCTTCAAAAGTTGTTACAATGTATGAATATGTCTCTAAAATTTTCTGTCTTTGAGTTTATTTGCATCTCAGATAATTACTAGTACCTTAATGTAAGATTTAAAGTAGCAAAGGAATGTAAGAACAGAGAAACTGGCCCTATGAGCGTTACTTCTTGTATAAGCCTTTCCTCTTCTGTCCACCTTTCCAAACCTTTGGATCCTACCAGATATAAAAATGATGCTAAGTCCTGTTATGAAGATTGATCCACGCAAATGATTTATCAACCCTGTTACAGAGGGCAGTTTCTGAAAGATTAGGAAAGTGCTGCCAAGCTGGATATGCAGTAACTGATTAAAATATAGAGGCTTATTTTGAGAAACTTCACCAGAATGTCTGTGAACCATAGCCTACCTTCATGTGATAAAGCTCCAAGTAATTGTAAAGTTTTACAGCACTCTTGAAAACTTAGAGTTGTGAGTTTAGTAATTTTGCTATCTAGTTCCTCATAGGGGTTGATATCAAGTTTGGCTATAGCCCAGTTAAAGATAATAGAGGAGTCATTTTTTTTAGTGTTTTTTTAAATTCAGTTTTTTATTCCAGTGTCAGCATTTATTCTCCATTCTATTCGATATGAAAAACTTAGTGTTTAAAAGAGATGAAAGATAATAGATGAGCTATCCCACATGTGAAGACATTCAGATATCAAAATAAAGTTTGTAAGAGACAGAAAATTATACCAAATGTTAAGAAATCAGGACAATAAAATATATTGCACTCAAAGACTGAATGGAAACCATGAAGCATTAACTGCTCATGTCTAGGAAGGGAAATAAACAGAAGCAGAAACAGAAAAGAAACTGATAAGGCTAGAAGTAGCAATGGACCGTCATAAGGAGTCTAAATATTTAGAGTTTAATCATCAGGTCCTTAAATGGGAATATACCTAATATTCCAGAGGTGACTTTGAGCTAAAGTCATATAGAAATATTTTTGACCAAAGCAATATGCAGTATACTTTTCTACCTATATTTGCTACTGGGATTTTTAATTTTCTGGTTTGGGGGTCTGATTTTCAAATAAGGTGACTGCAGATTTTGGATACAATTTGTTAGAACTAAAAGGAGCAGGAAAGTCTTACTAAAATATCTCAGCAAACACACAGAGGGTGAGGATAATCCATCCATCCATTCATCATTTCAATACCATTTCTAATGGTATTGTCTAGCTCTTCAAGCTGTTTGACAAGCAAACAATATATCAGCTTCTCAGCCTAGGCACTTTCAAAGCAATTTTGCTATAAGCAATATACATAGTGGAAAATCATCTGCTTCAGTAATATTTCTGCCATACTTTTGAGTCACCAAGGGTTACAGAAAAGAGCTGGAAACATGTTTTAGCTGTTATTTTGCAAGCAGTCTTATAAAGAAGGCCCCGTCATATGTGGGTTTTTTCTTCATGATGTTCTCAAGAAAATAGCACCTGAAAAGCAAATTGTTCCCAAATGGGAGTTCAAGAAGTGACTAATTTTTGGTTTTATTTTCCAAAGCACTGAGACCAAATGTCTACTACATCTAAAGAGCAATTGCATGGTATCACTAGAAAAATTAAAGAACTACCACAAAGGTTATTTCATTGAGTCTAAACTGTCTGCTGGTATTGATTTTTGAGAGAAGATGAGCCCTACAAGCACTAGTTAACGTCAATTGTATTGCTAAGGAGAACAATACAGTAACTCAGTCATATGACCCAAAGATTTCACATCAGAAATGGGAATTATAAGTATAATAAATCTCTGTCTTTGAAAATTTCTAAGCATTGTCTTAGTAACAGCTTTGTAGATTCATTTTTAAATCTGTGTAACTTGTTCGTATCTTCTTATGACTGGAAGCTGCTTACTTAGTCTTTAGGATATAGAGATTTTAAGCATGTGTAACCTTTTTTTGCAGCTTCTGTTCTTCTCTTAGGGAGAGGAAGTAGGACCACTTTTAAATCCTGTTTGCAGGGAAATATGCATGGCCTCATGTGCCACTGTGAATGAACTGATTTTACATAGTAAAATTTTGCCCAGCTAGAGATGACGTTCATCTGCAGTTCTGTCTATCAATTTCCTGTCCTTGTAAAAGAAATCACATCAGACTGTTACAGAAAACAAGACATGAAGTAGAGACCTTGCTCAAAGTCAGGCTGTACTGTGTTTGTGATAGGTATTTGTTCAACTCTTTTCTGAAAATAACCAGTGATGAAAATTTCATGTTCTCTTTCAATATATATTTTTCCTTACTACTGAATATTTTTCTTGTTATTGAAGAACTCTCTAAGGAAATGCATTCTGTATTCCGAATCTCCAATCATTCTCACCACTCAACTGTCCTACCACCATTTGATTTATATCCTTCAGTTGCTGTGACCAGACTGGAAAGAGTGCTAATCTTTGCTTGTGAGCTTTCAGCTGGGTAGTAGGAGGGTTATTTCACACTTTAAAATGAGGTTTCTATTGTGTGTATGTATTTTAGCAGCTTGATGTTCATGATTCCTGATCACATTATGATTCATTGTATCTTCCCTGCTTCCACAGAGTGTGGTTTGGAATTTTGCCTCCATTCTTAGTAAACTGCATATTTTTCTATGTGCCTTCTCCCAGTGTATTGTGTGGTTCAAACCCCAATTGATTCTGCTGTCTGATGTGTTTGCTGCTGCTTTCAGCTTGCAAATTGAATGCCTGTACTCTCCCATACTAATCATTAAAAACATGCTGAGTAGTACCAATAGTGGGACAGACTCGGACAAAACCTTGCTTTGTGTGTTCCCCCATTTGAAAATGAGCTAGTGATGACTCTTCCTGGGCAACATTATCATTCTAACTATTTTTCCCTGTTTTGTGGTATGAACATGTTATGTTAAACAAGTGTCAAAAACCTGGATAAAGGAAAATATCTTCCTCCTACTGCACCTGCCCCTATACCAAAACCTATAACTGTCCTGCAGAAAGAAATGAGTTAAACATCTTTCACAGTGCCCATCAGTCTTCTCCTTTTCTGTGCCTACATCTTATTTTTAGAATTTTTTGGCAGTATTTTCCCAAGAATTAATATTTAACTGGTCAATAATTCTCTTGCTCTTACCCACTTTTACTGCATATTAAGGGTACCCCAAGTAATTTTTTGGGTCTTCTGTACTCTCTAGTCCATTCCTAATTCTCAAAAGTAAAACAGAGTTTGACTCCTCTAACAGTCAGTCTTCTGGGCCGAAATTGATCAGCACTTTGATTCAACTGAGAATCTTTTGTAACCTGGCTGTTGACCACTACTAATGCTAGCTGTCAGCAAGTTTGATCTTTATCAGATATTTGCTAGAAGCTAGAGCTCATATTAATAAATAAAGTTTTCGTATTCTTTTTGGTTTTGTCTGTAAATTACATTTTCTTGTCATTTCATTTTCTTCTTGCCACTAAGGAGCTTGTGAAATATTTCTTTTGCTATCCTGTGTCTCATGCATTTTGTGGATGATTTCATGTGATAGTTTGTGACACTTTTCTTACAGTAGAGAGCAAGCTTTGTCCAAAGATTTGTATTTCTTCTCTAGTCTGCATTCAGACTATGAAATCCTGTGGTTGTGTGGGGCAGGATTCCTGATAAGGTATCAGTCTAGCCGCTGGAGAAGCTGGTAGTCTCACTAGAGGGCATGGTAACTTGTCATTCACCCCTTCAGTGCAGTGGAGTCCCAGTGGGGCTTACCTGGATGCAATGGAAAAGAAAAATATCTCTAGCAGAAAAGAAACCTTTTTGTGTATATGCATAGAAAAAACCAGAGAGAAAATGAAAAAAAAGAAAACAAACTGACTGAGATGAAGTCTTGATTTAATTGATCCCACTGAATTAATTTGTTTAGTTATTTAGAACTCTTCACATTCTGATGCTCCCCAGGTAATCATCCAGCAGTAACATTAACCCTTCAACGCTTGCCAATGCTAGTAGGCACTTCCTATTTTCCAAGCCTGTGTTGCTTTAGATAATTCTGAGCAGGCTCATTAATACTTGTGAAACTGTATAAGAAATCAAGATTGAGAAAGTGATGCAAAAATGGTGCCTTTTCTGTCCTTCAAAAACTTTTTAACTGCATTCTCTTCTGTGGCTTTGAATTAGCTGACAGTATGGAGTTTTCTTCATGATAATTTGTGATTTGAAAATTTTAGCATGAAATTATGAATGTAATTTCCCACAGCATTCTCCTGGGGAAACTGGCTGCTCATATCTTGGATATGTGTGCTCTCTGCTGGGTAAGAAATTGGCTGGAAGTCTGTGGGTGGAGAGCAGCGGTGAATGGAGGTACATCCAGCTGGCAATTGGTTACTAGCAATGAATAAGCGTGTGCCCAGGTGGCCAAGAAGGCCAGTGGCATCCTGGCCTGTATCAGCAATGGTGTGGCCAGGCACCGGTGAGGTCACACCTCAAGTGCTGGGTCCGGTTCTGGCCCCCTCACTACGAGAAAGACGCTGGTGCTGGGGAAGGCGCTGGAGCACAAGTCCTGTGAGGAGCAGCTGAGGGAGCTGGGTTTAGTCTGGAGAAAAGGAAGTTCAGGGGGAACTTATCACTCTCTACAACCACCTGAAAGAAGGTTGTCATGAGGTGGGGCGTAGTCTCTTCTCTCAAGTAACAAGCAATACAATGAGAGGAAATGGCCTTAAGTTGTGTCAAAGGTTTAGAGAGGATATTAGGAAAACTTCACAGAAAGGGCTGTCAGACATTGCAAAAGGCTGTTCAGGGAACTGTTTTAGTCACTGTCCCTGCAGGCACTTAAACACTGTGTAGATGACACTTGGGGACAAGTGTTTTAGTGCTGAAGATGGCAGTGTTAGGCTAATGGTTGGACTCAATTACCCTAGAGATCTTTTCCAACCTTGTCGTGGGTTGGTCAGAAATTAACAGACAGCCCTCTAAATTAATCACTCTTCCCTAAATTTTACATTTGGAGTTCCCGTTCCGGGAGTGGGGAGGGACGGGAGGTGGAAGGGTGGTGTGTGGTCGTGGCCCGTGGGGCCGGGGATGGCCACCCCTGCCCCCCATTTCAGCCTCCTGCCCCCTTTTCCCAGTGAGAAGGGGGGATTTTTGGGCAGCTCCCATCCCGGCTCAGAGCAGGGATGGGAGAGGGGNAATCTCCCTGCCTTGCCGTGGTACGGACTATAATACTGCAAACTATTCATCCCTTTAATCCATGTAAAGTGCATGGGGGGATGGGCATTTTCTTTTTCCAGAGTGGCTTGTAAAACAGCTGATGAGTGCCCATGGTAGGCTATATACAAAAAAGCAGGGAGAGACTTTTTAATAGCCTGGTGGTGAGAAAAAGCCTTATGTTCAAGCCCAAAAGGAAAATGGTTCATTCTTAAATTAGCAAATAGCCCCATGTGAAGCCTGTATTTTTATCAGTCGCGAGAGCTGTAAAAGGGCTCATGGAAAAGAGATGTGTTACACCGCAGCAGAGATCGTTAATTGTAAGCAAACCTGCAAAAGGGGTGGCCGTTTTTAAAACCATGCAAAGCAGGAGGGAAACCCCCTTTCTCCCCCTTTCCTACAACTGTGATCCTGATTTGGGGAAGGGGAAAAGGGCGGGAGGCTCTGAAAGTTTGTTCTGTTGTTTTTTACATCTGGGTGTTAATAAATTTATCTGTTTTCTTCAAGTTTTGTGCCTGCTTTGCTTTCCTCCTAATGTTTGTCTCACAGAAAAGACATCGGGGGGCTGGTGCCCAAGTTAACCCTTAAACCACTACACTAATTGGTGTTTCCGCCCGGTTATGAACCAAACCCGCTACAAACCTAAATAATTCTATGATCCTATGCTTCTAATTCTTTAAATGCTTTTACTTTTAGCACTGAGACACATTTTTTATGTTAAATAAGATATATTTAATAAGTACAACAGCCACTTTATCACTAAATAAGTACAGAAATATTTTCAACACCCAGCCATTCTTAAAAACTAGCCAGAAAAATGTGCATAGTAAAATAAAAGTTTGCTATAAGTTCAGCAGTATGAAATTCTAAGATATAATTTTTACTTTTTATATCATTATTGTAAATTTATGAACCCTGAAGTTGGATAGTTTTAGTGTTTGTGCATTTCCAGAATGCAAAACTCATCAAAGATGACCTGTTTGTTGTAGAAGCCAAGTGAAAAGAAAAAAGATAAAACCTGATATGTGTGTGACTGCTGCTGGTTGAGGTATTTTTCTTGTTATTGTGAAAGCTGTTTTGTTTGTAACACCTCCTAATTCTGAAGTATTTCTTTACATTTTGCCTGTCATCAAAGTGAATATATTCTTGACTTTTTCCAGTGCTTCAACCGATGTAAAATTTTCCCAAGAGAAGCAGTTTTGCTATGAGGACCATCAAAAGACTCTGTGTTTCTTTGGCAAGTCTTTCTAAAAGCATACAGGCCTGGAACTGAATATTCTTTCCTCTGAGGGAAAAATCAACTTAAAACATTAAGAGGAAAAGTTAAAAGAGTTCATGGAGATAATGTTTGCTTGCAGCAGAAATGGCCAGAGCAGTGACAGTGCAGCAAGTTTTTAAACTGACCCTACCTATATCAGTAACAATTCTGCCAGAGAAACCTGGCTCTTAGTTTGGTGGTAGTAAAAACATTTCCAGGCACAATTACTTTTGCCACAAGCCCTGTGGAGACTACTGCAAATCCAGTTTCCTGCCTGTCTTTGGGGGAAAACAGGGAATGCTCTGTTCTCTGACACTGCCAAGCACGAATCAAACTTTCTCCTGGTATTGATTTCAGCAGGCACGTGGTGCTTTGAGAGTGCAGTGGGGATGGATGGGTGGCTACTCCTCTTTGTGGAGGACTAGGATGTTGGAAGTGGGACAGCAATTAAGTGAATGTTTTCATTCTTGTAGTGGTAGTGTTGCCTATGCTGCTCTACCAAAAGCACTAACACTCCTCGCTTCTCAGAGGTGTATAACCAAAGGGATGAGTATGTCTGTTTAAGATGTGTAACCAGAAAAAAAGGAAATGCTTACTGTGTAATTTTTATCATGTGAATAAAGTAGAGAGGATTTGGTCCTTAGTAAAGGGTTACACTGTAAAGCAATGAGATTCTACACTGATTCTTTTTTATCAAATCATTGCAAAAGTGTTTCTTAAAATAAAGATGTTTTTGTCTCATTACTTCACTGGCCTCTGTCATTAAGATTTCTCACAAGCACCATGAAGGTAGTTCTAATGTGTGGCTTCAGTACTTGCAGAAGAACCAACTTCTCACAACTGTGAATTCAGTCACTGCAATGCAAAATTTGTCGTTGCTTCCTCCTGGTCTCTTTTCTCTGGACCTCAGGGGTAGTATAAAAAGCGGACGTGTCAGCCTACCAGGTGGGACACACTAGTGTGCATGTGTGAAAAAATTGCTGTAAAAGAAATGGTGAGGACATGAACTGTATAGTTGGATTGTGAATATTTTAATACTTGTTTAACTCTTTTGTCTGGATCAAGTTTATAATTGTATTCCACTGCCAGGCTGTGGTGTTGATTTTCTGTTTTCTGTTGGGTTTTGGGGTTCTTGTTTTGCTTTGGTATTTTTTTCCTTCAAAAATTTGGGATAGGCTGTTGGGATTTGGTACTTTTTAAAAAATTATGATATTAGGCATAATAGAACTNAAAGGTGTAGCTAAAAGTAATGTTAAAAGAGAAGCAAATAGACTATATAATAATTAAATTTTAGTTAAATATTGAGGACAGAGACGTGTGCATTGTGTGTTTTTGCTCTATACTTCAACATAGACACTCCACCACTGCAACTGTTTAAATCCTGTACACAGAGCTTAAAAAATTAGGAACTAAAAATTATTACCACTTCATTTCTATTCAGTTCTACAGGGTTAAAATAAATAAAATAAAAAAGTTATGCCTTATTTATTTTGTCCCTGAATACGAATAAAACAAACAAATAAACAATTTAACAATTATTTCAGTTCCAAATATACAATTGCACAGAAAATGTTTATAAATCACTCTAGCTTTGTATTTGAGCTTTTACTGAATTTAACCTTGTTAAAAAGAACAGAAGGGGAAAAATAACCTAAACCCAGCTCCTCTCATGGCTTGATTTCTTCTCTCCCCACTGCCCATTGCCTGTAATGCTGCTGTTCAGGCTGTATTTTCAGCCTGAGCCTGTGGAGATGCCATTCAAACTTAGTGTTTATCAATGGTTACCACAGAGTGGTATCTCAGAAACCTTTTGAGTTTTCCTATGCCTATCTCAAATACCTCTCAGCATGAGTAAATTATAACTTTTAATGGTGAAACTAGCGTTCAGTTTGAAAGGTAAATCTGGCAATTTATGTGAAAGTTGCTTAGTGGTTTTTGTGCTTTCTGATTGGCTCAGGGTCTTTCGCATGATCAAACAGGAAAAATCTTTCTCAGTAGAAATAATTTGCAGAGTTTTGCAGAAGCATGAGGTGTATTTTAGCTGAGCTTTATTATCCAGCTGAGAAAAAAAAGCCAGCTCTCTTTATTTGAATCTGGTCATCTGTTTGAACATGATCTCCTTTCATTATCTGCTGCAGTTCTCATGAGGATATTTAATTTATTAACAAAATTAAGTATTTTCATTATCTCCTGATTTTCATATGGAAAATGTTTTCTTTACTGAAAATTGAATTTGCTGCTCATGGGTAGATTGGTGGAGATGGTATACTGTGCTTATGAAGGGAAACATAGAGAATATAAACCTGTAAAAAGCTTAAGCCTTTCTATTTCTCCACTCTGACTTCAGACAGGGACTATTTTATATTGCAGTAAGGTTCATGTTGTCATCCCCATTTCAATTAGGTGGCTGCATATTTTTAATTTTTTTGTAGTCTGAAACAAAGGTCAAACGCTTCTTAATTTTGATAAGGTTTACCTCAAGATTTCAGGGTGTAAATATAAAGTAGATTTACTAAGAACAACATATACATCTTTGATACTGTCATGCAATTAAGATACTTTTAAATAGCTAACTGTGTTTAGAGTGTATATGATATTATGCTCTTGTGCTTCAGTTTCTGTCATGGCATTATAGGAGGAATGGTATAGAAGCTTTTTAGTAAGCAGATATATAGCTGTTTCTAGTATGTTTCCTAGCCAATACAGCCTCTTTCTGGGATACATTAATTTTCATGACTTTTAAGAGGAAGGTTGCAGCAATATTCTACCCTTAAAACTGCCTGTTTTAGTAGATATTCTGACTCTGGTCTTAGTATAATATTTTTCTCTAAAGCTGTGCAGAGGTTATTGTGATCTGATTCTTAAGCTTAAGGCTGTGTGTAATTCCAGATCACTTTGGGCTGTGTTCCTGGAAAGGGTATCTTTACTGAATAGGCCAGAGTGTGTCACCTTCCAAACAGTAGAGATTTCAGGATATTTTCTTGAGGAACCTTTCCATTTGTGATCACCTGTTTCCTCTGATTTACTCACATTACCAGGAAACAAAGAAGACAGAGAGCAACTCCCTCTTTTCCTTTATGTCAGAAGGTTTTCTTAACCTGGGAGTAGTTCTCTGGTTATTTGTGGGCTTAGTATAGATTCTGGCACGGCAAGAAGTCTATAATGTTTTTGGGTCATTTTGGCTATATGTTATGGGTTATTGGTTATTCATGCCTTAGCAAGCATAGCAGCTGCTTGACACAAATATTTGAGTAGTGTTTTCTAGAAATGGAAGCCTCAAGATGAATTTGGTTTATTGACATAATCTTAGTTTGCTTCTGTCATGTGCAGACTTCTTTCAAGTACAAAAGTATGCTTTTATTTCATCAAGAGCTGTTCTTTGTTTCTGTACCAGAAAAGATTAAAATATTAGAAGTGGCTCAGTAAATTGATGAAAACAAATAGTGCCTTTTATTTCCTGGTGATAAATTGTGATCTAAATTAGGATCACAATTAAAAATACATAATTATTGCAACAATTAAAATTGAGAGCAACAGATGGCTTATTACTTAAAATCCTGTTTCACAAATCAGACTGTGAGCGTTAAAAGACACTAATTGCCACACTTTAATGTTATTTGGCTGTAAAACCTGTTTAAAGTCACAGTCATGTTAACAGCATCTGGAGAGATATGAATTAAGAAGAAAATAATACACATGAAATTACTTCCTGTATTCTAAACAACACACAACACATAGAATTGTATGGTCTGAAGTGGGACTGGTACTTCATGCCTTCTCCAGTATTCCACAATCTCCATCAGTTATGTCATGCACTTCTAAAGGATTGCCTGACAAAATAGTCCTGAGAGTGAGTGGACAGATGGCACAAGAGTAACAGAGGATGAGTCGTGGTACTGCAGTGATGTGCTTGATCCACCAACCTCTGATCACCTCTCTTCTGAGAGACAGGGACATCTGTATCTTGGCTAAGAATGGCTGGGATATATAAGACCCCAATTTGCTTTCCTGCTCCAAAATAAGGTCATGTGTCCTTCCAATGAAGTGACACTAGCACTACTGGGTTTTAAGTGTGGGTGTGTGTATTTTAAGGCTCCAATGAGAACTTCAGTTGTAGACTGATGATAAATCTTTATTTTCTGACAAATTTATATTGGATTTTCCCCCCAAAAAATATAATAAATATCTATGTACATACTTTTTCAGAGGGGAACATTTTTAAAAAAAATTTTGTCCATTTTTATGATCAAATGTCATTAAAACTTATATATTCGTCTTCAATTTCTTTGTGTCCTAATAGTATTCTTTACAGGAGAATTAAAATTATAACCCAGCAGTATTCACTCTCACAGCAGGAATTAGGGGCCAGAGACAAAGCATAAAATGAAATTAAAAGTGCATAATTTCTAAAATTAAGAAGGATAAACACTTTTTGTCACTACTTTGTTTTAAATTGAACAACTTGGCTGTGTGACTACAGAAACTGGACATTAGTAACAATTTTTTTGGTGTTCATAGCAATGGAAAAGAATATTTCAGAGTGCTCAGTACGAAAAGAGACATTTAAAGTACCTACAGGGAACAAAAAAGCTTCTTTCTTTGCAGATAAACTCAGAATTAATTTCACACAGCCCCTTCTGTACAACATCTTTGATCCTCAGAGGATTGTATATGAGAAACAAAAGGTAGAGCCCAGTCATAAGACTTTTTAATTTCCTCTCCATTTCTGATTTTGGTGTGCTCTGCATTTTGAGAAGTGAAAGAAGTGATGTGTTGAAAAATGAGCTAATTCTGGCCTAGGATTGCTTAGCCAGGTCTGCCCACAAGGAATTGAATTTTTGGAAACTGAACTGTGGTTCAAACTGTGGTGCAAAACTTACACATTTTACTGTTATTTTCATCAGAGCCAAGAAAGGTATTTCTGTGCCCACTCGTAGCTTTAGTTCTTAAAGCAGGGAATGTAAAAGCAGGCAACAGGGGGTACTGTTTAACCTTTTCTTCATGCTTGCTTGCTCAAGGTGTCTGAGAGCGCTCAAGTGGAGCAGACGTGGGGCTGGCCAAGCCGAGTCAGGAGAGGTCTTGACTCAACATGTGCTTGATACTGGGGAACAGGCAGCTGCCTGCAGCAACGTGCCTGTTCTCTACACTAGGTCCAGCAGAGTCAAGCTGCCTATTACTGCTCCCTCTGGGAGGAGGGGAAGTAGATCAGTGATCATATCTCTGGGAATTTTTAATCCCCTCTGCTGGCTGTTGTCATTTCCAGTCCTCATCCCTCTAGCAGTGTTGGCAGCAGAAAGCCTGGTCTCCTAACTCTTGTCTTTTCTTCTTCTCCTCCTAGCTTCAACCTCTTATTCCTGGAGTAGTATGATTATGTTGCAAATAAGACTCACTATCTTTGGCTCAAAGTTTCCTGAATTGTAATCCCAGGTTTTTTTCAGACTTGCGATGAATAGGAAGAAGTTTTTCCTGCCTGTCTCACGTTCTCTATTGTGTGAGATAATACTGACTACCTGCACTCACTTTGCTGCAAATCTGTACAAAGTATTTTGTATTGCCATATGGAAGCACTGCTTTGTCTAAGCATTGAAATTATTTTCTTTTAGGTGGACCCCTACCAATAAGGCAAGCACTGGTCATTTACTGAAGAAAACTGTGTTTAAAATAGAGTCAAATATTCAATTCTAAGATTGGTGAGGCAGAATTTTTATTATCCATGTGTGTTTTCTTCAAAACCTTATATTGCAAAACAATGTCAGCAGGAATTTTATTGGTTGAGGAGAATCATACAGATGAAACCACAGACTGGTTTTTTTCAGGTTAAAAGCATATGGTGAGTTTAATTTAAATGCTGTGGAAGTCCAGTCACATATGGATCTCGGCTTGATTTACAAGTTGTATTCTGTAGCCACTTTACAACACTTGTGCTCATTTTTCATGTTTAATGACCCTATGATTCTACTGCATTTTGAGACTATGTGGCCTCCATCTGGTGGCTAATTGAACACCTGAAATATCTTGTTACTTGATAATTAATGATTCTTTGTGGGCTAATCAATAAGATATCTGACTAATAGAATGTGTGTTCAGAGAAAAAGGAGGATTGATTTTTGGTAAATGACTTACTATTCATGTGACTCTTCCATGGGAATGACATGACGACATGAGTGAGTTCTTGCCATTGAACTGATTTTTCAACTCAAGATTGACATGGTGTCTGATAAAAATAAAATCATGTACAAATAAAAAAAAGTCAAATGCATATTGAAAGGATGTCCTATGGAGTTAGACACGTGCTCTGATTACAGATGGAAAAAATAAGTGTGTCCTTAAACAGCCCAGGATATATAAACTGAAGAATGGTGTTAGATTTGGCCAGTTGTGAAATATGAATGTCTATGGAATTTCAGTCAATAAATGAAAACAAATATACCTATTTCTAATTTTGATTTTTTTGTTCTCAAATTTCAACTCATTACTTTGACAATAAAACAGGAGTTAAATTTATTACCCTTCTTTATAATGTGTTCAGAATGGAATTATCTGTACTGATACTCCCAAAAGCCGGAGTAATTTTTCATTTAAATGTATATCTTACAAGGAAGCAGTAGGGAAACTAGATTTCTGCTACTGTGTGTTCTTTGAGATGTTGAGTTCTGTATAAATCTTCAGATCAGTCAAAATCAGAAGTACAAAATTATAAATATAAATTATCCTCACTTGAGGATTTTCACCGCATAGTGAAAATTATGATTTTCCTCTAAAATTTTTAGTTAAATGTTTTGGATTTTTAAAATAATGTAATTTTTTTCTCATGGCTGTTCAGTATTTTCTGAGAGGTCAGTTGCCATGTCCTCCAAGCATATGTGGCAAAGGAACAAGTAAAGAAACTCTGTATTAAGTTAAAATTTTAACAGCGAAATCAGTAATATAAAATAGCAGCCAAGGTATAACATAGACATTCATTAAAGTGTAAAATATTAAATAAATATAAAATAGACACCCATTTTACTGCCTGCAGGAGGTGTTTGCAGCATTCCTGTACCAGGCATCACCATGTTATATTTGTCTGTCTGACCTTGATTATGCAAACCATTACAAAAACTTCGTGTCAGCATTTGTTAGCACAGATACCTCAGCAGTACAGGAAGGAAAAGTAAAACTGAAGTCAGCATAGAGGAGGACACAGTCATCAACTTCAGGTAACTCCTTACTGGAAATGCTCTGAATGATTTTTTTTTTTTAATTTTGTATATATTTCAGGAGTTTTCTGTAGCCAGGATATTGTTTTTTCACTAAATAGCAGGAGCAAGGCTTTATTTTACAGGTGCAATCTGTTGCTCAGTGCTGTGCCATTACTGCTTGTGTTATGGTTGAACTTCAGCCAGGGAATGGAGAATGACTGATCTGTTTCCAGTGGCCTAAGACTGCAGCCTGTTTTTGGATAGTGTTCTCAGTGAGATGGTAAGGTCTCTGGGGATGGCTTCTGGAGGGTTTTGGATTTTTTGGGTTGAGGACAAGAGGCAGTGTCTAAGAAAGTAGTCGACTTTAGAATTAGAGATTTTGCTTGTCTCTCTGATTGATGCTTTTTCATTTGAAACAAAAAATTATTTTTAGAGCAAAATGGAAGCATGTGAGAGTGACCATGATATCCTGGTTACATCACTCACCTAGGTGATAAGATACTCAGGTTCTTTATTCGCAAGGATATTTATGGGTATCTCTACAGCTTTGAATGATTTTAGTAAAGTTGTTCACTGCAGGGTAATCTAAAGGTGCATATTAAAATGCTGTTTTGGGGAGCAGAGGTTAATTTGAAATTCAATCTTTGCATATTGTTAAAGAATTTAATTTTAAGCCTCAAAAATAACTGTATAACTGAGAAATTGAAACAGTTTTCCTTCTGGTTTTATCCTAATTAATTTTTGTTGTTTTTCAGTTCTGAGACCAAACCCATTAGATTTATACATGTGTACACCTGTGAGCAGATATCTCTATAAACAGGGTATAGTGCACAATGGGGTTTCTGTAGCAGAGGTACTCAGGGGACAAATTCTGTATCTGTAAGGTCACTTCCCAACCTATCAACAGAGATGAGCTGTAAGATGATACCTGATGACATTAGAAGATTAATATATCTAATATATTTCACTGTGAGAGATGGAGATATTAATGGTTAGCATCTCACACATTGTTAAGATCAGTAAAGGACTTTGCCCACTTTTCTGGATCCACATATGGTGATATCTTCCTACTCTTATCCTTTCTGTCTCTTTAGTTCTTTTCCATATACATTTTCTTAGATGTTATTTTTATGTTTTCATTTTGCTATACTACTATAGATAATAATAACTAAAATGGCTACATACCTACTTTCCATTGCAATCAAATTGTTCTAAAGTGAACCCTACATATATATATTTGTGTGTATATATATATATATTTTTCAAATTTTTAATTATTAACACAAATCACTCAGTGTTGTTTCACTCTAATCAAACCCAAGGGATCTATTAATAAAATCTGGGTTACCCTAGCCTTCTGGGGTGGGTTGTAACACTCATATCCATCTAGGTCCCCAAAAGATCAATCATTTATCAGCTTTGCCTTACAAGTCTATCAGTGTGGCCATTGGACTGAGTCACAGCAACTCTCTCTTATCCCAGATGCCCAACTATTATCAACTTGACATTGAAGGCTTTAAAGCAAGCCAACAGGTATCTTTAACATCTCTGTGCATGTATATTTTCTGTTTGTGTTCAGCATCTCAACACTTCAAGCAAGTTTTTAGAAGTAGTTAACATTGAGTTAATTTGCATTCACACAGGTAACCTGGTATTTACAAAATTTTTTAGTAAAAGTAAGTAGAATAGTGTAACTTTAATACAGGAATGGCAGCATGCCTTAGAAATCATGGATGGTTTACTCAGGTGTCTCTATGTGAGAATGAATGCATTTGTCCTCATTCAGCCCTCCCTCTCTTCTCCCTGAAGACATACACAGAAAGATTGTTTCCATGGTAATGTGAAAAGTAAATTAACAAATAGGAAGATTGGCTTCTGCACCTTGACATGCTCCCCTTCCAACCTCAAATTAGAGATTCAAAACTTTATTCCTGTATGCAGATCTGATTTATATGAGGAATACCACTTTAAGGTCCTAAGTTTTTTCCTTCATGTTTTTCATTATTGTCCAATCCCTCACTCTCTATTTCGGTGTGAACAGCTCTGTTTTCAAGTACAGACTCTTCATACTATGCATACAGTGCCCAGCATGGTGCGACCTCATTGTTTTTTTATGGATACTGCTGTAGCATGCATAGCAAATTAGTTTGAGAGCAGGTATTTCTTTATACAATCAATTGATTTTAGTCTTTGAAATGTCAGCTCTTGCTATAGGGGTTCAGTGAAATTTGAGAAAATATGGGACAACTCTAATGCAAATAATTGAATAAACTGAATATCTTATCACATAGTTGTCTTCTTAAATCTTGGGTATAATGGGTCAGACTCATTACAGCATTCCTGAGTGGATGATTAAAAAAAGCCCAAAAAGCTGACAAACTACTGAAATGTACTGGAATACAATTAATTTTGGATCTCTCCTCCCTGTAGTTCTGTAGCATAGTTAATACTTTCTGAATGCTAACAGAAATTGTCCCTGCTGAGAATGAAATTGGTGGCAAATGTAGAATACATGATGTATTTTATTTCTTTTTTTTCTTCTTTGCTGATGTGCAGTAATGAAGTTGGTTTTATCTGATGCAGTTTTGTGACTGTATACAATGAAGGCACTACTGGAAAAATGTAAGTGATAGGAAGTGTTTTATTTACCCTGTTTGTGAAGATGTATTTCATAATCATGTTCTTAAATATTAAAAGACTAGTTTTTACTTTTGAAGGAAATACATACTGGTAAAGTAAACAAAACTACTGCAAATCAACCATGCTTAGTATAAAGTACATCTGTCATGGAAAGAGTGTCAATTTGTGCTGCTCCCCCAATCCCCAAATGGACACAAGAATTGTGAAAGCAAAATTGCCTGTTCAAAGCAGTGTAATTACAAGACACTTTCACTTTTTTGGTGTCGAGTTTGAATGCCCTCATGGAACCAGGTTTGTCAAGGTTTTCAGCATTTTCTGAAGGTGTGATACAAATAGATGCTCTTAAAATGCTCACTGAACTGCCCAAAATGACTCGTTAGTTCTAAAATGTGATGGCCTTGCACTAATTGAAGTTAGGTCAAATATCCGTAGGAAGTAAATTAAGTTTTTCTGAACAAAGTATTTTGACTGATTTACCAGTTCCTCCTTCAGTCTATCAGAGGACAATGCTGTAAAACTATTGAGGCTTGAGGCTTTTTCATTTGGAAGTAGGCTTGAGTACTTAATGCAAACATCTATGCATTTCATGCATGGTAGGAATGAATTCTCTTTAAGAAGACTCAAGAAGCCTAGGAAAAGAATGAAAAAAGAAAAAGAACTCAAATTTAATGCATAGCACAGCACAGAAGTGTTTAACAACAGTTATCAAAAAAAGCTTTCTACTTTCAATAGTCAGTGCAATGAAGGTTTTCAAGACTTCTCTTGAGAGGGAGGGGAAAAAAATGAACCCAGAACATGAAAAAACCATGCTCCAAACACCAGGAAGGTAAATATCTTACATGAGGTGAAAACCTGACACTGCTGTGACTTCTCAGCTGAATGTAATTAAAAAAAAATTAATCTGCTTTATCTCTTCTCTCTTTTATGAGGCTTACAATAGCAGAAAGAGGAAAAAAAGGTTTAAAAATTGCTAAGCATTAAAAATGCAGACTCCAAATGAAAGTGAATGATAGCAGCAGATGTTTTGTTTTTGATCAACAGTCAGTTCTGATGTCTGTCTTCCCTACAAACGGTAGCTTTTACAGGTAATTAGCACTTTTATTTTTCTTCTCCTCTTTAAATGGCATACAGTAGCATTTTTCACATGAACAGCTAAAAGGGGCTACAAGATGATGGATTTTTGTAATAATTACTTTACAATTATTCTTTTGTCTTAGCTGAACAGTGTTAAGCACTTTATGTACCTGCCTTGTGAGGCTGCATTTTGGAGGATATTTTCCTTTCTGTAAAATTATTTCATTTCCTATCACTCCCACCTTTTCCATTCAATTCCCATTCCTGTTTCAATTTTCCCATGGAAAATAAATTTTTAAAAATTCTTTTCGGACTTACTTCACTTTGGAAACCTTAAGCTTGCAATGAATGATCTAAGCTTTTACAGATAAAATTAAGGAGACTGGTGGCAATGCAAGGGTAAATTGTATTCTGTATCTGAATGCAGTGTATTGTGCTGGGTCATATTAGATGTTAGATGTTGTTGGACCAATACCTGCTCATGTAGGCATCCAGATTTGATTACTGAAATCTGTTTTAAAATTAAACTGCATATGTAATACTTTCTTTGCTGTTTTGAAAAGCAACAGCCATTTTTCTTGGCAGGACAGGGGTTTGTGACCCTCGTGCATGGGTGTTCCTCTGCCCACCTTGCTCTCTCCTTTGAATGTTTCTCTTTTTGGGATAGTCAGGTGTTTCCTGGGAGAAGTCTCCAGCTGGCTCAGGTATAGATTGCTCTTCTGTAACTATGGCAGCCCTGGAGAATCGTGTTTCTCAAGAGCAATATCCACAGATGAAAGAGTGTGAGAGGAAGAAGCTTTCGCAGACATTCTGGTTCTCTAATGGATCTTTCTAATGGACAAAATAAAGGGAACCGTTTCTTCTATCTGCTCCACAATAAGCTCAAGACCTCTTTGACCCCAGAACATAGTGCTGTGGTTTAGTTGACATGATAGTGTTCTGCTAAAGGTTGGACTTGGGGATATTAGGGGTCTTCTCCAAAGTTAATGATTCTATGATTCTAAAGAAATAATGTAAATTTCATGATGAATTTTCTTATACTTTCAACCAACCAATCTTGAAAAACAATAACAGTCCCAAGAAGTATTTGTAAATCAGAGCAGGTTTAAACTTTAATTTTGAAATGTATGAAAGTTTACATTGCCACCTAATTGTGCAGCATTATTGGACTATATTTAAGTATTCTGAGTTACAACAGCTAAATGATCTACCAGCATTCTAGAATATTAAGAGAAAATTTTCTGTAAAACAGGGAGAAGATATTGTGCGAAAACTTACTTTTCTACAGGTAACATACCAAGAGATAAATTACATGGGCACATTTGATATTTGATATTTTTACTAAAGTATATAAATATTCATTTATGTATCATTTAATGTTCTTACAGTTAAGTGCAAGAATTACCTTTTCTGTATGGAAAGATGGGAAGAAAAATATTACTTAATTAAACATTTTATTCAAGGAGGGGTGTATGTGAGAGGGGTGATGATATGTTGCTTTAGAAATTTTAGAGCTGTAGATGTCACTGGCATGTTACAGCATGGGTGGGAAAACGAACCCATTGTGTATACTTGCTTTGCTGTCTCAGCATTCTATCAGAGAAGATAATAATTCATTATATGTGACAAATAAAAAGCTCTCTTTTGATATCCCACTGTTATTTAGACTTCAGGTACAATCCAGAGTCTTAATTTTTCATGTTAAAAGAACAATATGGTTCTTGGAGTCTTGGATGTTCTCAGGTTTAATACTGGTTCAATAAAATATTTCTCTTGGGGCTGGCTTAGGAATATGGCCAGAGAAACAAATAATTCTTTCTCTCTGTAGAAACTAGCACTAGTGGTGCTTCTGACTTGATGGCCAAGAGGTGTGCTTTTTTCCCCCCTCTCTCTCTTCAAAGTGCCATTCTGGAAGGCACTATTATTTGCTATCATTCTCCAATCTGAAAGAATGACTGAGTCTTCTGTCCCCTAAGGTTCTGAGACAAAAATACCTGAAAGGAGCCCAAACTGATGGCTGATGTGGAATTCTTTATCTTCTGAGTTATTTGATGAAGTTCACACATGAAATTCTGTTTCCTCTTGATTTTATTGTATCTGATTTTGAACTAAGTAGCCATCACAAAGTGGGAGTGGGAGGAAAACAGAAAAATAATTTAATTTTAAAGATAGTAGCATAAATTAAGACGAGGATGCTCACGACAGTTTTCAGTGATTGCTACCATTTCTGGCAAAAATTACTGTTGCNCATTTTAAAGATAGTAGCATCAATTAAGACAAGAGGATGCTCACGACTGTTTTCAGTGATTGCTACAATTTCTGGCAAAAATTACTGTTGCAAAAATATATCTTTTATTACAGACAGATAAACACATAAAAGATTGACAAGGTAGAAATTCTGAAAATTATCTGACATGCAAAATTTATGAAATAATTAATTTTAAAGCCATAGTTGGGTGTTTGGAGCGTAGATGTCCTTGTTTCTACAGCTGTGGTGTTCAACTGAATGAGTCCTAAAGTTTTGAGCTTTTAAACTAACAGTGGAAGCTTGGATAACATTTAGGATTTGATTTTTAACAATTATGGAACCACACACTGTGCAGACTTGAAAGAGATTATTCAGTTAATTTTCATTTTGAAAGAATATATTCAGCTCTGTGCTTAAACTCTGTGGATACGTTAGTTCTAATCCTACACTCACTTGTGATTAACAGGGCACATGCAAGAATTTAGTCGTGGGCATCCTTACCATGAAAGGTGAAGGTTTTGATGCTTTTTTTGAGGATTTTTTTGAAACAGTTGTAAAATTAACGTCTTCAAAAAACATGAAACTTGTTAATTTTCATTGTATTTTATGATAATTTTAATACTATTATAAATGAGAGGTTGTCCATTGCAATCTATTTCCATTACATCTTTCAAATCTGTACTCAGTTTCTATTTGGGGTGAATATTTATCTCTGGAAATATATGTAGTGCAGTCAAAATGGAATAAAAACCACTGCCAAATGGTTTTAATACATTTTATTTAGATGCTTGAGATTATGCTTTCTTAATGGGTCCCACCTTATGAGAAAAATAGTGCCTTTAAGGGTGATACACTTCATTACAACTGTTGCATACAGTGATTACAGGTACAAATAAATTTCATGTCAATTGACATTGACATGAGTTAAAGGTGAATTTTCAGTGCAGGAATACAGAATAATTTGTTGGTTCTTTGAATTTTTTTTCATGTTCAATTAATTTAAGGGTAATTAAGTAATAAGGATACTGTTTTTCATATAAATTATAGAAAAATACTAAAGAAATGCAGTATTTTTAATGTGGAATAACTTCATGGTTTCTGTGTTTGGTTTTGTTGTTTTGCTTGGTCTTCTTTTGAGGCAAAGTATTTAACTTCTTGGGCTAGAAACCAAATTGTAATACATCATATCCTCAATGAATAATGTGAAATACATTAAAAAATTCTGAAAGTCTTGGTTTGTTTCAGTTACAGAAATCACGTTTACCCTGAGACCTTGATCTAAGTGGACTGAAAAGATTTTCAAAAGTGCCTGCTGAATGGTATAAATGGATATTAAAAGCCTGTTTCCTCTTTGATGCTCTTAGTCCAGCTTTTGAATCTATGAATGATAGAACTCATTTTATTCTTGTCCCAGTGTCAGTGACTGTAATAACTGGCCCTGCTGCATGTAGTGCTGGATGAGCAGGTAGGGAACTGAGTGGGAGTGAGGAAACTAGTGCTCTACTGTCCCTGACATTTCCCAGTACTGTGTGAAATTCAAAGCAACATAAATATTAAAATAGCATTAGTCCCACTTACAGGCCATGAATAGTGTTATGTTTCAGTACAACTTCTTCCTGTCATGTCATTTGCTCTGTCATAATGTTGCTAATTAAATATTACAAGAGAGAGCTCCCTTGAGAGCATGGGTTTACTCTCAGTTTGAAAAAGATTTGCTTTGGATGCCCATTGACCTTTACACATTTAAAATGTTTTATGAATTTGCCTGTGGTTGCTGGGGCCTTGGCTAGCTGATTTTCAGTCTCATGTTCAGGTGCATAAGTATTGTTGTTTCAAACTGTGATGGCCCTATTATCCTTTAGTTGTTTATAAGGAGAACCAGTTGAGTCTTCTTTCAAACAAATGTTCCTTATACGATGAAAAAAATAGAACACCAGGTAAGTTGTTCACAAAGGCAAGGTCACAGTAAATTGTAATACAAAATACATGACTTTTTGAAGAATAGAAAGTTTAATTTAAACAGTGTTATACAATGAACAAACTCCATTTTTTACAAAATATCAAGCTGTAATGTTGAATGCAGAAATTTAGGCCAAGTGCTAGATAAGTTTCAAACAAAGAAATGATAAATGGCTGTTGTATGAATGCAGGAGAGCTAAGATAAGAAAGAAAACCAAAAGGGACAGACTTGGTGGAGAAAGTAATTTTTTCCATTTTGTAAGATTATATTTATGAATAAATGTCTCCCAGGAACAGAACTTAACACTGGTGCAAAATATGAAACTAAGATCTCTTTGTGGACTATCTGTGGAAGTTTGATGTCACCCTCCAAATTTTATATAGCATTTTTGTTCTAATCTATAATAAAGATTATAAATGAAATGAAAGATAATGAATTTAAATAACAATTAAATGGGGCATCAATATTCCTGATCCATTGAGGCCCTCTTCACAATCCTTACACAGCTTTTAGTTTGGCAAATCTCTCTCTAAAATGAAAACTGTATTTCTTTAGAACCTCCGAAACGGAATAGTCATAACTCAGTAATGCAGTGGATTATACATAGATTATTGATTAATTTATTTTAGAGATATATTTATTAAATAATTTCTTTTTGGTCAAGTTGGAGTCTGTTCTCTGCTGCCTCTCTGAAGTTTCATTGCTACTGGGAATAATAAGAAATTCTTTAGCAGGTGACAATAGTGTAACTAATTTTGCTTTGCACTTTGACATTCACTTAAACTAGCTTTGAATATCTGTCGCCTGATTAGATAGTGATTTTAATCTACTTTGCTAGGAGAGACACTTTGCACAAATAGCTGAATAACAGCAGTTCAGTGTAAACAAAAGGTACATAATGAAAGGAAATGTCTAATGGAAATGGGCATCACTCAGCATCTCAGAGAAGTGTGTGCCTGAATGCATGAAGAATATTGTTAAGGTGAAATATACTGGTAAAAGATTTTTTAGTTATGAGAGTCACAGTTCTGAGTCACATGGGAACTTTAAAAAAAAATTATCATTATAATTCTATCTTTGATCTTATTTTTAAGCTAGTATTCTGTGTGGTCTTGCTCCCAAGGAGAATGCATGTGTGAAATATGAAATTAGGTGCTTTAACAGGCTTTGAATTAAACTCCTCCTAAAATCCATTGTGTATGCATACACGTGTGTAATTGTTTGGCAGACCAAATCCTGTGGACATAGGAGTTAAATGTGGTAATGGATTTGCAGTTAAATTTTCAGAGTAGCATTTGTGTATGTTAACACTGGTTTTAGTTAATATGAAAAAAATGAATGTATTTCCATCTTGAATTCTATTATCACAGTTTTTTGTTGAAAATAATGGCTCCAAGATCTGCTGAAAACAGTAGTGTATGACAGTACATTCTAATTTTTTTACAGTATTGCAATATTTTAATGACCTTCTATAATGTTAAACTGAATAATTTCTTCTTGAAACTTAAAACCTTATTTACTTTATTTTACTAGCAAATTTTGAAAGTTGCTCCATATTTATCAGTAGCCTAATTTAAGCCAAAAGTTTTTGGCAAGTAATTGTAATTAAACTGCAACCTACAGTACTATTGAAAGGACAGGAGTATTCGAGTCTGACGTTCACTAATGTGTTCACAGCCTGAAGATGTTTAATAAGAATGTCACAATTCATGAGTAACTTCTAGTGTTTCTCCTCTAACTGCAACATTCTGGATTACATTAAATTAAACTTAAAATCTGTGCTTTATCACATATGGCATCCTGACATTAATAATTTTCTTAGGGGATTGTTTATGAACTGGACAAGAACCCATGAAGATTTAGAGATAACATTTTAAACACCACAGTCAGCACTGGCTATGAATAGTAAAATTACTCAACATTTGATCAAGTAATTTCATAACTTCAATGGTGCAAAATTTTCTCTTTATTTTGTGTGGATGTTTTTGTTTTTTTAGGTGAAATTATTGGTGCTAAAAAGACCAGGCAGAAGAGAGAGATTAACTTTAGATGCATTTTGTCTGTGTGTAATAATTCTGCTAATAGTTCATAACTTCAAAGCATTGAAGACAACCTAAAGCACAGATTTTAGGGAAGGAATAAGTCTTGCAAAATATATCCACCACAATTTACTTTTAATTTACTGAATTTAGTGACTTTGTCTGAGACTCAAAGTCACACAAGACAGAGTGCATCTTGTGTCATTCTCATTTTGATAAGAAACTGTCTGACATTTTGAGAAATGACCTAGTCTGTAATCACAATCAGAATATACAAAAGCTCTGTGATACAGAATTGTTTCCTTATTCAAACTGGACTCCTGTTCATAAGCTATTAACTGAGCTGTGGATTTTGGCTGATAAGGTCAGCTGAGGCTTTTTTCCTGAACTTGGCTTGAGGCGCTGTAGAGAACCATATTGGCAGGATATTCAGGTACCCAGAATGTGAATTCTCTTGGGACAATATGAACAAAATGAATAGGATTATTATCCCTATAGGAACAGGTTTCCAAGGGTGATTCAGACTCTTGATTTTAGGAGATGGTATTTAATACTGATATTATCTTACATCATATTACTGTAAAATATAGTTACAGCATAACTTTGCATATCAGTCAATGTAAACAGAGAGCATATAAAGTGAACAAGCAGAAAAGAAAGAAAATTCAATGTCTTATCTTTAGCATTATTAAACTATTTTGACTGATGAGGGTCTCTTAGAAGTGGTACTAAAACTGCAAAGCTATATCAGCTGATTGAAGGATCAATCTTCCATCAGTATTTTGCTGATTTTACAGGAAATAATGCTGAATAGGTAGTGTAAGAAGACCATCTATGTCTGAGAAGGACAATTACACAATTTATATGACCTAAATAAAAGAAATGTGATGGCTCCTTGAAGTGGAAAATTGCTTTACAGTCAGCGTATGAAATTCACTTTTAAATATAGGTAACAATTCTGGTTTTGGAAGATCTAGTCTAAATTCATTATCTGGTAAAAATGTTTCATAATTATAATACGTAATAAAAGGAGATTATTTACAAAGACATCAAAGGAAAGCTTGATTTTTATATTCTTTCTTTCTTTAAAATGCACTTATATAGGTGTTCTCCTCTTTTCTGAAAGAAGATGTTCAAGTGGTCTCCTACCTTCCTACCTCCTTTAAAGCAGAGGTTCTTGAGGGCAGAGGGTAAGGTCTGTGTACCCTATTTAGATAGCTGTACAAAGGAGTGACTAGAAAATGGAAATTGTGATAGATTCCTGTAAGAGATTTTGCTTTTAATATATTCAATTTTTTAATGTAGAAAATTCCTCTTCCTTTCTCCTCCACAAGAGTAGATCAAACTGCTGTACTGCTTGAAAGGGATTGCTCTTCTGTTCCTTTTATCTGGCACACAGTTGTGAACCTTGGTGTTATTTGTTTTTATCTGGTTTTATCAGATTGACAATTGTACCTGATGGTTTGTCAAATTATTTAATACCTATTATCAGATTTCTTCATTTGGAAAACATCTTGTAAACCTCTTGTAAATTTTCAGGATTCTTCTAGGCCACCAGTTTGCTAAGAGTTTACCAAAACTCAGTTAAGGTGTTTTATTTCCTTGTTCATCTGAAGAGGTAATTGGGAGAACTTTTTTCCATTATATTTTTCTTCTTAAATTTTTTTTTTATTATTCTATAGAATAAAAACATTAATATAGTACATTGCCAGTTTTCCATTATGACTAGGAGATATTATGGGTAGGATTGTTGGTTTTGGATTATCCTGGAAATTAGAGGTGTAGAATTAGTCATTAACTGGTGAGAGTGATACTGCATCACTATTTTGCTCATATTTCTGCAACAATTTTGACAATATTGTATGGAAATTATCAAAAAATACTACTGAATTAAAATAATTCCACATTTTCAGCCAAAAAACATACAGAAAAAAATAAAGAAAACTACTCCTAAATGATTTAAAATGCTGAAGAATATGGTTTTATACTGTAAAAAAAGTATCTCTGTAGATATGCATTTCTTTCAGTAAAAAGGAAATGCTGAGTTTTAAAGGGCTGTTAAGTCCACTGTGGAAGGATGTCCCTAGAACAAATGGGAGAGTAACTCAAAATTATGTTTGGCACTGTTTATACAAGAAAAAGCTACCAGCAGGACAAAATATCAGGTAAAATACTGGTCTTTGCATTTGGTGTATTCCAATCAAGCCCAGATTTTTTTTCTGGAGCACATCAAATGAGAACAAGTTATACTTCAGTTTAACATAAATTACTGATTCCAGTAGCTGAGGCAACCATGCAAGATTCTTGAGTTTCAAGGTTCGTTGTCTCTCATTGCTTTTGTATACCTGTGAAGCACGGAAAAATACTTGGTTTGATGTTTTCAGTCTTCATGTTTATCTATCTCATCTCTCTATTTTCTTCAGTATCAAGTACATTTTAAAAGATGATTTAAACACATTTTGTAACATGTCTTTGGCTTATCTTTGCCAGTGCAAGAGTAACTTTGAAGTTCATGTAATTTACAAGCAGCTCCAGGTAAAGCATAGAATAGGCAAGCATTCTGTGACACTCTAGATATTTTGAGTGTCCTGTAGTTTATGTACAGGACAGCAAAATGGTTTAATGTGCAATATTAGTGATTTGGAACATATTTTTTCCAGGTCTCCCTAGAATCTTCACTGTAGGATTGATTACTATCTCCAATTTTGACAGAGCTGTTATCCCATTACACACTTAAAACCATAATATACCTTTTAAAATAATGCATTGATTGTATTTGACATTTGCCAATGTCATAGATGCTATTAAAACAGCTGTTCTGGTCATGTGAATGACCAAGCATTACCTGCAGGTTGTTAAGCAAGTCCACTGAACAAGAAAGAAAAGCTTGTACTGTTTTCAGAGGCTTTGGATCAGCGTGGAAATCCACATAGTAACAGGAAAAGAGGTCAAGCTGAACAAGACCTTGCACTTTCACACTCAAGTTTAGAGTACTTACCTGAAAACTTTTAATTATAGCTACTGGTGTGATGTTGCCTGAGGCTTTTAAAACATTGCTTAGTTTGGAAGAAATCTAAAGTTCACACAGCAAAAAGTAAGAGAAAAACAAATGATTCTCTTCTCCTTCATTTCTTCAATTCTGCACAAATCATCTAACTGACAATGCAACATTTGTCCTTGGTGTGAATTTAAGAAAAACACAAACTGCAGGCCATTAAGAAAACTCATCAGTTAGAGTTTCAGAGAAAAGTAAAATGTATTCCCACAGTTTTACAAAACAAGGGACTGCCTTCTGTTTTCAGTTATCTGCATAGTCCTTATCATCATAATAATGTCAGTTCATTCAATGAGTTGCAGAGCTAACTGCTATATTAGCAAGGAAGTATTATGTAGTAAAAGGGTCAGGAAATGGTGTCTCTAACAGGGGATTGGAAATCTACTATGTCATGAAAGAAAGCTCCTACTTGCTGCAGAAAACATCAGCAATAAATAAGATCAGAGGATGTAATCATTTTAGTCCCTTTTTGTCATGCACTGTTGGAGTCTTTTGTTTTATGTTGCCAGTGTTTTGAAATTGTAGCAGATGATTGTCATTACAATGCATATTAAACCATGTGTTACTGAATATCTTTAAATTTCTGTTCTAATATATTTCTATCACTGCCATTATGGCTGCAAAGATCTTAGTGTCACTTCAGTTAATTGTAGAAGCTGAATGATGTTGTCTAACTTCCAGTGATGCAGAAGAAAATATGCACTTGCACACTGCTGTTATTCAAATTGAATTTTCAAGCTGAACAGTAAAAAGCCTTTAGTTCACAGCACATTTTACACATAAATTTAAACAAGGTGCTGAACTGTGACATCCAGAACAAAAAATTATATAAGCAGATTGCTGAGCTTGCTGTCTGTAATGCACTGGGCATTCTGAGGCTATAAAGCCATACAATACTATAACCAACCCTTTCATAGTATCAAAAAAATATTCTTTTTCTTAGTCTTTGAAGTTACCTCTTGATCCATTGATGAAGTCCTGATGTACTGAATGTTGTGAAGGGAGCACGACAAGCAGGTTTTTCTACCTTGCAACGTTAGCCACCTGTGTCCATTTTCATCCTATTCTGGATACCAAAGGAATCAAAAGTGACTTTCAGATATAAACTGTTATATTCATGATCATTTCTGACTTTATCAAAAGTCAGAATTTATCAAAACTGTGTGACAAAATAAAATCTTTCCTATAGATTTGCGTCATCTCTAGGATAACGTTAAGAGATATAAGTATTAATCTCCATTTGGTCAAATGCAGACCTTAATAATGCTACTTTTGGATACTGGTCTCATAAACCAGCATGTCCTGGACATCTCAATGTTGCATATGAAATCGTGCTTTGCTCACTTTTTCTCTTGTAGCTGATAGTCTTCTATGTGCAAAAATGCCAAAACGCACTTGCCACACCGCTTTTTTGACAGTGGCCTGCCAGTAGGTGCAACTTTTGGCTAGATCAGAAGACAGAAATAATTATTTGTGTGTTCATAAAGGGAATTCCTGAAGGAGTGGCTGTAGGTATACAAAGATACAAATGCTTAGAGGATTTGTATTGTTTAAGAGTAAAGGTTGATCTTACACAGTTCGAACATGTTTTTTTTATTTCACTCTGCTTAGAAAATAAGGAGTGAATCATCATTTCTGGATAACACACATTGTTTATGACTTGATAGAATAATTTCCAGGGATGAAACATAAACAGTAAAATGAAACTACTGTTTTAGTAGTCAGCTATTAATCCATGAAACTTACTTCCTGATTTTTGATTCATCTGTCTGTTTTGCTGAGTTTTTTTGGTAGCATTAGTCCACTTATCCAGTTCTGTTGTGGTTTAACCCCAGCTGGCATCTAAGACTAACACAGCTGTTTGTTCACTCCCTGCAGTGGGATCAGGGATAGAATTGGAAGAATAAAAGTGAAAAACCTCTTGAGTTNTCTGGTGGGGTCAGGTAAAGAGCAGAAATGGCCTTGACCCTATGCAAGTGCTTCTCATCTGTAATGAAAATATCCCTGTGTTATGAACAGTTTCCAGCACAAATCCAAAACACAGCTCCGTACCAGCTACTGTGAAGAAAATTAATTNACCCATTCTCCAGGAAAGCAGGGCTTCATCATGTGTAATGGTGACCTGAGAATACAAACACGATCACTTTGAACATCCCACCTTTCTGCTTCCCCCAGCTCTATATGCTGANTTTTGAAAAATATTTTGAGTGTCAGTACATAGGCAACATTTTTTGAGGCATAACACTACTGTGTTCATCTTGTACATGACATGTGCATTGTTAGATTTTGGAGGCAGTAGTAAGACGTTCTTACTGACTGACACTGTCAGAAGGCTGCCTTCATACTTTTGAATGGTGTAGAGTATTTTTGAATTGGGTAAGCTCAACTGGTGTGCTGTGGTGTGCTGAGTGTTTTTGTCTTTTACCTCTACAAGATTTTTAACTGTTGCAGCTTTGACTCAAAAGACTTTTTCAAACCAAAATTTCCTCTTTGTGGGACAGAGAATGATTTTAAGAGGTCATTCTCCTTGAAGAAGTTCGTGACTCTTTTCCATCATCTGTTAGAGATGGGACGTGTGAACCTTCAGTGTCCTTACTATCTTGGATATGTGTTTGTGGAGAAGATAAAGATTGTAATGACATTTTTTCTCATGGTTTAATTATTTATTAATTTGTGTTGTGGATGGTGATAGTTTCAGGTAATTCAGTATAACTGATAGTTACTGAATTTTAAAAAATCTTTGCTGGAGTTATAGAACAGTACTAACATTCTGAAGTAAAATGTGCTTCAATGCTGAAAAATCTCCTGACCTATTATGGAAGTGCAGGGTGCACATAACTTGAGACCAAGGTCTCAAGATCAAGGTCTAGAGACCAAGGACAGATTTTATATCCTAAAATAATTATAATGGAAATTCTCCCACATATAAGTTGTGTGCAGACCTGATCTGATTCACATTTAAAGTTATGGTATAGACATTGGGAGGTTGTCTGTGTACAATAAAAAAATGTTGGCTACTGTTCTCCTGGAGTGGTAGCTACCAGGTTGTTAATACTTCTGCAGTAATTTATACTGTGTCTGAATTGTGCATAAGCTGTGCAGGGTAATGAAGTAATATTCTGGCTTCAGACTCAGCTGGAACTTTTCACTTTTATTTTTCTGGTACAATCCCAATAATCATTTTATGGAAAGAAGCTGTTTCAAAAGAATGATGAAAGTTAGCCTTGCATTAATGTCTTACTTATGCTTCTTGTTTTTTATTCAGAAAACAGAGTCCTGAAGAGTGTCTAAAAGGAAACTTCACTAAGTCACTGTCTTTCTGTCAGCCAGGTGTTCAACATGAGAAAGATTGTTCCTTGATGTTGTATTTAATGAAATTTGTTGTCCAAATGCTGTCTCCCAAGCTGAAATGCATCGTACTGCTGTAAAACATGAAAACCTTCTTCACTGTGACCTGAGAATCATGGAATGGCCTGGATTAGACAGCATGTTAGAGATCATCTTTTTCAACTCTCCTGCCACAGACAGGGACACTCTTCACTAGACCAGGTTGCTCAGAGCTCCATCCAATCTGGCCTGGAATGCTTCCAGGGATGGGGCACCTGCTTCTCTGGGTGATCTGTGCCAGTGCATCACCAGCCCCAATGTCAAGAATTTTTTCCTAATATCAAATATAAAACATTACAAATGAAAGTCTTTTCCATTTCCTCTTGTTCTGTCACTACATGCCCTTGTAAAATGTTCCTCTCCATCTTTCTTTTAGGCTCTCTTCAGGTACTCGAAGGCTGCAATTAGCTCATCCTGGTCTCTTTTCCAGGCTGAACAGTCCCAATTCTCCAAGCCTTTTCTCACAGAAGAGGTGGTCCATCCCTCTAATCATCTTGGTGGCCTCCTCTGGACTCACTCCAACAGTTTGATGTCTTTCCTGAGTTGGGGACCCCAGAGCTGGATGCAGGGTTCCTGGTGGCATTTTTACCAGAGCAGAGCAGAGAGGCAGAATACCCTCCCACACCCATTGCCCACGGTGCTTTGCATGCACCCCAGGATGTGTTTGGCTTTCTGGGCTGTGAGTGCCCATGGCTGGGTCATCTCCAGCCTCTCACCTACCCCAAGTCCTTCTTAGCCAGGCTGTTCTCAATCCCCAGACTGTGTTCATACCAAGGGTTACCCTGACCCAGCTACTGTGCCTTGCACTTGCTCTTGTTAAACTCCATGAGATTTCCATGGACCTACTTCTCAAGCCTGTCTAGGTCCCTTTGGATGGTATCCTGTCCTTCAGGTGTTGTAAACTCCACACTCAGCTTGGTGTCATCTGCAAATTTGCTGAGGCTGCACTCATATCTTGTGTCTCTGTCATGATGATGTCCTTTAACCACCTAATCCTTTATTAATATAGCAGTTTTCCACTAATTTATCTTTGCCACAGGGCTGGTCTAGATGTACTGCTGCACTTGGCTGTGCCACCTGACAATTTCTTTCAGATACTTTATTCTCCCTGCTGTATGTTAGTGAGAAAGCTGTACTTACCTTAAAATGAACATATTGTATCTTTTATATTTTCTTTGCTTTTACAGCAATCATAACTGGATAATTGCTGCTCCTTAGATATAGTGTTGTAAGATATGCAATCATCAAATCTGTTGAGTGATTCTGTAATTATGTTTCATTTATTTTCATTGCTGAGACATAGTATGATTATGCAAAATCTTTCTTTCCTTGATTAGCTGTTTGACCAATATTGTTTTATAATCCATAGCTAAAATAAGAAGAAAAGTTTTAAAAGGCAATGGACAAGATATTTTTCTTTAGTAAATCAGTTTTTGAGTAGCAGAGGAAAATGGGATTATAAGTTGTATTGAGTTTGCATGGCCAAGGTTTGGTAGTGTGGGGGGCAGAGGGGTGGCTTCTGTGAGAACTGGCTGGAAGCTTCCTCCATATCTGGCAGAGCCAATTCCAGCTCCAAAGATGGATATGCTGGTCAAGGCTGGGCCAATTAGAAAGTAAAGCCTCTGTGATAAGCTATTCAAGAAGAAAAACCCCATTATTGCACAAATATAATTGTGGCCAGAGAAGAGTAGGGTGAGAATAAGTGAGAGGAACAGCTCTGCAGACCAGCAAGGTTAGTGAAGAAGGAGGCAGAGGAGGTGCTTCTGGTTCCAGAGCTGAGATTCCTCTGCAGCCCGTGGTGAAGACCATGGAAAGTCAGACTGTGCACCTGCAGCCCCTGGAGGAGACCCACACCAGAGCAGGTGGATGCCTGAGAGGAGGCTTTGACACTGTGGAAAACCCGAGGTGAGAGGGGCCCGTGCTGGAGCATCCTGTCCTTGAAGGACTGCGCTCCATGGAAAAGTGACTCATGTTGCAGCAGTTGCACTTTACAGAGATGTTCCGTTTGCTGTCTGTACAAGACCATATTCTTGGTTTACCGAGATTCTCTTGGTAATTTTTTTCTAAGATGATGACGCATCTTTTTTGTTTTAGATTTGAGATATGCTGTTGCCTGTTATTTATGAAACAACACATTTATTCTTATTTAGTCTTGCTTTCAAGGCAAAGTTTTACTAGATTTATGTCTAAAATAATTAGCTTGAATTCAGACTATTTCTATGAGATCTAAAGTAGTTTTTAGTTTAATATAATAACATTTGAAACAGTGTAGAAATCCTTTACCAAGTGGCTTACAATATTATTAAATATGCTTATCACATGTAGCCAATTCCAAAAACCACCCTGTAAGTTTCTGCCAAATCATTAAATGATCCAGGGAATAGACACCTCTTTTAGTGTTCTGTTTACACTAAAAGGAAAAGAAAAATAAAAGGGCTGAAGCAATAGTGGCTCTTTAAATTGGCTTTAAATTCTTTCAGATTTGAAACATTATTATAGTTGAATGATGATGTTCCTCTGCATGCCTGCATTGCTCATCCATCCATCCAGTAGCTGACACTGTGATTTGTATCCCAATAAACTGGGTCTCTAATACCTGAAGATACTCAATTAAGATGTATTTAAAAATCTTGTGGAACCCATCTACTTTGAGACCTTATCCAGTTTTTAATAGTGAGGAGAAAATAGAGAATGGGCTCCTGCAGTGGTAACTATCATCTTTCTTTGTTTTTCACTCACTGAAGATCATATTATATTTCTTGTATTTCTCTTTCAAGTTTCCTGGTGAATATGGAGTATAAGAATTATTTTGTCTTCTAAGCCTTGTATAAGTTTGTATCATCAGTTGCATATGGTTCAGCTGCCTTCTCCATTGGTCTCTTCCACTTCAAGTATTTAAATAATATTGTATTATTTCCACTCACTCCCAGAACAATACTGTAATCACTGACAATTTTGTGTTCCTAATGATATTTAGAACATTTCTGCTTGGCTTCATCCTAGTCTCTTTAAAATTATGTGTACTCAATCTGTAATTTACTAACTTTCATGTAACAGAAAAAATGCTGTAATCCAGTAGGACTTCAATGTTTACAACATCTGATTGATCTTAAACACTTTATAGCTTTTTAATAGCTAGATGCATCCTGAAACTGAACATGTATTCTTTGTTAAATGCTGTATTTGCTGCAAAATCCATATAAGAAATTTCATTATCTTTACCAATTCTTATAATTAATGTCAATATCATCCTGATATTTCCTCTCTGATATTCTGGTGTTCTTTTTATTTTCATCCCTGAAATAATAGATGTGTTTATTCAGCTATAAAATGTAGTAGTGTTTCTGAGTTGCAGTTGCTGGAAAATGAAAGATATTTAATGGACATATAAAAATACCAAGCTCAAGTCCTATTACAATAAAGGCTGCATTGTGGAACAGTTATCTGCAAGCCAGTGAGGTATTTAAGTCATATTTAATGGTAAGTAATCAGATCACATGGAGAATAGTCAGGGTATCACACATAGCTTCTGAAAGCTGTGCAGTTTTAACCTTGAACTCGAAGGCAGAAAAACAAATAGCTGTTCTGCTTGATCTCTTTTGATCAAAAGCAGAAACACTGAAAGAAACTTCATTACAATTTCTTCATCATATAGGTGATTAGCAGATGATAAATCCTGACATATTTTTCTAATATGGGGAGTGCACTTCCGTGGTGTCCATGGTAATCTCCACACTGTTTCTAGGGATTTTATTCTACTTCCTTCTTAACATAATTTTTATAAACTTATATATTCCATTATTTACCTGGTCTTCTTTGTTGCCAGAATCTGCTGTATATACAATTTTTCGATTGCTGTTAAAAAAATGGCACTTTTGAAAGAGATTTGAAAGTTCTACGAGATTTGTTTAAACTAAATCTCATCCATCACATAGATCCAAGTCAAGATCCATTAACTAGCTCTTTCTTAATACAATCCTCAATAACATTTAGAAATATTATCTCTATATGATGATATTCTGACATGACATTTGTCCAGATTTTCAGAACAGTGGAAAATACCTGGCAGAAATTATTTGCCTTCTTTGGTGCCTCACTGATTTCTCTAAGCATACTGCATATGGTGTGTGTGTGTGTGGGTGTGTGTGTGTAGCTTGTTGATAACATAAACTCCAAATCATAATTTTCAAATTTAGGCTTAGAATTTCATACCATGCAGATTTTGTGTTAATTTACACGTTGGTTAATTTGATTTGATAATTTATTTAAGTCAGAGAATTACTCTTCCTGTAACTGAAATTACTCTGTCTTTCTTGAATATTTAATCCTCTGCTTTCATGCAGTTACACTGATTGTCTGACATCCATAAGTTTCCAACATGTATGGTCTATTAATCTGGTATTTTATTTTGGATCACACATTCCAATTTCTCCATCTTGCTTCTTAGGCTTCCAGCATTTACAAAGTGGAAGACATGCTGTTCATTGGCTACATTTCATGTCACTCTTTTAAAATGTCAGTTTGCTTCCTATTACTATATTTGATTATTTGATTATTTCTATCCCCTGACCAACCTTTTATTTTGAGAATACAGATTTTTTTTTTTTTGTCTTCGTCTTTACAAATGTTATCTTAAACCCTGTGTATTTGTTCCTGTCAGCTTACCCTCACTACTGAATGTGAAGTTCCCTGTCAACAGTGCTCATTTTAGCCATGAGCATCTTGTCTTCTTAGAGCTGAATTCAGGTCCTTTCCTTGTGGCCAGAGTGCCCTCAGTTCTTGAAAAATTGAATAATCCTCCTTTTACAGCACGTTCTGAAATTGCGTGTACGTTACTGTTCCTGGACATGTGTGGTACTAAAACTTCATAAACACTAGCAGAGACCCTGGCTGTGTTTTCTAGAACTCTGTATTTTGGGTCTGAAATTTTTCCTCTTGTCTATTCATTGATATACCTGGAGAAAACAGTTACATTACTCTCCCCAGCATTTCCAAGCTGGTTCCTTCTAATGGCTGTACCTTCCTGTCTGGTACCTTCTAGGGCTCAGAAACCCAGAATCTTATTTGCCTGAGAAAGGAGGCTTCCACCTACGCAAAATGTTTTCTGTCTCAGAAGGACATTCTCAGTAGGGAATGCTATCCAGCAGCAACACTTGTGTCTTGTGTTAGTCTTCTCTTTGCTAGAATTTGATGTTTCTGAGCATTTCTATGAACCTCTTCACCCCTGAAATCCAATTGCAGTGAAACAACTACCTACCTGATCATTTTATGTAGTCCTGGGTCTCTGCTCATTCGCTGAGGTTCTCATTGCTTTGGAGAAGTACAGAACATGTTAGTTCTGGGCAAAGAATTTATATTGACAATTAATTGCAGGATTTGCACATGATTGTATGATACAGTAACTTTTATACGGGCAGATTTTGTTATATAAACCACAATTATCTGCATGCTCCACCTCATATGCTGAAGCCTTACTCAGCAGGAGATACATGCATAAAAATCTTCCATGAAGAACTGCTGCATAATGGGGAGAAAAAATAATGCATTTAAATTTATATCACAAAGAAAAGTAACATAATGGAATGGAATAAGTTGCAAGGGACTTTGATTCCCAACATTTTTTACTTTTTTTCTTTTTGTTTGCAGATAGTTGCTGTCTTTACATTTTCTTTCTGTTTATAAGAAGTATTTCAAACTCCCAGTTGGAAGAATTACTCTGGAAGTCATTGTCAATGGGCAGCCATATGACATATGCAATATTTTAAAAGTGCTTAGAAGAGCCTTTTTCTTCTGGCTAAAGGTTGATGAGGAAGCATGTCTTGACTTCCCACTGCTCCTGTTACAGTCAGACTGATAAGATTTGTTTGCAATGTAAACTATTCATAGGACAAACAAAAACCCACTTCTAAGTATCACTTATGCAAATAAATTTTATTCCCTTAGATAAAGGGCATAATTTTGAGATCTTTGACATTTAAAAAGACATTAGAAATCCCTAAATCTGGTACAATTTATACTGAGTGATTAACATCTAATTAAATGGACATAATGATGATCTACTCCTTGGTAGAATAATCATTAAAATAACACAGTTTCTGTTTGTCTGTTCACCCAGTATTACTCAATTGTAGATAATGTAAATTTTAAAAGGAAATTCTGGTTTACTAAATCACATGGTTATAGAAATTCTCTCTGCAAAAAGACATGTAGAGGAAAAGCATTAATTGTTATGTGTGTAAATGCTCAGACTCACATGAATGTTCCTCAAAGATAAGTCTGTGTAATATAGGCATGACCAATCTTAAATGCCATTTTCAATGTTTTTAGCAAACAAAATCATATCTGCCACGTTTGTAACTTCTAAATTTTTTTAAGTTTTTTTTTTTAAATCAAAAATAAGTAAGTGAAAGAGATTAATAAGGACTATTTTATAAGGCAAATACTATGTTTTCATAGTTGAGGAATTTTATGCAAATATTGATGAATGCTCATCCTATATGTAGGATAGAGAGGGACACTGCCTGATGGCTTAAGTCTGTTCCAGCATCTGACTGATGGAACTGAGCACCATAACAAACGGGGTTATCCTTCTTGATTAGGAAGTGCAAAGGGAGTGCAGACAGTAACGATGTATCCTTATTCTTTTTTAGTCTGTCTCACTAGATCTGGGAGGCAGGCATTTTCATTTTCTGAACAGTTTACTTCCAGTGCTATTCCTTGCATCTCTCTTTCAAATTTGTTACGTACTTCATCTATTTTCTGGTGATGTCCTTTTCAATATCCATTGCAATATAAAACATGGCCAGAGTTACCTATTATCCAAAGCTGAATTCAGAATGACTTTACTGATAGCATTTCAAATTTCAGCAAACTTCAACAACAATTAGCTTTTAACAACTGCTCTTAAAAACCCATCAAGCTGGTGTATGAGACAAGCTACATATTGATTTGTGAATCCATTGACAAGCCCATTGATTTCAAAGCTGAACTGACTTAGATATTTGTAAATGTAAATTTTTGCAACAGCAAATTGCTGAAATTTTTTAAATTCGACTCTTCTGCCATTGTTCTCTCTGCTAGATTTTGTGATGGGTTCTGACACAGATGTAAAAGTTACATTTGCAAAAGAACTCATAGGATATGGCTGATCATCTCTATTTTCTGCTGCTTTTCTTGTCAGCATTTCCACAGGCATACCAGCAGTTAAGGTTGCATGGAATTACCTGCAAGTGAATATGAAAAAATCTTTGATGTGTCTCATGGTCAGCACTTAGCATTAGGAACATCATTTTTTTGGTTGCTTCATTCACCTGCAAAATCTGAAGGTTATAAAACATCATGGAATGATGAAAACTTTCTAACTGGGATTTTTTTTACTTGATTTTTTTAAAAGGAAATCTTTTCACAAACCTTACTATTTAATAGACAAATCTATGAAAGAGGCTTCTGACCCTGAGCATGGCAAATGAAATATAGTAATCTTAATTATCCTAACAATAATTTGTAACGGCAAAGAGATGATGAGTCTTCCTACAGGGGTAGTAATGAAACTGCCAGTTGGGGTGGTGGACGAAGAAAGGAAAATGAATTAGGTTTTGAAACTCCCTGACCCACCCAATTTCCAGTTGCTTTTTAGACGCCGCTTACAGTCTTTCCAAGTGTTCTAAAGTAATCAACTTTTGTAGAAGTTAGATCGGGGCTCATTCCAACTCCAAATGAAATCTCAAAAAAATTTGAAATTATTAACCTGTTAAACCTGGCTGCTGGATAATGTGCTGTTTCTACATAGTTTTGGGTTTGCAGAGCCCTTCATGCAAGTCAGTCTACAAGATGCTCTGAAACACAGCAGGGAAAGAAATCAGCTGACCAAACCAACAGCAATTGATTGAAGATATTTAACCTGTTATGCTCATTTTAAATTTTGTTTAATAGCAACTGGTTTTCCTATTACTAAAACTATTTTCTCTAAAACTATTGCTTAAGTTTTAATAGAAGTAACTTGTATTCCAAGGTGATGGAAAAGTCCCAGTGAGATGTGTTTCTTTTTAAATGAAATTGTCTTTGTCTTGTAACTGCAGTCTGGTGGACTGTGAATTTCATTTAACAACAGAGGACAAGAGAAGAGTGACAGAGCTTAATTTTATTCTAAGTTTACTTTTACTTGTTCATTACCAACACTCAATGTCTCTCACCCATTTAGGAGAAAACTTGATATAGTGACTTGTCCTTCAGGAAAGGGTCTTGTATTGGAACATAGTAGTTCACTGATACTTGTTTCTCATAAAACTGGCAAAGATTTTTCAATTAAAAAAATATAGATTTACAGTGAAAAAATTATCTCTTGCCATCCTGCCTCTAGCAGTACTTCTATCAAAGTAGGAGTTAGTAATGATATTTATTAGCACCTTCACGAGTGGATATGAACTGAGGTAGAAAAAGATTTTTCCAAGAATTGTTTTAAACTATCATGTTTCAGACAAAGTTTCTAAATGACCCTCTCCCTCTTGTGCTTCTTTAGATCTGTTATTTATCTTGTCATTAATTCAGTGGGACTCTGGGTACACTTACTGCCTCCTTGGGTGCATTCCCCTCCCTTGTACTTTAGTCCATTGAATGACTGTTTTGGGCAGAAGTTATTTAATAAATGTGAGTTTGACACTGTCCCTATGAATTGCCTAGTCTGCAGGGAAGAGATTATATCAACTCTATTCTAATAACTGAAATTTCTTGCTACAGAATTAGAGACTTGATCTATTTGAAAGAAAACCACAGCTACAAAACCACCGCAAGGAAAGGAACAGAATTTTTCCTTGCCGAAGGGAAGTTTCCAATGGCAAAAAACCCCACCCCAAACCCAAACAAAAAAAACCCAAACAAAAGCTGCTGGCATTGATTGTGGGTGTCCTTTCTACCCCACTTTAGGCCAGGTGGTAGAGCATGGGGGATAGCAGTAGAGAGTGGATGGAGGTCTGACAATGCTTGCTTCCTGGAGCAGATGCTTTGAAGAACCACTTGTATGGGGACTCAAATTACAGGAAGTGGTTGAACCCTCACTGTGTCCCAGCTCTTGAAATAAAAAGGCTGACTCCCAAAGCCTTCTCTGCACCAAGCACAGCTCTTTTTCCTGTCCCTGCAGACTTCTTCTGAGTAGTGCTATTTCAAATGTTACCATTTTGCATGTTATTTATTTGTCTCTTTGGTCAACTGTTGGAAAGTAGTCCCTGAAGGTATGTGCAATACTTTCAAGACAAACCAACCAATAATTTATATTGTTTTTTATTCATTTAAGCCTTCTGTGAGATGACAAGGGAAGGGTAAGGGGAAGCTGTAACTTAAAACAACTGATACAAGTTACTTGAAATTAAAATAAATTTAATGAGATTGTCATACTTTGTTCTGAACTTGGAATCCAGTTTCGCAGAGGGAAAAAATTGGAACATGGCCATGGAAGAGAGCTTGTGGACTCCCCATCCTTGGAGATGCTCAAGACCAGGCTGAATGGGGCTCTGAATAACCTGATCAAGTGGGTGGCATCCCTGCCTGTGGCAGCGGGGGGGTGGAACTTGTTTGTTTGAGGTCCTTCCAGCCCTAAGCATTCTATGATTCTTTGCTAAACTAAAAAGCTGACATTTTTTTATCTTTATTTGAAAAAACCATGAAACTTGCAGGGCTAGGCAATCTAGAATTAGGAAGAAATTATTTACTGGCAAGAATTTCAGACCCTGGCACAGGCTGCCCAGAGAAGTTATGGATGCCCCATCCCTGGAAGTGCTCAAGTCCAGGTTGGAGGGGGTTTTGTGTTACCTGGTCAAATGGAAGGTGTCCCTGCCCGTGGCAGGGGCTTGGAACTAGATGATCTTCTCCCTTCCAACCCAGACCATTCTATGATTCTATGAATATAGGTTTCCTAAGGGTTTAAAATCAATAGGAAAATAGTAATTGGTGTGTGTTAGTGGCTGGAAAACAGATGGGTAAATGAAAAATAAATAACTCTGAAACAGCATCTGCAGATGCTGACTATCAGTCTAAGCTTGTAACAGCTCCTGCTTCCAGTGTGAACTGCTATTTTTCCAAGTAAATGACAAGTAATAAACACTGATAAGTGGAGTATGGAAATCCTAAAGTTTATTTTGTATTTATCTTGGCTTCATCTGGTAATAAATTGATTTTTTTAAAATTCCAGCTTCACTCATTAGTATTAGAATTCCTATTTTCAGCATGAAATTAGATTTCATATGTGAATATGGTAGCTGCTTTTTTCCCCCATGATTTTATACACTGAAAACCAGCTGGTTTGGTTTATGATTAATTATTGGGGTATATTAAATATTGTTGTCTGTTTTTAAACTTTCACTGCCTTGTACTGGAAGGAGAAAATTTACCAGCAGGTGTCATACTGCTTAAGTAGTAATGATAGTACATCAAATAAATAATGGGCAAAATGTCTTTTGAACAATTAAAATGTGTAAGAGGGTGTGGCACAGTGAAATATTATCGTGCAGAAATGATATGTATCTTGGATAAGTGTGGGGGTATTTTTGTAATTGTTAAATCATACAACCTTTCCATATAACAGCCTGTGATGGTTTTCTTATTGGTGGTTATAAAATGGTTTTCTTTTTGGTGTTTCACTGGTGGTAAGCATAATGTAAAAGCTGCTATGAAGTAAGCAGGATCTGGTTTTCAGCACTGTGGAATGCTATAACACATGGATGCTGCCTTTGATAAAAGATCAGGACCTATGGCTACAGCTCTTAATTCAGAGGTGGTGGTGCTCCACAAGCGTGATCCTAGCAGTATTCATGGGAAGGGTGGGATTATGAAAAAATGATGAAAGAATGAAGATCAAATTCAGAGTTTTCTTAGTGCATATAGATTAAATGACTGGAAAGAAATACTGAGCCTACACAGTTAAGACACAGTTTGCAAACCTGAGTCATTCTGAATGCAGTTATGCTGTCTTTATTTGTTAATTCTTATTTCTTACATTTGTTTACAAATAGAGAAAACTAAACATATTAATGATGATGTAGTTTGGGTTAACACAAAAACAAACGTAATTGTGGGATAAGTGGAACACTGGAACCAGGCAGTTCAGGAGGTGAGACTGCTTCCTCACTTGCCATTTTAAAGATAATCACGTTCACTGCAAGTGAATGAAAACGAGGTTCTTGCTTCCTCTGACACTCCTAAAATTTGGCCAAAACCAAAAAACGGTGTGATTGGGTTGTGCAACTTACTATTCTCACTTTATATTTCATTGCTCATTGCAGCTTAGTAGGATGGATCCTTCTTTTCTCATCTGTACCTTTGTTTTCCTCTTCAACGTGTACTCTCTAAGGAAAATACGCAAAGGCTGCTTTCCTCTCTGCTCCCTGGCTTTACCCTGTTAGACAGAACCAGAGGGTCCAGTGCTGCTAGAAAAACCTAACAGTCCATCACACACACAGACTTAATCTTCGGTTTTCTTTTCACCTTTGGGAAACAGGAGGGCAAGAAGCCACTGCAAACCCCTTATGCATTTCACTTGTAGCAATAGGAATACGGCCTGTAAGTTATTTCAAAAAGAAAAGAAAAAAAAAAGGGCCTATTGCATGGCTCAAAAGAAAGGGAATAAATCAGAAAGTGTTTAACAACTGATAATTTAAGTATTACAGGTAAAATGAGATCAATAAAGGAGTGTTCAGATGTTAGGAATTATCAAGCTCGGTATCTAAGCTTGAGCTGTGTGATCATGCAATGACATATTTTTCTTCCTATGTGCTTGGAATTTTCCAATAAGGAATTTTAGTGATACATTGTTCCCCCTGCATTTACAGCGCTCTACCAGAGTTTTAAATAATGACTCCCTTTCCCAAATTCTGGAAGTTTAAAATTTTTAGAGTATGTATTAAAATAATAATGGGAAGAGTTATATATGCATGTATTAATTCCATTTTAATAAGAGAATAAATGCAGAGAGCTACAGATAGAAGTGGTGGGAAAGAAAGGTGGGAAATTCAGTCAGGCAAACATTTTTCTATATTTGAGTTTTGCAACGTAACACTACAATATAATTATAGATTAATATAATCTTTATTTCTGCTAATCAAATTTTTCTTCTATTTTAGGAAATAATTTCTTGATATCAGCCTAAGTGCTATTCTGTGAACTATAGTTTTATTAGTTAGATTTATTCATAATCTTTCAGCCTTAGGATGTAGGCTATACACTGGCTATATAAAACTTTACAAGTAGTAAGAAAATAATTGACTATAAAATCCATTAGAAAGAAATTACTTTAGTCAGAACATGCAACTATCCTTCATTCGTGATTTCTATGAGGATACTGGGCAGAATACTTAACTCAGATCTCCTCAGGTCAATTTCTTTCTTTAATACTAACCTGCAGCTATGAACATGTATTATTAGAGAAATGATGTAATGGAAAATCACCCTGATGTGAAAGTTATTAGAAAGCACAAGTGAATAGGCTTGCTCGGGGCATTTGAATAACAAAGCAATGCATGACTGAAAGTTGGCAACACTTCAGCTCCTTTAAGGCTCATAGATTATGTGGATTTTGGTTCAGTTCATAGTATCTGACTAAGTAGGTTTCACTTTCTATTGCTACTGAGATTTGTCACGAGATAATGGGTTGCAAACATGGTTGAGAATTTATAGAATGTCTTACCCAGAATAAGATGAACAGTAGAACTAGGAAGATCTTATTAATTTGCTGGTAATTATAGTTGTTATGCTAAGCTCAATTTTAAAACTGTATGAACTGATTTGAATAAGTTAATGTGCTATCCTTTAGCATTTGAATTATTTTCATGAGGATATGTGCTTAAGAAATAAATATTAAAGTAGTATAAGTAGTGTTGAGAAGTTTAAATGGATTTTGACAAATTCTGTAAAACTTGTCATTTACTGGATCCAAAATAACATGAAAACATATCACATTTTTAAAGTGCAATTGTACAATCTATCCTTGTATTCTTCATCATTTTGTAAAGAGATCTGCTCTTCTTGAAAGGTGATGGCAAAAAAAAGATCAAATTATTTGCCACAGCAATGTCTGCAAAAAATCAGCGCAATCATAGAGGAATAAAGTTAGTGAGCTATACATAAAAAACCCAAACCGATTTCCAGTCATATAATAATTCAGAATGTTGTATTAAAGTGACATTGCTACATGAAAATTGTAACTAAAGACATAAATAAATAGTATCAGCTTTGTTGGCCAGTGCTTTTATGGTATTCAATAAATGAATTGCATAACATTACGTATATTCTTGCACCAAACCGAAATTATAAACAGTCACCTGACATTATATCTTCTCATCCAGTGGCTTTGAGACACTTGGAAAATGCAGTGTAAAGTAAATTACATACAGATAATTTTGTAGTAAAATTAAACTTAGAATCTGAGAAAAGGACGTATTTTACTTGATGGGGAAATGAGTTTTCTGAGATTATTTAAGAAATTTTGCCAAATAGGATGAAGGCACTCAAGACAGAATTATTTAAAACTGCAATTTCAAATCAAGGCAATGAAAAGCTTTTTACGATTTACAGTGACACTGTTAAAATTATTAACTAAAGTAAATCATGCTGTCTTCTAATGAATTTTGCCAAGCTGAGACAAATGAAGTCGATTTTCTTTGCCAGCTTCATCTATGCTCAAGATCCAAGAACAAAGGCACAAACCTTTGCAATGATTCACTGAAACACCTCAAGTCAAACTGGACATTTTTAAGGAAGACAAAACTGAAATGTCAGTCTGCATGATTGTACACCAGCAGGAAAAGGGAATCATGAGAAGGGAATATGGGATATTATTCAAGGTGCCACAAAAAATCATCTTTCTGTTTCATTATTTGGCACTCACATACAATGCTCCCCTTGTTTCACAGTAAGTCTCTTACAGGCAGAGGATCTGATACTCAGCTCTTAAAATCAATGGGTGTTTTGACTTCTGCATCAGTGAGAGTTGAGATCAAGTTAAAAATGATTACCGAAGTCATGCAGTGAGCCTCTAAAAGCAGTCAGTGGCTGCTCTCAAAAAAACAATCGCTTGCTGGGGAGAAAAGATGAGTTAATGTGCACAGCAGAATTCAGCTGAGGACAGATCAGCTGGAAAGCAAAAAAACCATCATGGGCAGAAATGCAGCATATTGGTATTATTTTAATATTTTAGGGTATGAAATGGTCTTAACATAATTATGGAAACAAAGTCCCTTTGTGAGATATGGAAAGTGAGGCTGACAGAAGAGATGACAGATTTTAAAATTTTGATTGTGAGTGAATCAAGGACTGGCAGCTGTGACTACTGCTATGTGAATAGTTCATTTTCAGGCAACTTCTAGGTGATTTCCAGTTTCTTATATCCCACATATCTGACAGTAGTAAAAAAGAAACCCAAACCCCTCTTCTACTTGACTTGTGAAATGAAATAGCTACTGAAATTGCTGTATTTTTTTTGTGAAATAGCTAAAACTGCTGTTGCCTCTGAAAAACATAACCTTGGACACGGAAAAATTAAAGGGGAGAACAGTTAAATCACTTTCCAGGTCTATATGATTGTTGGTGGGAATAAGCCCCTTCATTACTGAGATGGAAAAGAGAGTCAGAAATGTTATTTTCTGTTTAAATTTTCTATTTCTGGAACAAACCTCTAAACCAAACCTTTTTTGAAAGCCAAACAGGAAACAAAAGCCACCTGCTTTAATATTCTTGAAAATGTTATTGGTTACAGAGCAGGATAGTTTTGTCTGTGTTTTGAGCTGTATTGCTCAGACCATTACTTAAGAAAAATACAGTTAAATTAATCTATCCAAGAGTTACTTTATTTAATCTTTACATTTTTGTGCTTTATACAATGTAGAGGAATAATTATACACACTAAATATTAGGTAAATTGCTTAGAAATTTTGAAATGCTGAAAATTTGCTTCTGATCTTTGGAAAGTTTATCTTTATTCTACTGTTTTTTTAATTTCCCCTGCTTTTAACAAAACGATTTAGTAAGGCCCAGTTAGTATAATAAATTTTTCTACTTTCATTATAATATGTTATATTGTTAAAGAACTATTGAGGGGCTTAAAAAGCAGGCATTGTAATATTTTGCACTATTCTTTGATTATCATGTCACTATTACATCAGATTGCATTGTACCAGGTTTATTTTGGAAATGGCTTGTGTGTTCTGTAATTATTATTATTGCACATGTTTCTAGAGCTTTTGTTCAACATGTTAGAACTGAATATATTAATCACTTGACCATTGTGCATTTAATTTCTGCTCTTGGCTCTATAATCTAAATCCAGAGCAGCTCCATTTGCTACTTTCTGACCAGAAAATAGCCCACTAATGTTTTTCCTATAATGTTCAGACTACTGTAAGATTCGTTTGATCTGCCATAATAGCTCTTTTATATTAATACCTTTGTAAGTGTTTCCAGACAAATGATGCCCTCATTTAAATGCGGGAGATCATAGAAAGGGTCTTAATGGTCCTGTGCACCTTCTAGAACATTAAGAATGTCCTTGAAATACTGTGGAAGCTCATGCAAATCCTGGCTCTGTGCCTCTCCATTTCAATACATGAGATTTGAGAACATGCCAATGAAAATGTGTTGGCTTATGGAGTTGCGACTTTGTTCCCTCAGAGATAGCCTTAAAGAAATAAGCAATTGTGTTTGAATCTCAAATGCATATTTACAGTAGTTATTTGGTTAATTTTTTATTTCATATTTATGTTCAGCCATAACATAATTAATATTATGTTATATTATATTATAACATTATTTTATGTATAATATAATATTCTATTCTGAACATAATATTTTTATGTTCATACATAACAATTAATATCATGTTATGCGTGAACGTAACAATATTATGTTCAGAAGCATAATATTGTTTTAAACACTGTCATGTTCAAATACTAATATTCATTTAGATCTGAAAAACAAACTGTGCCTCTGTAAGGGCACAAAATTCTTATTACAGGAATAAAGATCTAGTTCAGCTTTTCCAGAAAGCTGAGTTTATAAGGGGAAGGAGAAGGGTGCCTTTTAATTGTTCTGGTGTTTTTTTAATTTATCCAGTTCTCAAAATTATTGAAGATAAATTCAATATCTAATCTAATTTAGGCAAGTCTCAAAGAACAGAAGGCATGAGTGTGGCACTGGCCATAATCTTTGACTAAAGATAGTATTCTACCAGTTTGAGATTTGGCAGCTGATGTGTGTTAATGTGTTTGTGGCATCTATTTCCTTGTTGCTCTAAGCAGGGAAACTGTTGGAAGCTGAAGCTCTACTGAATGCATTGGGAGAGCGTGTAGCCTGTTGCCTGCCATTCTCTTGTGCTGAGAAAGCACTGTCTTGTTTTCAGTTTATGGGAAAAGCTAATGGCAGAGTAAGGGAGCATGCTCAGCAAGAATCTGAGATGAAGGGAAGGAACATAAGGAAAAAACTACCTAAACCATGGCAAAACATCTGTCATGGGGATCACCCCATTGCCATGGATACTTTCACAGCCTGTTCTGCCATTAGGAACTGCTGGTTTGATAATATATGAGCAAGATGGCTTCTGGACACCAGATATATGCATTTAGGGCAGAAAATGAAATTATTTTATGAACCCTTTATTTCTATTATAAACATTTGTTTCAATTCTAGCCCAACAATTGTTAACCTTAACATAACCCTTGTTGTTATGTTCTTATGTGCTAAGCTTCAAATTAGTCATCAGGTTCAGTCTCTCCTGAAAAATCAGTCTTTCTCCAGTTTTACTGCTTTGCTGTAGCAAATGATTCACAAATGCTTTCTGAAATGTCATTAAAATGTGGGAGGAACTGCAGGGTTACTTTGCACCCTGAGAAAGACAAAGCCAGTTATAAGGCATTAAAGGATATTTCTTTTGCTATCTGCACAGCCTGACACTTCTGTACAATCTGAAGCCTCACACAGCTATTTTTTCTACAGTGAAGTATGTAAACAGTTGACTTTAATTCTACTCGATGCCTGGGCTTCTATTCCACGTGACGTTGTTTCTCCATCAGATTAACTGTGTCCTGTTTAGATTGTATAAATCACAGTTTATCAGAAAGGACAATGGAAAGACATTTTGTACAAAGGGAATTTGGTATGCAGAAACAGTCTTTTGCAGAATAAAAGCTGCATAATTCAAATTATATGTTTAGTCACAGGATGTTCTTGATCCAGATGAACAAAATGTAACATACTTATGATGCCAAAAAACTGACAGACGTTGTAGACTTTCTTTGAGCTGCAGAGGGAAAAGTATGTGAAAAGGGGAGGTGGAAAAATAGTTGATACACACCAACCCTTGGCAGAGGACTATCACAAGGAATATCTCCCCAAAAGGCTAGCTAAAAAGAAAGTAATGCAAGGTATGAATAATTTCTTGAAAAGCTATAAATTGGCTTGTACTATTTCAGTGAGGACAAGACAAGTTTTAACCTGTAAGGCTAAGCCTTTTATGTGGTACTGGAAGATCTCACACACTGTGCAAAACACAGTCTTCTGTGGCAAAGAATTTCTGGGCTTTAAAAAAACCCTCTACACTACTTCTCATAGCTGCAATATTTTGAATGTAAATTTTATTCTACTCTTAGCAATATTTTCAAATAAACCCTGGGATGTGTACTGACTGCCTTAAGGGAGCAATAATTACAATCTAAAGAAACCAATATAAACAAAGATAAAAGTGAAAAGGTAGAAGGCAAACGATTCAGTGAATAGCTTATTTCAGCTAACACCAGGAAGTTTTAGAAAAAGTATAAACAAACAGTTGGAATGTGAAAAAGGAGCATTACAAAATATTCACAGGCTTGTGCTGAATTTCCTGACTTATATATGTTTTATTCCTTCAGATGAAGAGATTCTGGAAGAATAAAATTATTCCTAATGCTTTGTTCAGGAACTTATAATTTAGTCCTAGATGGCTGACTAGGATTTGGACTGCAGGATTCTTTGAGGCTGGGAATAGAAATATACATGTCTATCTCTGACAGTTTTCTAGTTTTTTTTTTTTTTTTTTGTTTAATAAAGTTGTTTCCCTGAAGAATGTCCACTGATTTAATTTCCAAATATTCTCTAACCAGTACATACTCTATAGGTACTTGGATAATACCTTTTTTTCCACTTTTTGACTTCCATTTTCTTCTGGAACAATTTTGTTACTGTTCAGGGCTTTTTGGCTTTCTCTCATCTCCATCCAGAGGCACCAAGAACATCTCTCTGTCTACCCTTATGCCATTTCAAGTGAATGAGGCCACAGTTTGCAATGCGTGCTTCTATGAAGAGTTGAACTATTATAACGATCCAGAGAAAAGTGATGCTTTCCTCTGAATTGCAGTATCAACCTTAATCTATGTGAGGCCTGGGTATATTATTACTAAAACAAAATTTAGCTTTGGGGTCTCCACGTTTGCCACCATTTTTAATCCTCTGAGCATGAGGCATGGCGAATGATGTGGTTGTTATTTTTGCTAGAAAATGAAAGGGTTTTTTCCCAAGTGTCCTTATTCCATTTATTTGTAAGCTTTCTATGGGAACCTTCTGGTCTGTGAGTCCAGCTACTCCTCCAGGGCCATATATAGTAGTTTAAAGGGCTTCCAGAGCATCATGCACAGAGTGCTGTAAATCCTCACTTTTGCAGGAATCAGAAAGTTTGCAATACTTGTGACATGTAAGAGATCTCAGAATTTTGTTGAACATCTGAGATTGGACAGCTCATTTTCATCATGTTAAGACAGAAGTTATCAATGGAGAAAGAAGTTTGAAGAAATAATTTTGTTGTCTCTGTTAACAGGGAGCATAGGTTTTCTGCTTGTGGTGTGGGTTTCAGTCTTGGCTGACTATTGGGTTCTTCATTTTTCTCATCACTGGTTATTGGCAAGTGTGCCTCTGCATGTCTAAAATTGGTATCATATGTTGTTCCTTATTTAAATTTTGCATTTGAAAGTGTTAGGGGGGACCAGATTTCTGAAGTAGAGACAAGGCCATGTGGCGTGATGGCAGTATCTGTTCTGCTCTAAATAGCCCCATGGTGCTGCAAGCAGAGTGCACCTCACTTACCTGGAATAGCAATAAATGATAATAGTTTCTCAAGGTACGCCTTGCATTGGTGTCTCATGGACCAGGAGTTTGTGATCACCTTACCACAGCAATTGAGTGAAAGCCAAAATGAGGGAGTTTAAATAAATTTCATTAATCTCTTTTATCTAAGAGAAGATGAAGTGTTTGTCATAAGGTCTCTACTGACTTTTCACTGTAATATTTCACGTTAATCAGAAGCTAATGGAAAAGAATGTCAGCTCTTACAATTTGACTGATAAATAGCATACTACTTCACGCCTGGAAGTTTGTAAAACTTTGCCCTCATGCTGAAAGAAATCCTTTAGGTTTATTTTAATCAGGATTTTAGAAAGAGTTGGCAGAGACTATCAAAGTAACATCTTCACTTGCAACAGTCCTTCTAAATGATGAGTGTTCTGGAGGTCACCTTGTTTAACCTAAGGTTTTATAAATTATTTTTGACTAAATAAGAAAAGCGATTTCTTTGAGACTGAATCCAAAACCTACTGGGGGAAAGCAACTGGGTTTTGATGAATTGTAATCTCTTGATTCAGTGTTTTACAGGAATTATACATGGAAAAGGATAGTAGGGAACTCCATGAAATTATTGTGACAGCTGAAATCAAAATTGCAATAGCTTTAAAAAATATATTTTTGAAAAATATCTTTTCAGAGCTGAGTAAACATACTGAGTGAATCACGAAGTTTCATAATTTTCAGTGTGTAATCAGCAAGCTATTTTAATTCGGCATATTTGACACTGCCATTCTTGTTTGCAAAGAGAATGCCACTAATTAGAGACAGTCTAATTAAACAGCCTAATTAGCATTAAGGTTTCAGCAAAGGTTGAACAGTTTTTATTGTGCCCTTATTTTTGCCGAGCCACGGACAGCTTTTATACTTTTCTTTCATGAGCCTAAGTTTGTAAGCAAAAATATAGAAAGCTATAAGAAAGACAGAGAGAGAGAAAATACAGCATTTTCAGCCCTTCTGGAAATCAGGGGCTCGCATTACAGTGCAACCTGAGACAGGAACTGCAGATTTATGAAGATCAGGTTTTTCCCCTGAACTCGAAGGTGTTTTCTCTGGAGATGAGCTCTGCTTCAGGGACCTAAGAGACAGTGTCTCACCCACAAGATAACAGATTTCCCTCTGAACTTCCATGAACTTGGGACCAGTCATACCCCTCTGTGTGCCCTGAGAGTCTTGCAAGGCAGAAGAAAGACTGATAAGGAGCTCAGGTCCTCTTTCTCCCTGCGTCTGGGAGATGTTGAAATTTCTCCCTGAGACAGCCGGAGCCGCTGCCTTGAGGTGCTCAGGCAGCAGCAGGGATATGCAGGACTCCCTCCTGCCTGGGCAGAGTCCCAGGGGCTGGCGTGACCCTGCTCTGGTCAGAGCTAGCCGAGGGTACTTTGGCTACTCTGGCCCCTGTATTTCACCTTGCTGTGGCAGGTAGCAGGCACTCAAGTGACAAGGAACCTTATTTCACTCTGCTTAGGTGGTTTCTAAATTACCCCATAGAAAGCCCAAAGCTTTGCATGCTAAGATGAAGGGATTTTTCCAGTTCTTCATAACTGTCTCTCATCAGTACTGAGTAAAAAGAATGAGGTAATGATTTGCTTAAACAAAGCTATTCCTGACAGTAGGGAGTTATTTTATATCCTTATTTGCAAAAATGACTAAGAGCATTGTTACTTTTTGCCTAGCAAAAAGGGGCCTGAAGCACATTCATCTGGTTTTCGTAGCATTATCTACTACTCAGAGTTTGAGCTGAATGGTGAATTTGTGAATGTTCAAACCTTCATGTGCAATTACTTTGGTACAGGAGAAAAGGAAAATATTATGCAAGATACTGATCCTGCTTTATATTTGAACACAGAGTAAAGTCCTTTTGTTTAAGCATAAAGTACAAATGTTTACCTTGGAGCCTTGTATAATTTTAATTAAAACACAAAGTCATGCCTTTGAACCCCTACCTCTGAGTCATATAAAATGAAATCTCAAAATTGAAATTTCTGTGAACAGTAGTTTATTTTGCTCTAATGCTAATCTTAATAAACACACTGTAGGTTAGTCCCATTTATAGTTTTCTGTCTGATCATCTTAAAACTCATTCTGTGATCAGTTTTGGTCATGTTTCAGCACCTAGCTAATTCTGATTAACATTGCAATCTAATACAATAAAAGCAGTTTAATCAGAAATTGCAAATGAGCCTCAACCACATCTAATATAATCAGCTATTTTGCTGACATTGCTTCAGCAGCCGGACTGTCAAGCACAGAATGAATTAGATATATGTATGAATAGCTTGAGGACATGTTTGATACTGATTTAGAGGAGAATTTGCATAAACAGCAGTTAAAACTTAATTAAAAGTAAAAACCCTGTTGTATGCTTCTAAGGTTGAAAAATTTTTGCTAAATTTAATATGAGGTAGCCTGTCCTCAACTAATCCTTTCCACTCTCTCAATCTGTCAGAAGCACAACCTCTTGCATTGATTATGTAGACAGTTGCTACAGCTTCTAAGCACCACAATAATTTACAGTAAGTCTAGCTACTAAATGTCCATGGTTCAGCACTTCATGAATTTCTATATATATTTCTTTTTTTAATTTTTAGGATTGACAAATTTACTTTGGCATGAAGCATCTTGTCCTATTTAAAAACCACTTTACACTGATGACCTATTACAAGAATAATATGATTTATTAAACTCAGGAATCTGGATGAGGAACAGTAGGCAGAAATTTTAATTTGTTTACCTTAGCAGACTTGAAAACAAAGAAACAGAATGCTAAGCATTAAAAAAACCTAACAAACTGGAATGATTTATTAGTTTGAAAAACATTCAATAATAAGTCTGGATTACAAATTGTTTTCAAATAAAATGAACAATAATTTGGCTTAGAGACTAGTTTATTATAATAATTTTTCTTCCCTTTCTCCTTGTTGAATGAAAGAAAAAAAATATTAATTCCCTTGTGCTTAATGATTCAATTATATTCATTGACACTGAGATTAGCTCAGTTGGTTAGAGCTGGGTGTTAATAATGCCAAGGTTGTGGATTTGATCCCTGCATGGGCCATTCACTTAGGAGCTGGACGCAATGATCCTTCTAACTCAGAATATTCTGTAATTCAATGATTAATGCATTGATCTGGAGTCTTGAATTTGTGTTATCAGGGCAAAATATATGAAAGTAAAATGCTGTCTACAGTTAAAATCTTGTGATATACATGGCAAAGTTTTGAAGTCTTTAATAAATCCAAGTGGAGGTTAATATTTAGCTAAGCATACAAGCAAGGGTCCTTTTCAGAGTGTTATATTCTCCATGGACTTGACAGAGATAAGTAAACAGAATGCCTACTGAGCAATAGGCCATATACATTTATATAAAAAACGAATGAAAGTCAATATAAGTTGGACCAAACTTTCCCATTCAAATGTTCATTGCCTTTCAAATCCCACTGCACTATCACTATTATTCAAAAAATCTCACCAGAAAAACTTGAAAATACTGTTTTAATGATAGGAGGTGAAAAGGTTTTAAATTGAAAAGGATATTTTCCTTACAGATGGGAAAGTTAATAAATAGACATTTTACTAGAAATTCTAAAATACAACAATATTCAGTAATAAGTGGACTTTTTCCAAAGAGAACATGGTTTAATTATTTTTATGACACAATGTATTCTGAATGTATCCTGCACACGTTTAAGCAGAAAAGGTTCCAGCAGTGCATGTGGATTTTACAAAGATTGTAATACAGAATTGCACTGAAGAACCACATTTGGATGATATAACCAAATTATTAAGAAACTCGATTATTAAATAAAGAAAATGTAACTTTCTTCTCCAGATCTACAAGCTTATAACATCAAGTATTGTCCTCACTAATGGATAAACAGATAAAAGAAATGGGAATAGTGTAGTGATTATTAGAATGGTGGTAAGTTCTTTAGTTTTTCTTTCTGGTTTCTTGTTCTTGATTCAGAAACAGGTCAGAGGGTTGGAATTTCTTTTGTCAGTTCTTCTCACTCTGCCTTTTTTTTGGTTTTGAGAGATAGAAACACCGTGTAATTTGGCACTGAGAAAAATGTCCATGAAGAAATGGGACAGCTTCAATTTATTCCTATATTATTTTAAAAGTAACCTGTATCCCTAGTTCACAAGCAACAATATCCATATAATGTAAATTGTAGTCTTGTAGGTTCTTTTTTCAGGGAGACGAGAATGTCTGTGCTTTATTGTTTTTCATTCTTTGCCTTTACATTTGATCTCTTAGGCAAAGAATACTAGAAAAACACAGATAGTTAATTGATTTTCCTCTATTGTAACACAAATTAAAAAATAACTGCTAAAAGTATTCCTCTGTTCCATTCACATAAAAAATGAAGGCTCTGCAGAAGTAAAGTAGGGGCTCTTCTGACCATTTCCAGTCTATATATCAACAATTCAAAAATTGCACTTACTTGCCCTGGGAGTTTTGTTTGACTTGCAAGACTTACTGTGTGATTCTTTTAGGAGATCTTGCCTTTTATCCTTCTACTGTCAGCAAGTTTGATCATTTATGTATGTTGTGTCTGTGTGTTCCAACACAAAATCTTTTGACTCAATTAAGTCCAGTATTCTGTAGGTCTCGAAAATACACCTGACATAACAGCTTAGTATTCATTACGTTTTTCACTTTAAAGCAGGAAAATAGCCTGAATTCCACATTCAGTCTTTTAGGGTGTTGAAGCTTTTTTTGTTTTGTTTATTTTGTTTTTGTGGTAAGATATCTTTTCCTGGAGTTTAATTCTTCAGTGCTTATCCCTCACTTTCTCAAAGCTCTTTGTCACTGTCTATACCACCAGAGTTTTAGTATTTGTAACTAGAATTTTCTTGTTGTTTACTCTCAGCTTTTTTCATTGTCTTTTTTCTTACAAAACTTTTAGTGAAATGTCTACATGGCCATGCACTCTATAAATACTTTTTTATTGCTAAAGCAGGCTATGGGCTTTTCTGATGGCAGTGGGGTGGGAAGGGCAATAGAAAGGTAGGGAATAAATTTTTTGTGCCACCTGCCACTTATACCAAAAGAGAATAATTCCTTCTTTTTTTATACTGACTGAACAGTAGCTGGTTAGTCTCCTGCTTTCCTCGTGTGCATTTTCAATGAATTTTGACACAACCAAAAGCAGTATCAGATGGTATGCCATTAACATAAAATAGAACAAATCATAATGTTGAAATGTAGTGCAGTGAAGAAAGTAAGTAATTGGGTACTGATTGACTCAGCAATTTAAGCTATTAAAATTTGACTTTTTTTTTCCGCCCATCTTTTAATTTCCTTCTGCTAGATAATGAAACTTTGGAATTTGTTCCTTCTTCGTTATATAAAGCCGTCCAGTCTCTTTGTGGTTTAAAATGCTTCCTGCTAATAACAGTGAATAGATACTTTTCCTTTCTATGTCTGTAGTATTTATAACTGAATGTTTTTATCTCAGTCTGAATCTTCCTGTTGGGCCTCTTCAAAAACAAAAAACCTGAATCTTTGTTAGATAATACACTATTTGAGAAAATTGCAGAGCAGTTTTTGTCAAGTGTGGCTTGATTAATTTTATTTTAAATCATGAAAATTCTGTAGATGTTTTCATCTAGATAGTGCTATTAATGGATAATTCATTTGAAAATCTGAATAAAAAGTATTAAAGTGCTGTCATATGCAACAATTTTTTTTTCCAATAAATTTGACCAAAAAAGTTAGAAATAATTATATTTTAAAGTATTTGAGGATACTGTCTATTACTTGTTCATAGCATGAGAAGTATACATAAAAAATAATCTTTTGTTTCTCTCCTAAAGTTTTATGATGTCATAATAAATATATGCACTCATAGATATGAAAAGGGATGCTTGAGGAAGATTAGTATGCAATCACAAGCTCTTCATTCCTAAAGAAAAACACAAATGTTTATTTTTTAAAATTTACTTTTATTATCCTTATTAATGTGGAGATTCTTAAATAATTTGAATTAGTTAAATAAGGTCCAGTGAGAAAAAAGCCTTAAAGAAGTGAAATGTCTAGACAAGTAAACAATTTATATCACTGTGATTGATTTTTACTGATGACTTCTACCCAGAGGAAAGTAGGAAGAATATATAACTTTTGAAAGTCTGATTGTTTGTTTTTCTGTAAACTGCCCATTTATGGGGAGACCTTAGTGTAAAACTACATTTAAGAGCCGTTTATTGAGGGTAATATTTTAAATTGTCCTCTTTCTTGGAGAGCTTTTTAATTTAAAAAGTCTCCTGATAAAGCTGTATGTGATTAGATAATCTATGCATAGTCTAATTTAATCAATCATCTAAAAATAGTAATTTGATCTCAAAACAGGGATTTGCTATTAATCTAATCAGTTAGTAGGTAAAGGCACTGGGTTCATGTATTTCCTGGAGAGGTGTTTATTACTACAGTAGACTGAATGATTTAAGGCAAATTGAGCACCTGATGAATGCACCTGGTTATTTAGGTTTGGTTGTGGGTTTTTTTCATTTACAAGCAGATACTGACTGTTACAAATGAATTTCTTATTTCTTTGTATTTAAACAGATGAAGGCACCAGTGAAGCACACACTTATGTATTCTGCTTTATGTTCTTAAATAATCTGAGGGAACATCTGTTTGAGTACCCAGCTGAATGTGGACTTTTTTGAAAAAGATATCACTGACCTTTTTTTTAAATTATTTTTTAAGCTAATCCCATGTTTAATTGCTTGGCCAAATGCAAGCATAAGATTAATATTTTCCAAAAATGTAAAAGCATTGTAAGCTGATACAGGTGTTTGCACTGCACCTGGAAATGCCACGTGGTGCACAGGAGCAAACTGGGGATCCCAAAGATGGTACATGTATGGTGCTTTGTGTTCCCTTATGAAGCCACAGCAGCACTAATCACTTTCCTAAGTATTACATCAGGCTTAGAAGCAACAAAACCACTTTGCTGTTTCCCTGTAGTAACTGTTTTTGTACCCGTTTCTACAAACCCCCATCATACATAGTAGTTGAGCAGAAGGGCACTCTCTAGTTACTATCACAATGCACATTAAAAGGCTTCCTAGGGCAGATTCAACTCTAAATTGTTTTCAACTTAAAAAAAAAAAAAAAAAGTTAATAAGTTAGTATCTATCTTATGGTCTCAGGCCTCTCTTCTCAGATTTTCTTTTTATTACTCCAGTAAGGATGCATGTTTTTTTGAATCTCCATTTTTTATTATCTACTTGCTGTAGTAGTAGAAATTGCTTTATCTAACAAGGAGTTAATACCTGAATTTGAGATATTTTGTCTAAATACATTGTTTTTCTTTGTGAATGAACCCTTGTGCTTTCATTTGTACCACATATTTACCTTAATTTTTAGCTGTTCCTCTAGAACACAGGAGTATTACTCTGGCAACTTTGAATGCACAAAGGTCACACAGTTATTAGCAGCACCAAAATATGAGCAAGGGGAGTTTGAGGTGTAAAACATCATTGTTTTGTGGGGAAAAAGTAGAAATAGGATTATGCAGGTAACTGTAGAAGTTTTTACAGAGCAAAACTGTCTTGGACCTTGTACAATCATATTTCTCAAAAATTCTAGAGTATATTAGTAAAAAGGACAGAATTCTTTTGAAACCGGTCTCAGTGAGATGGTCCACAATTGTGCTTTTTAAGAATGGGTGTTGTCCACCATCCCTCCAGGGCAGATACAGAGGAGCTTCCACATCACTGTTCCTTATTTTACTGAGCATATATAGACATATATACCTCCAGCAGAACTAAACACTCAGAACAGTTAGTGAAGGTAAGAGCATTATTTCAGATGATGGGGACTACATTAATTTCAGTAACCTCCTAATGAAGATTAGGAAATAATGAAATTGGTCATCTCTGAATTTACTGTCTCATGCATATTTTGGCACTGCTAATAAATAACCATTTATTGGAAGTAATTATGCTTCCAGAAAAATAAATTCTTTGTTTAAAAAAAAGATCACACAACATAGAGAATAATAAGTTTATAAACATAGGTGTTAAAGAGTTATTTTTTAACAGAATTTAAAAAAATATCCTGGTGTTAAATACTTTATGTACTTTGAATGAAGCTGGCAAAAGAAAAATGTAGCTTTTAAATGCAAGCAAATGCCTTACCTTCAAGGAAACCAAAAAATAGTGAGTCAAAATCTTACAGTAAAGAAAAAGTGATGGTAGCTGAACAGGCAATCCACGTTTGCAAAGAATTTTTCCTCAGACTTGAACTTTCTCAATTTTTAAAAATTATTTACTGAAATTCTGTTGAACTTAGTCTCTGACTAAAACTATTTGATGTCTCTATTAATGTCATGCCTAAAGTACTATTTTGATGATTCTACTGATTTAACTTGAATAAGCCTTCAATATGACAGTTATTTTAATACAGGTATGGAATATTTAGAGTCTTGCATTTATTTAAACAACATTTACTTTGCATTATTGCCATTAATTGTGGATAAAATGATGATAACATTTTTGTACATCTATTTCTAGTTTGTTACGATGTTTCAGTGCTTCATGTTAGGATGAGGAAATTTAACTCCCAAGTTTCGGAAACTATGCTGGAACACATTATCCTTTTCAATGACAGTAAATGCAACTCTTATTGATGTTATTCCTTGACTAGCACCATGGTGTCAAGAAATGACTTATATGCAGAAAAGGACCTGTCCTCAGCAATTCTAGACTAGAAATCTGGAATTTAGGATTAGATAAAAACATTTTTGCATCTTATTCTGTTACATAAATTCCTTTATAAACTTAATGCTCAAGCCAGATTTTTCTAAGTGTGTATTTTTCAAGATTTACTATAACTTTGCTGACTTTTTCTTTCTTTCACTTCAAAACATTTTTTTCTTCCTGTGATGGTTAGCCAGTGCAGCATGTGTAGTTCCTATATAGCCTAATGGAAAGGGCACAATAACAACATTTCCTTTTATTGTAGTCTATCCATCTACACACTCAGAGTAATGTTTTGTTTGCCTTTTTACTGCAACTGTGCTTTGTGTTTCTGGTTAAAATGATTTTCCATAATAACCTTCAAATTGTTTTCCTGATCAATGTGCTGAATTATTGGGCCATTTGCCACATATTGTATAGCTTGTTTTCTTGCTCCAAGCCTAATTATTTTGCATCTTTCTGTGCAACAAAATGCCTTTACCATCTGCTATGTTGTTCATGTAAACAATCAAAATCTGACTTAGTTTGTACCATTCAGCCTTACTTGTTCCATCTTCTAATCCTTTTATCATCTGAAATCTTGAACGTAGTGACCTTACTTCCATGTATCTCTTGAACAGATTCAGACACCAGAGAGCAACAAATTCCTCCAGTCAGACTGCCATTTTTATGCTTCATTTTTACAATTAGAAATGATATGCCCTTGTTGATTACTTTTTGCTTCTATTTTTCTTCCTATTTTTTTACTTATCTTTTCAGCTGTAGGTTACCACAGTGTATTTATACCACAAACCTTAATGTGCTTTATTACTCTCTGGGTTCAAATACTAGCAATTATGCTTTGTATATCTGAATGAATGTTTTACTTTATTTGTCATGATAATATCCTAATAGCTGGGATTATTAGCAGAGCTTTAAACTGGGTGTGGTGGGAGGAAAGGGATATTCTCCTGAGTGTCAGAGAGGAGGAACAAGGAAGAAACAACTAGCTATGATGTCAAACTCCATGAATCTAGTAAAAAAAAGAAGTTCCTGTTTATTTGTGCAGTGCCACTGAAAAAAGCAAATCACTCTTAATAGAATGAAGAACTCAGGATGCTCACACAGAAATAAGACAACAAAGATGAATTTTCATACAAGGGATAAGAGGGATTATACTTTACTGGATGATAAACTATCTACTTAAAGTTATAGATGTGTGACAAGAAAGTGAAACAGGCATGCACAAAATACAAGAGATTTACCAGTTATAGAAGAAAGATTTGATCTGGATAACAATCCTGAAGTCTTTTGCCACTGACAAATGTCAAAGAAATATTGTGTTTTTTTCACTTCATACAAGGCTTATGGAGAACGAATCTCTTAAGGCAGTGACCATGGGTCCTAAATGGAGAGCTGCAGAATACTCCTGAAATTAGCTGAACACATCCTTATTTTAAGCATTTTAACCATGAAGAAGGCTAATTAAGGGAGAATATTCTTTTGCCAAACAGTAAGAATATGCCTGAGAACTTTACAGGTTTGTTGTGTAAGTCTACATCTTACTCCGGAAAAACATAGGTATTTAAAAGAATTTAAAAGGATTTAAAAGAATACCCTTTTATTCTNTTTTTTTAAAATGTATTGTAGTGCTCCACAGAATGAAAGGCCATAGCAAGAAATAAATATCTAAAAGAAACTTGCACTAATTTTAAAAATAAAGACTTAGTTTCCTGGGGCAGGAGAGAAAAAATTTCCATTCGTTGCCTTTGATTCTGTAGGTTACAGAATATTTTGATCTGGGTGCTCCATTGTTTATATGAATCCCTAAAGATAAATCCTGTTCATTGCTGTGTTGTGTGCATCCTAACCATTTACTCATAATGATAATGACATAAAATAGGATCTTATTTGTTTCAGTTTTAACAAAATGTTATTCAAACTCAGTGGCAATGGTCAAATTATTTGTAGTATTAGTATACTCTCATGGTAACATTACTAATTGATTGCAAGGATAAATTGCTGGTAGACATATTTAAGTGACACTTACTAGTGATCCTTTAGCAATGTTTGTGACTTATGTGAAGCCATGGTGTTCACATTTATCTGTGGGGTCAAATATCACTCAAGGATCTATTTGTGATCACTGACAGCTCCATATGAGCTACAAGCAACTTCTTCACATTCTCAACAGACCAATATAATGTCATTTAAAAAGTAGCATAACTCTTGCAGAGGAGATTCCTGGGGGTTTCTTTCTATAGTACAGTATTTTGAAAAGCCTGCTTTTAAATAAATACCTGAGGCAGAAACATATTCTTCAGAAAACCATGAAGATTTATTATTCTGTTCCTCCTTACATCCTGTGCTTTTCCATTGATATTTGTGATGATTGACCCTTCTTCATGGCAGGAAATCTTACTTAAATCTTTCTCTTTTTTTTTACCATAGGAATGGAATTTAATACTGGTCTAAGTTATATGTGTTAAGAAATGTTCCCTTCTTTATCTTTTGGTACCTAGCCAGAATAATAAGAGGTGGTTTCTGAATATATATATGAAGTGGTTGGGATTTTGTCAGCTTGCTTTTCGTCTGCCTCAGAGGACAGACTCCCTCAGACTACAGAAATAGTGAAAAGATCCAAAAACCATCCTCCACAATACTCAACGTTTCTCAAAAAAAATCCCTTCAAGTGCTTTCAACATCCCTCTGCCTTCAAGAACACTACAGCGTCAGCGTTCAAGGGAGTAATAACAATTAAATATTTATGCTAAGCTGATGGAATCAGGTGCCTGTCTGCATTCTGCACTCAAACTCTCAAGTAAGAGTTTCCTGGATGTGGTCTCTACCACTTTGCATTTAGGTTCCTTCACTTATGCCTGTTTTTGGGCTCCTAATGGGAGCTGCTCATAAAATGTGTTTCAGATATTCTCCAGGACTACCTTTGCTAGAACAAAGTGTTTCTTGAAAATTGGTGCAATGAGAGTTTTTCAGATTGCAGATTTAGGCAATTGGAGAAATACATATAGTAGCAAATAGCTACAATTACTGGGCCTATGTCTTAGATGAAAAGGGCTAGATTTTTGCTTTTAAATTTAAGAATGAAGACCAAAACATTTTTTAAATTGTTGATCACATTTTGGGGCTCAAATACACTAATGTGACTCACCAAAGACAGTGTTACTAGAGTTATGTTGAAGCCTTCATGTTAACCTTACAAGTAAAAATAATGGTGCTTCTAAAATTATAATTCTCTGCAGTTTAAAAAAATACAGTTAAATATTAGCCAGTGTTTCAAGGTTTTAATTTTTTTTTGCGTAGGAAATACCAAAAGCTGTCTGAATAACGTATGGTAATTTAAAAATATGGGAATTGCTATATACAAAACCAAAAATGCCAAGTGTGTTATAACACTGTTCAACAAATGAGGTGACAGCATTGTGAGAAAATGGAAACAAAATTCATGCACAGAGGTATCTCAGAAAAAGATAGTGAAGCATTTGTCTTTTTAAACCAGACAAGGACAGTAAGAGAGATTGCTTCATAACAGTTCAAAGCATATCCCATAACTATGAAGCCGGAAATGGAAAAGCCATTTAATGAAAATTGTTAGGTATCCTGTGTAAACTGGTTAGGTTCAAGGCCACTTCTGATTTCTTGGAAGGGGATACTTTTACGAATAGTGAGTTTCCTATAAAAATGTTGAGAAAATTTATAAAGGATTAAAAGGATGAAATGGCAACTTTTGGTGTCTGCTGGTCCAGAAAAGTGTCCTTAAAAAATTACAGTGTGCAAGTGATATGTGCTGGAACTGCATTTTGATTCCACAGTAGTATCAAGGTAAAACACAATATCAGAGATGAAGCAAAGAGTAAGTGCCAAATAAGTGAGGCAGAAAACAACCTGGAGTGCCTGGAATATATGACCTGTCAGTGTCACACAACTTTAGTCTGAAGCTTCAGCTTCAAAAATGACTTGAGGAAGCACAAAACGTTTTGTCTTTTCTCATTCTTTACTGTGTTTGAGTGGGTGAGTCCCTACCATCTTGGATGTTCTTTGCTTGTTTTATTCTTTCACATGCAATTGCTCCTAAAGGAGAATCATTAGTTACCAAATGGCTCAGGACTCTCCAATTTTCAGGTCACTTTCTTTACTCCATGGTGCTTATTTGTTCCCTGCTTACTGTGAATCTCTTCACTAAGTCCGTCAGCAGATGTAGACCTTGGAACCTGACTAATAAAAAATCAATATTCTGTTGCCTCTATAGAGATTTCTCCAAAATTTTTCATCTTTCCTACTACTTTGGGAACAGTTTGTGGCAGACCATTGGCTTCAGTTTCTGAGCCCCCTTTTTTGGAGCCCTTTTGATCCTAAACTTATACTCAGGGGAGTGACATTTCATCAGCTTTTCTTCCAGGTGTGCAGGAGGGGTCACCAAGGTCCTCTTCTTACTGTAGTGCTTAAGACCATTTGAGATAGTGAAATGTCAGAAAATGAGAAAGTCTTGAGCAAATTGGCCAAAATATCCCAGAACAGGGAAATAGCTAAATCAGGTATCACTACGGATTTTCAGACGTCAGGACTAGAACTGTGATGTATCCTAAGAACATCCCCAGGACGAGCATGCCTTGATAATCTCTCTTTTTTCACTTTTAGTTTGATTAAATATGTTTTTTTTTAAATCAATATTATAATATTAGGACTGCTAACAGTTTCTTCTATTTTGAGAAATCTTACTCAGTATAACTATTGCTGCTATTCACTCTCTGAAATGTAGAAGCTCATATTTTTAATTAGGTATTTGAAGAAAGCCTAATTTCTATTTTTTAAAATTTCAATTTATTTCATCCAGTTCTACTTTTTCCCCTTCTGAATAACTCAATCAATATATTTTTAGTATTTGATGTGAATTTCCCATATATTTACCCGGATAACACAGCAGTCACAAGTTTATGTTTTCATAACACTAACATACTTCACGGTTTAAAACCATAGGGTGCCACAATGCAGGGCCACATGAATACATTAGAGTTTCAAGTAAATTTGTCTCATTTAAATGTAGACTAGTGAGGGTGACAGTGTTGTGGCTGTTTGCTACAGGCCACCTGATCAGGTGGATGCATTCTAAAGGCAGCTGGAAGCACCCTCAGTGTTACAGGTCCTGGTTCTTGCGGGGGACTTCAACCCCCCTGACAATCTCTGGAGGAACAACACAAGGCACAAGCAGTCCAGGAGGCTCCTAGAAAGCTTTGATAACTTTCTGATACAGCTGATGGTGAAACCAAGTGGGAGGGGTCTGCTGCTGGAACTTATACTCACAGACATGGAAGGTCTGGTGGGAGATACGACGTTTAGGGGTAGCCTTGGCTAAGTGACCATGAGTTCAGAATTCTGAAAGGAGGAAGCAAGGCAATGAGTAAGATTGCAACCCTAGACTTCAAGAGAACTAACTTTGGTCTCTTCAGTGAACTTCTTGGAAAAATTCCATGGGAATGTGCCTTAGACAGAGGAGGGATCCAAAAGAGCTCGTCAACATTGCAAGATCTCTTCCTCCTGGCTGCCTGCAATGCATCCCTCTGGGCAAGAAAACGCGAAAGGGGACAGGAGACCTACATGGATGAATAAGAAACTCCTGCCAGCAGATATACATGAAATAGGGACAGCATGTTTGGGATGAATGTAGTGATATCAGAGTATTCAGAAATGTAACAAGGAAGGCCAAGGCTCATCTGGAATTAAATTTGTGTGAAGATGTTGAGGATAACAAGAAGGGCTTCTTCAAATATATAGATAACAAAAGGAATACTAAGGAAAATGTGGGCCACTACTCAATGGAACAGTGACTGTTGCCACAGAGGCTGCAGAGAAGGCTGAGATGCTGAATACGTTCTTTGCTTCAGTCTTCACTGCCAAGGCCAGGTCTCAGGAATTAGTGACCCAGGAGACTAGAGACAAAGACTGGAGAAAAAAAGACTTTCCCTTTATTGAGAAGGATTGGGTTAGAGACCATTTAGTCAAAGTTGATATCTAGAAGTCCATGGGCCCTGTTGGGATGCACTCACAAATGCTGAGGGGACTGTCGAATATCATTACAAGGATACTCTCAATCATCTTTGAAAAGTCATGGCAGTCAGAAGAGATGTCTGATGTCACCCCAGTCTTCAAAAAGGACAAAAAGGATGACAGAGGAAATTACAGGCTCACCTCAGTCCCTGGATAGGTAATGAAACACCTCATTCTAGGGGCCATCTCTAAACACATGGAAGACAAGAAGGTGGCCAAAAGTAGTCCGAATGGATTCACCAAAGGGAAACCATGCTTAAGCAACCTTACTGCCTTTTTTTTAACGGGAGAACTGGCTGAATAGGAGAGGGGAATGCAGTGGATGCTCTCTACCTAGGCTTTAGCAAGTCTTTTTGACACTCTGTTTTCCCAGAGATTGTGGAGTCTCCATCTCTGGAGATATTTGAAAGCTGTCTGGACATAATTCTGAGTAACATGCTCTAGGTGACCCTGCTTGAACAGTCAGGTTGGACTAGATGCCCTCCAGCAGTTGCTTCCAACCATTCTGTCATTCTTTGATATACAAGGTCTATTGAGGCAGATGCCAGAATGGCATTTTTTTCTCAAAAATGCATAAAGATTTTCAGAAGGAAGACCCTCTCCTTTAGAAATTAATGACAGTAATGGATCTGAGGCTGATGCTCCATGGAGAAAAGTCTGGAAGTGCCTTAGATATCTCCATGGTCACTATAAATTTATCACACATTCTGAGAGAAGGAACTACTGAGTACTTCCATTATTCATGCTATCCTTGTTCTCTATACACTGAGAAGGAAAAAGGGACACCATGCTTTTCTAGTAGACATATTGCTTTGATGAAAAATGGTTTGTAAACTTCTTTCTTTTACTCTCATTATGATTGAAAGATTTGTGTCAGAGTTCTCCAGTGAAGAACAGAGAACATTTCAAAAGACATGTATGATAAATATGCAAAATTATGATTTTTTTAACTACTCTAGCTTTTGATTCAGTGAAATTAAATTCCCCCTTATGCTATAAAACCAGTGTTGCACTGTATTTTAGATAAGCACAAGATATAGAAAAAATCAGACAGATAAACAACATTTTGAGAGATGCATAAATATCACAGAACCAAGACAACTGAAGTTTAATAAGGGGAAATTTTATAGAGACTAACCTCCACAAAGCGGATATTGCTCCCTTTTCACCTGCCCCACATTCTGTAGATTTTTCCTCATTTGTGACTCAAAAAATAGCTAGCAATCTCATTTTAATTCAAAGATACCCTCCTGTCTCCTACCAAAAAAATCTTTTTCAGCAGTTGTTTTAAAGCACTATGCTTTACATTACAGCTCATTGTAAGGAAGAAATACACATATGCTACTTTCAAATGTGCATGCAAAGAGTGAGAAGCAAGAATGATCACAGATTTTTTAAAAGAATTTTTACAGTTATACTGACATTTACAAAGAAATATATTCATGGTAATTCTGCTTGGAAAATTTTATTCATTTTTACTTTTCAATTTATTCTAGTCATACTTTGCATTAATAAGATATTTTTTCAGTACAGAGAAGAAAATAAACTGCTTTGCAATTTATGCAAAAGGCAACTTTAATATATGACTGAGTAGAATTCAGATTGGTATGAACACTTTTGTGGTATCAAATGTTCCCTGACAACATTGTAAAAGTTTAGGAATTTCTGTTCTCTGAGCCAAGAAACAAAATGGCAATTTTGCATCTGAAGATAAAAATTGAATTGTGTCATATATGCTTAATAATTAATGTGTTCTGTATACTAGCTGCTTAGAATAATTCAAATGGTATATGAGATCCAAATGTGATTTTTTTTACAACTGAATGAATCACCAACATGTGCCTTGTCAGTAATATGCAGAAACTACTGATCTTTAGAATTGCTTTTTGCTCAGCCATAGTTTAGGTTTACATAACCCCAGTGGTAAAATAAACATGAAAAAAACATCTGTTCAAATAAATTCAGAATTAGTAAATGACTTACTCTCAAATGACACCAGAAGGGAGGCTCATGGGAAAATATTAACATGCAGTAATGTAGCATCACAGCTTCTATAACTTTGTCTCAGGATGGCACACCACAAAGCAACTGTCTGCTAGTCTCATTAAATTATTTGGAAATTGCTTTTTCTTATGCACTAGGGTACATTTTTCAGAAAACATTGTTTTGTTATTAAAGTTGAAAAGTATTTTTATTGATTCAGTCAGTTTACAATGTGTTGCTTTTAGGGAATGGTGAGTTATGAGAAACACTGGAGTTACTGCATGTTGCTAACCTGAGTCCATCAATGCTTCCACACGAATGATAAGCACTGATGAACACAAATGATGAGCAGCTGTCACTTCAAAAGCTTCCTTTGCAATAAACAAGGAAATGTTGATCAGAGGAATAGAATATTATAAATTTAAGGCAAAAATGCAGGCTGGCAATTATACTGATGAAAATTCTAAAACCATGCTTCCAATTTTATTTAAGACTTTGTGTTACCACAAGGCCTTTCCACAATGTCTTATGCTCTTGCCATGAATATTTGAGTAATTCATTCCTTTTTTTAACTTATCTGCTGTTATTCTTGATCTCAGATCTGCAACTGTAGATGATGTCTTCTAATGTCCATTGAATTTACACAGATGTCCATAATTCATTTCAGTGGGCCTTTTTATCCTGTATCATTTTACTGAGATGATTTAGTCTTTCTGAGTGTGTCTTTCAAACTTTCTTGACAGTTGCAAGGCACTTTCTGAAGTCTAATAGATTGCTCTTTACATGGGCAAGGTTGTGCACTGACTTGTTTCCATTTGAAAACTAGTGAGAGAGACTTGATAGAGGATATGAGAAAATGTACTTTGGAAGAGTGAAAGAAAAGAAGTTAGCATTATGTCTTCATAAACCTTAGATTTCACAAATTTTAATTATATCACCTGCCCCAATAAAGAAATATTTTATGCCTTGTAAAATGACATTTTTGGGTTTTTATAAATTCTCTCTATAAAATATTTTATGCCTTGGAAAATGACATTATTGGGTTTTTAATAAATTCTCTCTACAAATAAAAATAAATCAAATAAAGGGGTATAAGTCTTAAGTAGTTACAGCTACTTTTACAATATGTAAAACAATACTCCCTTATCACAAATAATTTATATTTTGAATTCCTGTTTTCCTCTAAGAAACATTTGTTCATTTGTGTTTTTTTCCTTGAACAGTAAAATTTCTATTGCCTTAGATTATTGCCTTTAATCCCTGCACACTGAGTGATGTGAAGCAGGTGCCCATCTCTCCAGCCTGTCGAGGCCCTTCTGAAGGGCTGCACAGCACTCTGGGGTATGGACTGCTCCTTCCAGCTTTGTGTCACCACTGAACTTGCTGAGGAGGCATCTGCCCCTTCATCCAAGTCATTGATGGATAAGCTAAACAATACTGGGCTCTGTCTAAACCCATAGGGGCACTGCTAGAGACAGGCCTGCAACTAGACTGTGCTGCTGATCACAAACCTCTGAGACTTGCCATTCAACTTGCTGATATTTGTTTGTCAGCCATTTATAGAGCATGTCCACCAGGATTGTTTGTAAATGCAAATGCACTACATCAGAGGTCTACTTGAAATCTTATTGATTTTTCAAGTAGGTTTCCTTATTTTCCAAATGCAGAATTGCTGTAAACCCAGAGTTGATCATAATTTTAATTTAGCACTTGAATATCAGCTTTGAACCAAAAGAGAGAACTAAAGAAAAAAGTGATTTGTGGTCATAGTATTCAGTTCCATTATCTAGTCTAACACACCTCAGATTTCATAATGAGAAACATTAACAAGTATGGGTTTTATTCTACTTCAGTTGCTAAAAAAGTTATAGATATAAAGAAGTTAATCCTTTCAACCTTTCAGACCTCATTCTCATTCTATTATTTGGTGTGTATTATTATGTTGTCAGCTGCTTACTTAGAATTCAATCTATTCTTTTCCCCAAATGAAGCAAGAGCAAGTGGAAAATGCCTGCAATAAAAGTTGTAGCTGAAGACCTGTGCAAGAACAAACTTTTATTTTTGGGCTTGATATGTAATTTCTATTGATTAGTGCTTGATTATTATATGGGCACAGGAGTTTTTGAGATAATTATTGCATGTGATTTCCGAGATGATCAAAATCTCCATGGCATTACTTCAAGCATTTTTATAATTTATAAGTACTGTTCATAAAATGACTCCTTTTATAGTAACTGCTTTTAAGCGGAGAGGTTGTTTTAACACAGACAAAAGGAGTGGAACAGATTAGCATCAAACCTGGTTGAAAAAATATTGAACTCCTCTCCTCCCCAAATAATCCAAGAGCTTTTGAGATTTGACTTAACAAAGACTTGTTAAAGATACAATACATATATTTACTTACATTCACTTATTTTTTATCTTGTTGCTGATAGTAAGGTACTGGTTTCCACTATGAAGATCCTCTTACCAGCTTTTTGTAGAGCAAAGACAGTATTAAAGAAAAGATCTTTTATGCAACTCTGAAATATTATTGGAAATGCATTAAAATATGTTATTTTGAATTATAAGAGATAAAGACATTTTAAATGTTAGAACAATATTTTTATTACAGAACCTTCTTAAGGAGTTCACATAAGACTTCTTAGTATCTGTAACATGAATAATACAGCAGTTTTAATTACTTATGAAGAAGGTGGTTAGGTCACACATTATAGTATTAAGCTGGAATAAACCAATTTAAAGCTGGGTTCACATTCATATGTTAATAAAACTATTTTTTTAAGGATAGATGTAAATTTTTTAGCAGAATATTATTATTTTTTGGTCATTATTGGATAGCCTCATGAATATTTATTTTCCACTGCTTACATTAATATTGTGAAAATTGATGTATTCTCACATAATGTGGAATAAGTTAACTTCTTTGGATGCTACAGGATATGAAGCCAGGTTTATGTTTTCAAATAGATGACTAGGTGTAGAATAGCACACACAGAAAAATAATTATTGCATGAAAACTCTCATTTTACTGAGAGTTACAAATGAGACTGGCTGGATGATAACTGATTTTTAGATAAAATAGGGTGTATAAACAGTTAAGAGTAATCCTTTTGTGAATTGAAGAACAGCAGAATTTCAAATTTTATTACGTATACAGAAAAAACATCCACAATGCCCTGTAGGAGGAAATAGCTGTCTTGAAATTTCAGTTTGTAACTATGGAAATGCCTGAGGAATCATTATTTTGTTTTTGTCTAATATTCAAAAAATAAAATGGTATTAACGGCCTAGAGTAAGACTGCAATTTTATTTGCAAAAGAAAAGGATCATGAGACCCAGTAACTAGTCCTGACTCCTTCCCAGCCATTTTTAGAAATGAGGAAATAATACAAGGCTCTACTACCCAAGCAGATCTCATCGCCATGTATCAGGATTAATTTTCTGTGAAATGAGTATTATAATGACAGATGGAGATTTTTTTCCCTTTTTTTAAATTTTTTGTGCCTCTAAATGTTAGGTATTGATATCTCAAACTCTCCAGTCTGAATTATTTTTCTCTTTATAAAAGAAGATACACTCAAGAGATATCCATTCTGTTAATGGCAGCATATTTAATTTTATCTCAAGCCAGAAATGCTGGATTTTCTTTCTTTATTTTTTTTTTTTAGTTTGGGATTTTTTTCTTTTTTGTTGTTGTTTTACTTTTGAAGAGGGCTTACTTGGTCATTTGCATTACCTAATATTAAAAAAAAGTAATTAACAGAATTGTTCTTGTTTGGGTAAATATCCCTGGTCAGCTCTGGATGTGAGCATTTACTTGATTTTAACTGTATTACTCAGAACAGGGAAACCTCTGAAATGCCATCTTCCTGAACTGTGTCCTACAGTAAAATAGGATTAGATGTCATTGGGATTGCCTGATGTGAGAAATACATCTGCACAATAGGATGGGTCTGTGAGACTTGTAATAACTTTTGACCACTCCAAAAGCTTTTTGATTGACTAAATGAAAGAACTATCAATAACATGATTTGAACCATCTGATGCATTTTCTCTACTAAGTTATGAATATCTAGATATTAAGTACCTGAATCACTCAGCAATCCTTTGAAAATTATTAAGGTCAATGATGTAGTTGTATATATGTCTGTCTTTTATTTTTTTTTGTAAGATGAAATACTTTCAACTGATATAAAATGATGGCTCTGGAGTATGAAAGCTTTTGGGTACAGGACAAGGGTAAATGAAATGAAAATGGAAATGTAAGCTTTGTTCAGCATGAGCCAAAGGATTTTAGAGATGATATGAAGGATACATCAAGATCTCAGGGGACTGATGATTCAGTCTTGAGGTCCATTCAGTCTGTAGTCATTTTACTGGGGTTATACTTTTGTAGTTCCTGTCAAATAGGACAAGATAAATCCTAATATAATTATGTATAATGATTAGATTTACCAGCTTTTCAACTTTTATCTTCTCTGCGTAATAAAAGTAATTTGCGTTTGGTAACAATTTTTTTTTTCTCCTCTAATAGTTGATTTCTGCCTTTAATTAAAGCTTTTTTTCTTTCTTTTATCAACTGCTGAAAACCTCATATCCTCCTATCTGCACTATTTCTTCTATGTACTGCTCTTGAATCATGATTGTGCATCTTAACTACGGAGGAAGACAGAATTGTTTAATGTATCAAAAAATATCTTAAATTTAGTTTATATTATTGAATGTTACCTTCCTTTCCCCTTAAAACAGTTATTTTAGGGAATATGTATTTTAGCTCCAAAGAAATAAAGCATCAGGGCCAAAAGGAAGATGTTTCATTTACTTTGGCATCTTTACTTTCAAAGAGTATTTCATTATTTGGTCCTATAATTTATAGTCTGAGTTTTTAAATGTGTGTAGTAAAAGTGCCACTATCACCCTTTGCACCATAGGCTACACCTTCATTCAATTGCTTACACTGCTAATAACTTCTTCCTCATATCTGTCTAAACTTTTCTTACCCTCAGGACATTGTTCTTCATCTGTCATTTCTTGATACTGTAACTGAGATTTTTATCATGTAAACTGCCACGGTGAGGGCATTCGTAGACGGTTGGAAACACATAATATCCCCTTAGTATTCACCATTCTATATTTCTTACATTCAGCTTGCTCAGTCTCTCATTACAGGATTTATCCTCCAGCAATTGTGTCAGCCTCATTTCCTTTGTAGTTTCTCTATTTTTTTTCCATTTTTCTATTACCTTTCGGGGATAGGAATGTGTAACCAAAGAAATGAGTAACCCGTAGTTTGGCCCAACAGAAAAAGTCTAGCACTACTTTAAGGTAGTAAATACTCATGTATTCTAAAGGACACTTACCCGTGTGGTTTTCAATCAGTCTAATAATGTCTAGTTCATGGGACCTTATTTACACAAATTTCTTTTTTTTATTATTTTGTCTTGAAATGCTTCAGTTTTATAAAAGCTACACAGAAATTTGAAAGTACATTTGATGATAAAGTAGCTCTTCATCATAATAAATTGCTCTTCAACCATAATGGTAATTGAAATCACTTTCTGATTATTCCACTGCTGGGAAGTTGAATTGATCTTATATATTGCATCTTTCATGGTTCATTAATGGTTTTCAAATTGCATCAGAAGAGTGTGTAAGTTTCTGCATTTTATAATAAAAATACAAAACTAGGAAAAAGTGTGTTTCGGTTTTATAAAATCCTTCAAATTTAAATAAAACATAGAGGTTATGTGTTATTGAGGTTTGGCAAATTTTATGCTGCTCCTCCAAATAAGATAAAAAGCTTTTAGATTTTTACTTAACTTTTGAGTTTCTAATGTTACCCTTGTTTTGCCTCTATCTCCTTTACTATCAAACACAATCAACATCCAAAATGCAACAATTAACATCTTGACACACACACACACAAAAGCACAGAAACAACCATACAACAGAGAATGGAAAAGAAGATAAGTAATATTTATTGCCCAAGTGTAAACACTAAAACATATTTGCAGACTTGCATTGTTTCACAGAGTCAACAGTAACTTTCCCTGGGTGCCCATCAAATAAATTCATACAGCAAAATCCACACATGGTGAGCACTATTACTATTGCTGCTGCTAAATACAGTGTTTCAGGTGGTGGGTTACGTGCAAATTTCTAAAAACATAAATTTCGGAAGAAAATACAAAATAAACCCAGCTTCTTTTGGGCATGCTTTAATTTCAGAGTTTAGAAGCTGTTCAGAGACAGTTCTTGGAGAGCTACTGAGGTAGCTGCAGCGCTAGATGCTCTAACACACCTTGGCTGTGCTCCACCATAGCAGGGCAGTTGGCATCCAGTGCACAGGGGAAAGGAAACAGGAGCTCATGGAATAGCCTCTGTCTGCTGAGGTCAATAGATATTAAGAATGAAACTGTTGCTAAATTAAATAATCTAGCCTACATGAAGCAGGCTCTCCTGCTTTTCTAAATTAAATGCTTGTTTTGAATACAGCATTACTGTTGAAACGGAGCAGTCATGTAAACAAAGAATCCATTCTGTGCCACACTTGTTGAAAAAATCTTGCTAATTTTGATTTTAAGATTTTACTGGAAATAGATTTATCTTTGATAAATTGTTCTACTGCTAAATTATGCTCTGTACTGGTTTTGGCTGGGCTGAAGTTATTTTTCCTGACAGTGGCTACTGTGGGGTTAGGTTTTGGATTTGTGGTGAACACAGAGTTGATAATATAGAGATATTTTTGTTATTGCTGAGCAGGGCTTACACAGAGCCAAGGTCTTTCCTCCTTTTTGTACTGGTGAGGAAGCTGGGGATATGTGTGGGTCTGGGAGGAGACACAGCTGGGACAGGTGACCCCAAATGACCAAAGGGATATTCCAGACCATATGACATCATGCTCCATATATAAAGTGGGAAGAAGGAGGAAGGGGTGGCTGTTCAGAGTTTGTCTTCCCAAGCAACTGTTGTGTGTGATGGGGCCCTGCTCTCCTGGAGAGAACACCATGGGAAGAAATGAATTCCTTGTTTTGCTTTGCTTGTGTGTGTGGCTTTTGCTTTCCCTATTAAATTGTCTTTATCTCAACCCATATAAAGTTGGGTTTTTATAGTTTCTGCCATCCCAATTCTCTCCTTGATCCTACTGGTGAGGGAGTTAGTGAATGGCTGTTTGGTGCTTGGTTGCTGGCTGGGGTTAAACCAGGANTGGGACAGGTGACCCCAAATGACCAAAGGGATATTCCAGACCATATGACATCATGCTCCATATATAAAGTGGGAAGAAGGAGGAAGGGGTGGCTGTTCAGAGTTTGTCTTCCCAAGCAACTGTTGTGTGTGATGGGGCCCTGCTCTCCTGGAGAGAACACCATGGGAAGAAATGAATTCCTTGTTTTGCTTTGCTTGTGTGTGTGGCTTTTGCTTTCCCTATTAAATTGTCTTTATCTCAACCCATATAAAGTTGGGTTTTTATAGTTTCTGCCATCCCAATTCTCTCCTTGATCCTACTGGTGAGGGAGTTAGTGAATGGCTGTTTGGTGCTTGGTTGCTGGCTGGGGTTAAACCAGGACGGTGTCATACATGTTTTTTGCCTTATTGCTAATCTGAATGTTAGTTTCTGGTTCCAGATCCTGAATTTTTTTGCAGCTTCCTTCCACCTTCCCCTACTTCCCATACACTGGTAACTATTGTGCTGAACCAATTGCAATTTTCTTTCAATCACTGTTTCTTTATGTTAATGTTATTTTCTTTACCTCTGATCATTTTTACTGCCCATCTGAAAAAATTTATGTGCTACGTAAGGCACTGTTTGCAGCATAGTTTGGTTCTTCTTAGACATGACAAATCCTGGAAGCATTAAGGTCAATATCACTGACCTCACCATGCACAGTTTGTTTGGATTTGTTTGTTTTTCTGATAGACAGTTAAAGGGCAGGAGTTCGAGCATCTTGCAAGGTCACCTTACAGAAATTTTCAGCCTGACTTTTCTGAACATCTCCTTTACTTGAGCATCACCAGATTTTCAAGGGGCACCATAAGAGGTCCACACAGCCACACTAGTGATATTTAGACAGTCTTATAGTATGAATGGTTTGGATGTACTTTAGGGTGCATGATTATTTCACAATAAATTTCTTTTCCTGACTCTTTAAGTCCTTAGAAACATTTAAGTTGTAGACACATTACTATTTTGTGTGAACTGTTCTGTAGTAGAGAAACTTAACTATCCTGATTATAATACTATGTCATTATATTAACATCTGAGTGCCTAAAATAAGTTAGACTGGTATTTGACAATTCGTCTGGGCCTCCACAGAGACACCATGTTCTCATCTCTCTTGATTGCAGAGTTCTGAATCAGTTTTCAGTCTGTGTTGCCAGGATAGCTGTCCTTTTTAAAGTTACCATATATTCTCATGGATTTTTTTTTTTTTTGTAACTACAGAATAAAATTTATGCACAGAGGAAAAGCTAGTGAATACAGCATTATAAGTAATAAACTATTTCAATTACTTCACATTAAAATTCAGGAGGTAATGCAATTAATTTTCTGTAAGAACTTATACCTACTGACACTAGGCTAGATTTGGATTTGTATTCAGATGCTCCTACCACATTAATGGTGATGATTTCTCAGCCTGCTAGGAGCTTTAATTTTGTACAAAAATTAGTTTGATGCTCGTGACATTTCCTCCTATATTATTCCACTGTATTTAAGAACACATAACTGCTCTTATCCTGACCTGTTTTCAGCTACAGACAGAATTATGTTTAATGTACAATGAAAGGATTGAAGATATCAAGAACATCAAAGACTAAAACTTTGATTTTTTCCATCTAGAGTAAATTTTGAGATTGTTCTCATTAAGACTTAAAATCAAAAAACCCCAGTGTTAAAAGCTTGCGTACAGTCCTGCACTGCAGAAAACTCATTAAATCAATTATATGGGTTCTAATGATCAAAGTAACGTAGAGTTTAACATATGTTAACAGTTCTATATATGTTACTGCAAGACATAGAAATGGCAATACTTTGTTGCTGTGTTACTCTTATTACTCTTTCAGGTTTCTTGCATTTTCACATGTCATTGCCACAGAGAGGCATGGAACACACACAGGTTTTACATAAGAATTGTTCCTCTTTGGGGAAGCACCTATGCATTTAAGCTTAAAAAATAATGATAGAAATATTATTAAAACATTAGAATCCATATGGCAGACATTTGATGAGTAGAGGCATTCAAGAGGAAAACAAAAAAGCCTGCGTGTTTTAGTGGTGGGAATCTGGTGGAATTAAATTCTTACGTCAGTGAATGTTAAAACTCTGTGAAAAGATGAAGTTTTGGTCAGGATGAGCTGAATCATGACTATTCCCATTGTTGCATGATAGAGACAAAGCAGAGAAGGAAGAAAACCAAATTGTCTTCTCTGTTAATATTCTAGTTTGCATTTCCTGAGTGCTGAAGCCTACGCATGTCAAGCAGCTGCTATCTGTGACTTCTCAGCTGGTTCTTAAGCACACCCCAAATATAACACGCAGGTTGTTAAACAATATTTGTTCATTAATCATTCTCCCTGTGTCCAGTTTCTCTCATCATTTTGTAGTGTAAGTAAAGATAACATATATAGTTTGTGAGTATTCCCTAGAGTATGTATAAATGTGTATATAACTGCACGGTCAAAATATTAGATGGAGGTGTATAAACTTAGAATGCTTTCTTCCTGATCCCATCTAATATCATAGGTGAAACTGAAAATGTTTCACAAGTTTCCAGGAATGGCAACACACAAAATAAGTGTCCAAATAAGTGATTTGAAATACATTTTGAAAAATTTAGAGCCAATTCTTTTTTAAATATGCATATTATTCCATAATTCAGGCTGGTGTTCCATAATACGGGTAAGGATCTTGAAAATTATGTCTTCACCTGAGCAACACAGCAATTACAATAAGTTTTAAATAAATGAACAGTTCACCTTAGCTTTGATTTTTTTTTTTTATGTAGGTTCCAACGTTCTAGGCTTTTCAAGACAAACTTACTCTGAGTGAATGATAGTACAGAAATAAAAAGTTCAGTGAATATGTGGCTTTGTATGCATCAGCTTGCCCATTTATTAATTTTGTACCTCAACAGTACCAATAAATGATTCAATCGGTATAGAAGTTAACTACTGGACTGGTTGGTAAAAACACTAAAATGCACCGTATCCTTATCAGGAACTTATTCTAAATCTAATTTTCTTTTTTAAACTATTGGAAATAGAACTAAAAATAATCTGAGATGTTTAATATGGTGTGTAATGTGTCACTGGAATATCTGAATTGTTTCTTGGATCACTAAAAAAATTAAACTAAACCAGCTGAAGGACAAAAACAAATTTTCTCAATGGGCCCACCTGTAAAAATGAGGTCAATGGTTTATGTACAAAGACCCCGTTGTAGATATCTTATACCTAAGGGACTATTTGCAAACATATTCATTCAGAGAAATGTTCTATTTTCAGTTCTAGCTGCTGATCAAAGCACTGGCCTCAAACACAGCCCTGGGGTGCAGCTTTCATTTAACAGAACCTGACTGATCCTCAGGCAATCTGTGTAACACTTATGGATCTAACAGGTAAAGACCAACAACTGCTATTCGTAGCACTTTTCTGACTTGTCTCCTGTCAGCACTTGAAAATATTCAGACACATCCAAATTAGTTGAAGGGTCAAAATATGACCTCCTAGGATCCTTTTCAGTCATTTCACAGGACACAGGTCCAGATCATACAATGTTACAGAGATTATATGTGATACAGAGATTATGTATTCTATGACTTGAATGTTAGACTGGAAAATAGATAATCTTTGCAGTTGAAGGTGATCCTTTCTGCTTCCTCGCTGTAAAGCAATGTAAGCATGCAAGGCTACTAATATTTTGACTTCAGAAAAAGGCATTAAATATTAAACCAAACTTGTATCTAAAGCATAGGGAATGAGTAGCAAAAAGAAGTTTCATTACTCCCCAAAATAAGATGAGATCCACAAATGATGCCTGATGAATAAGGACTACAGCATGTACTCGTCAATTCACACAGTATTGATTAAACAGTCTCAGTATCTTTCCATCCTAATTGCTTTTGGATCATCAGCTTGTTTACATTTACTGTATGAAGTCAGTAGATCTCACAATTTGAAGCCAACAGAAAGTGAATAGATGTAGAATTGTCCTTCAGACCAAAGTAAAAGCATATTTTACTTGACACAAATACACATAGAGCTCTTAAAAATGTTAGTTTATGACCTAAAATCTGTTCAAATATTTGCTTCCATCATCTGTTACCTACAAAGCCTGGAAGAAGTATATTCATGGTAAGATTTACTGATTAAGAGTGAGAAAAGACCAGGAAAGAAGTTTTAGGAATTTATGAGATTACATTTGAATTGTTAACTGTTTTTATTGTTATAAAAATATGATCTTACAAACAGCCTGTGGAATTGCTGTTATACCAGTGTAAAAGACATCTGAATCAAACTTGCTCTGCACCAGTTGCTAAATCTTCCTTATGGGTCTCATGGGAAGTTACATTTATTGGTTCTGTAAATCTGGATTACTTTGAAATACCAAATGGTTCTTCAAATGTTTTATAGTTCCTACACTGTCCTGAGGACTATTTTCATGTAACAGTTTCACTTCAAGGCTCAGCTGCCACAGGATATGACATACAATATTGGGCTGTTGCCATTTCAGTAATTTCTTATGTACTCTGTGGAAAAGGTTCGGATTTCACCAAAACAAAGGAAGTCATTTAACCTTCATGGTTAAGAGACTTGATGTATATCTTGGGATTTTGACTTGATCTTATGTAAAATAATGCATAACTACCTGTTTTAAAAAAGTATGACATCAAGCAAAGATAATAATAATAATAAAAAAGAATTTAAGAGGTATCTCACATCTTTCATCAACAAAATACACACATCTGATTCAATCCATTCACTTGTAGTTTAAAGTCACTGTTTTGTCTTTATTTTTTAAATTGTTTACAGATATTACAGATTTAGCTGTGTCTGCATAACCATTTGATGGTGGAATCTGGTCATAGATCCTGGGATTACTGATGCTATTCTGCAGACTTAGATGGTATTCTTCTGCCATTTCTACCCTAATTTTTAACTCTTCGTCAGAAAAAAGAGAGTCCAGGCAAGGGGCTGGATTAGGTTAGGCTCTGTCTGGCTTTGAAACTCTGCCATTGTGGAGACCTGTTATGTAAATTTTTATATAGCTAAAAAAATGTTGGCAGTAGGAAGCAGAGTTTCCTGCTGAAGTTGTGGAATGAAGGAATTTAGATAGTGCTGGAAAAAAATCAGAGGAAAAATGTGTCTCAAGGAGGATTTATAGGTGAAAATAATGCTTAAGCTGAATAGGAGAGAAAAAGAAAGAGATGTTTGTAGCAAAAATTTTATTGAAAAATAAACCAGGATGAACTAACTATGGAATGTCAATTTTTGTTTAGTGAAACAGATCTGGATTTTGTCTGGAGTGTTACTGAGAATATACAATCATGGAGTTATGGAATTGTAGAATGGTTTGGGTTAGAAGGGATCTTAAATATCAGTTAGTTCCAACCCTCCTGCCATGGGCTGGGATGCCACTTGCTAGTTCAGTTTATTCAGGATCCTGTCCAACCTGGCCTTGAACACGCCCAGGNTCCCATAAAACTCTTTCAATATGATTTTTTTTCTACATAACAGCTAAAATTATCTTAGTGAGGGAATGAGGATATTCCACTACATGGTAACTAGAGTGGTCTGGGATTTTTTTTGACCAAAATGTTGCACTTTTTTCTTTTAAATAAAAATTAATATTAGCATATATATACACATATATATGTATATATCACACTAATTTCCATAAAGAAATTTTATTGAGAAAAAAAGCCATAATTAGCAATCTAAAAATTAATTCTAGAATGTCTAAGAACAGCCCCAGAAGAAGAATAAAACAGGGAAAAAAAGAATTTTCAAGATCTTAAGTTCTACCATCCTACTTTCTGTTGTTCTCAAAAGTATGTGCACAAGATCTCTATCCCACAGCCAGTATGTTTCCTTTAAGCAGATGCTCCTAATGCTCTGAGCACTGCCCCTCACAAGGAGTGACCAGGAGTTTCACTGTGTTACAAAGCAATCCTAGAGGTTTGTTTCCTGTATTTTTTTTGACAGATACTGAAGGGGAAAAACCATTCAAAGGCAGTAAATTTGTTCTTTGTGGAAACCATCCTCTTATTGTTGAGAAAGCCTAAAATCATAGGATGTATTGTGTCACCTTTAATCATTCTTCACTGAGGATGGGAGCATTAGGGACACTGCACTGTTGATGGTGAGAAATGGTTGTGTCCTCAGAGGGAGCCCTTTGTGCTTAAAATTTAATCAAGTGCAACCCCTGTGATGACACTGGAGCCAAACCCAGTTGCCTTGGTGTAGGAGACTGAACTGGTCAGGGGCAGAGGACCAGGCATAAGCATGTTCTGTCCCAGTCTGACTGCTGTGGCAGGACANCACTCAGAGTCAAGAATTTCTTTCTAACACTTAATCTAAAATATATCTATTTATTTGACATGCTTTCCATTATCTGATCTTGCAAAGGAATTTATGTTCTTACCTGTAATATGACTTCAAAAAGTAACTGTAATATCTACAGTAACATGGCACATGACTCTCAGTGGATAAAATTGCATTTTTATGTATTTTTGTATAAAGCTCTTGCCATTGAGTAACCCATGACTTTCCTTGGTGCCAACCTGAATATGTAGATGTAGGCCACACAAGTGATTGAGTGGTGTAAGAAGAATTTATTTTATATCTTTGCTATATATATATATATATATTTTT